>JAYKAV010000889.1:1015251-1027148 GCA_035582835.1 Phoebastria nigripes
GTCCCCATCCCATCCCCGTCCCCATCCCTCTTCCCATCCATTGGTGCTCCCGGCACCCTCCGGCATGGCCCTGCTCACCTCCCCAGGCTCGGCCGCTCTGGCACTCCTGGGGGAAGCTGCTCTAAAAGGCAAATCCAGCGCTTCGCTGACCGTGACGCCTAATAACTATTTAATACGATGTTTGTAAAGTGCCTCGAGGATGAATCGTGCTCCGTGAGCGCTTGGTGCTGCTGTAACTCACCGTGGCTCCGCCGGGTCTTTCACCTGGGAGCTGGGAGCCGCTCTGGGTGCAAGGGGCCCCTCACCCGGGTGCCGGCTGGCGTGGTGACCTGTTTATTGGCCTGGGGAGCCCCAAAGTCATCTGGCAGAACCCCAAAATTGCCAGTAACTATTGCAGCTCCCACTGGAGCGCAGCAGCGGCAGAGGGACTGAATTTGCACAGGGTTGAATGTGCATAAAAAGATGATCTTCTTTTTTTGTTTGGCTGGGGAAAAGAGAGAAAGCTGCTCCCTAGCCGAAACCTAAAGGAGCAGCCGAGCCCGGCAAGGGAAATCCCCGGCAAGAACTGGGGCTGCAGCAGGGCTGGGGGGCTGTGGAGCGCTCGGCTGGGCCCCTGGCCGCTCTGACATGTCTTTGAAAGGGAAAGGAGGTGGGGAGAGGGACTGTGAGGGGGGAAATACTTAACAAATTAAGTCTATCGAACATTATTTGCAGATTATGGTGCAGAATTGTGTTAAAGTATGTCCGGGCTCGTTACATGTCAGTGCTAACAATACAGCACTTGGCAATCAAGGCAGTTCTGCAGCATTGGCCATTAATCATCCTCTGACAGTCCTGAGCTGGAAAGGAGGAAACCGTTCACATGTGCTCGCTGCACCTCTTTACCCTCGCTGCAATCGGGGCAGGAGAAGTTTCCTTTGACTCCCTGCCCACCCGAGCCCCACCGGCGGGCGATAAGCGGAGGGTCCTGATTTCATGTTCCAGGCATTTTGAGGAGCACTTGGGGCAGGCAGGGAACAGGGTTGGCATTTCTGCCATCACCACGACACATCTCATGGTGCAAACAAGCTCCCTGGGGAACGACCCCTCTGGGAAGAGGGTCTCGGGAAAGGGTTAAAAAACACGTGGCATTTTGGCAGCATTTTCCTCTCCATCCTCCATCCTCTTGCTCCACGGGCTCTTGCTTACCCCTAACCTCGGGGCCGGGGGGTTTGTCCTCGGGCAGGACGGTCCCGGTGGGAGCCAATGCTGCCGTGCCGGCACAGCGGAGGGGAGCTCGCCCCGAGGCTTCGCTCTGCGTCGTCCCACAGACGCCAGCCCTGTGGCCGGGCGCCAGCGTGCCAGGTCATCCTCCCAGTAAATAAAGGAGCAATGTTTCCAGCCCCCCGACGCTGTTTTCTAAAGGGAAATGATTAATGGCACTTGGAAACCACAATTCATCCCAGGAAAGAAAGTAGATTTACCCAAAACATGCGTGAGAATTAGCACTCGGATCAGCTCCTAGGGCAGAGGAGGGGAAGCTAATGGCAAACAGAGCCTGTCTGTGCGCAGGGGGAGAAAATACTCCGCGAAAAACACGGGCTGGAGAAGCTGAGTTGGAGCAGGGGTGGGAGGAGGAGAGCGGCTGCCAGAGCTGGGTGCCCCCCGGGCTGGAAACCTCGGTCGCTCCTTCCCTTTCTTCGTCTGCCCCGCAGCCGAGATGGTCACGGTGGAGGAGAAGTGAAATGTCCTCCCATCGGCCTCCCGACACAGCACAGGGAAGGATGAATGTTGCTGGCGGGACCCAAACTGGTCATTCCCAAATGTCCCAGAGGTACCCAGGACCAGGGAGAGCAGGAGGGGTTTTGCACCAAAACCCAGAATGTTCCTGCCTGCAAATACCAAATGCTTTAGAAAAAGCCCGTTTTCGGGCTGGGGGGAACAGTCTTACCCTGTTCCTGCCGGTGGGAACCACTGGGATGACTGGGGTGGTGCTGGGTGCACCATGGCAGCACCAAGTGTCGAGCCATTGCGGTGATGCTCCGGTTGTCCCCGCGACAGCCGTCAAAGTTCTTCATCCCCGGGGTGCAGAAAACCTCAGAGAGGGGCAAAACCTGGTTTTCCTCTGCGAGGGCGGGAGGAAAGTGGCCGTGGCAGCCCCGGCCCCGAGTGCGGTTCTGCTTGGATGCAGGAGCCGCAGCATCATCCCCCCATCAGTGGGTCTGGCTGAGCCGCAGGAACAAGGCTGGGGCCGGCAGGTTAGGAAATGCATGAAAAAGGCTTTCAGGCACGAATCCTGACCTGGATCCAAGCCGCTGTGCTCTCCTCTGCCCAGGGGCCGTGCAAACGCCAGGAGAGCAGCGAGAGAGGGGAAAGGGCTCCCTCGAAAGGAACCAGGGACCGGTGGCACGGATTTATCCCCGATTCCATAGATAAAAACAAGATCTCTGCCTTGATCTCTGCTCTGGATCAAGGCAGTGCCCGGCCCTGCGCAGGTCCCGTCCCGTGAGCGGCGTGGAGGAGCTCGGAAAGGGCTCCAGGAGGGTGATTTATTTCTGGGATTCCGGGAAGGGCTGGGGAAGCCTCGGCAAGGTGCTGAAGCCTAGGTCAGGAGTCAGCCCTGTCTCGGTGATATATTTAGAGCAGGATAATGTAAGCGACAGGAGGAAAAAAAAATAAAAAATCTGTGGAGGAGGTGCAGATCTGTCCCCTTGGCCGGGGAGTTACTGGATGATCTGAGCCAGGGAACAGATAGTTGGATTTCCCTAGTTTCTCCCTTCAAATAAATCACAACTCCAGAGCCCTTTAAACTCTGCAATATGATCTGTTCCAATAAGGAAGGGAATGAAAGGCTGCGTCTCTCTGGAAGCCTCCAGAGTCATAAATCTACTATGTACAAACACATACCAGATTTCCAAGTGCATTTATTTTATTGTATTGTTTTAACAGAAAAATCAAACTGCAATAAACTCAGTCCCTCATTAGCTGTCTCTGTGTCCAGGCCAAACGCTGCTAACGAATAAAATCAGGACAAAGGAATGTGGCTGTCGGTCAAAAACCCGGCCGGGCGCTGACCCCCCGAAAGGCACTTCCCCACAAGCCCCACGGAGGCAGCAGGATGGGGGGGAGCCGAGAGGCCGGCTCCTGCGCTGCCCATTGCTGCAGGTTCGCTGGGGTTCGTCACCCCGAATCCAGCATCCCTCCCTGGGACCCAGCATCCCTCCCTGGGACCCGGCAGCCCTGCCATGGACCCGGCAGCCCTGCCTGGCCCACGCCACGGCAGCTGGAGTTTAGTTTAGGGGTTTCTTGCATTAGTTTGTTGTAGTCCCCAACATTGTGCGCCCCACGTGAGACGCTCAAGAACAGCACAGGGCAGTTTGGTGGGGGACACGCGCGTGCCCCTACCCCACCGGGCTCCATGAGACTGCCCAGCTGCCCGCGTGAAGTGGCTTGCAGAAGTATGTCTGAACTCATTAAGCACTGGGTCAAACAACATCCAAACGGGCAATCGGGGCAGTTTCGGGGTTGTTGGTCATTAATCATCCGCTGACAGTCCTGAAGGGTCCGGCTGCTCCGCCGAGCGCAGCTCTCCAGGGGGACGGGAGAGCCTGGGGACAGGGACGTGCCTGGCACTGGTGGCGGCGTGGACGGCGCAGTCCCCAGTGACCTGCACGGAGCATCCATCGGGTTTTCCCAAGTCCCCCAAAGCCGCACGGGCACGGCGCGGTGCTGTCACATCCCAAGTGCAGGAGATGCAGCAACTTGGTCTGATCTGGGAAAAAAGTGAAAATAAACCCCGAGCTGCCCGGGAAGGAAAAAGGAGCCTGTCTGCAGGATTTATGGTGCTGGCGCGGCCGAGCTGGTGAGCCCAGAGCAGCGCCTGCGCCGCGCGGGTCCCGCCTCAGCCCACGGAGAAATTCCTTACTTATTGAATCACATTTGTCATCCCTAAATACATATGCAGGCCCRTGTTTCTGAATCCATAAACATCTTTAACTAACTCCGCTCAGCGAGGCCTCTTTCAGCAGTAATTTATATTTAACTTTTTCCATATGCAGGGCCTGTCGCGTTGGTGTCATTTCCGGGAAAACCAGGGGGGCTCAGGGGGAGCTGGGGGGCGCGGGGGGAGCCGGGGGGAGTGCAGCGTGTCTTGGCCCGCTGGAGCAGCCCAGCTGCTGGCACGGCGCGAGAAATCCACCCGGCAGAGCCAGTGCTCATTAATCATTTGAACTACTAAACTGCCAGCTCCTTTCAAGATCTTTCAAGAAGTGTTTTCACCCAAAATAGAGTTGAAAACGCGCCGGGCCCTACTTTCAGAGTCTCATCCATCTGGCCATTATGGGGAGTGTCAGGCGGCTCTGACAGACAAGGCTGCTCTGTTCGAGGGGCCCCGGCTCCCGCAACCTGTCATATCGCGGGGCTGATCGCATCTGACAGCTCCATTTGTACCTACCCAAGAGATAAAAGGGCTGTTCACGGCAGCGGAGAGAAGGGCATGGGGGAGAGGGATGAGCAGGGGCACCCCGGGGTGGCGGCGGGATGTGGGATGCCAACAGCATCCCTGGTACCCTGCTCTGCCCCCTGCTCACACCGTGGAGAAAATTGGCCCCTCTCCCCAAACGCCCATCGCTGCGCCGTGTCGGGGTGCAAGCAGATGGGTGTCAGCGTGTAATGTGGGGTGCAACCTGGAGCAACAAAAGACCGGGAGCCAGAGGGGCTCCTGTGCCCATTGCCCACCCTCTGGCTGTGCTGCAGCTCAGTGCCGAGCTCTCCCCATGCCCTGGCCYGCACAGAGCATCCCCCGCCAAGCCCCCGGAGCCACCGGCCCTGCGCTGGCTCTGCCCTGACCTCCATCTCCCCCCAAACTCATCTGGGAGCATGCCGGGTGCTGTATGCAAACCCCCCAGTGCTCAAGCAGCGTGAGCCAGACCCCAAAAATGACAGGATAGACCCCAACRCTGCGAGAGCTTCCTCCGAGGCTGGGGGGGCTGCGGGCTCTGCCTCGCACCAGGATGCACCAGCAAGTGACCCCACTGCTGGGGCTGGGACTCCTGGAAACAGGCTGCCGACAGCCTGGTGCTCCCCTTACGGCGCTCCCTGGGGAGAAACCCCGCCAAGCCCTGCCCCAGGGCTTCTCCTGTCTTTTCACCCTCCGGAGAAGCCGGGCAGGTTCATCAGCCAGCAGTGGACTGGAGCCGGCGCGGGGGCTGCAGGCACGGGGGTCTGCCGGTGCGTGCTGCAGGATTCCCCCACTGGTGCCGTGCCGGTGCACACAAGCCAAAACAGTTTGGGAATTATCGACGTGGCAATCGGGGCAGAGTCCTTCTCTGCAGCTGGAGGAGTGGGCGAGGTGCGCACCCAGCGAGCCCTTCCCGAGCAGTTGTTCCTAATACATAATTCAGCCAGATCCTAAGAGACGTGCAGAAACCCCAGAAGGAACGAAGGGCTTTTCAGCTCCATTTCCCAGCAGCTGGGGCGGCAAATTCCCCTTCCCAGCTCTGCCACGCAAGGGGTTGTTATCTGGGGCAGGCTGAGCAATAATTTTCTTGCAAACCTCGGGTTGCTCCATGCCTGTGACAAATCAGCAGCTCCCTGTGAGCCCGGCTTGTGCTTTGCTTCATGTCAGAGACATTTTCCACAGAACATGGCTCTTCCCACCTCGGAGGGAGGACCTGGCCACTGTCCCACTCCAGCCCTGTGGATGTCACCGAGCCTGTGCAGGGAACTGGAATGAAACCCCACGAAGGTAACCATTGCTCCAGCAGAAACAATTAGTCACTTCTACAGGAGCTCTGCCCAGCAAAGCGGGGCTCCTGGGCTTGCTGCCGAGGGGCTGATGGGCAGCCCCATCCTTGGGCGGGCGCTGGCCCTGAGCCGGGATAGCGAAAGGGTCGATTGCTCCCGGCTCCCAGCCCGGCTAGGGTGGAAAGCGGGAGAGGAGTGCGGCATCGGCCGGCTGTGGGTGGTAGYGAGCAAACAAGCCAGGAGAGAAAAGCGCAGCAAATCTTTTGGGTGCTTCAGTCTCCCCTCTCCTCCCTCCCCAGGAGGAGAGGAGCACAGAGAAGGCGGCGAGGGCTCAGCAAGAAAGATCCAACACATCTTTAAATGCTTCAGTCCCCCTCTCTCCTCTGTCCTCTACTCTCACAGCCCCCCCAACCACCCCTCCTGCGGGAGCTGCTCATGGAGGGGCGGCACCAGTACCTCCAGGCTCCCACCAGTCCCTTCTTCTTTGGAGCAGCAGCGTCTCCCTCTCCCAGTGAGGCACTGGTGGCCGGCGGAGATGCACGAGCTGCTGCGGTGGGCACCGGCACTGGCATGGCCCCACGTGCCACTGGTGAGGTCCCCTCTTGCAGACGTGGGGGACACAAGAAGGCCATTTCAGTTCCCTGATCCAGCGGGGTGTCCGTGAGCTGGGTTGCAGGAAGCTGGATCTACAGGCAGTTATAAAGCCCCCCAAAGGTGCCAGATGCCTGGGACGCTGCATGTCCTTCGGCTGCCTCCGGGTTTTGCCTGGCCGGGAGGGCTCTGGCTTTTGGTGCCGGGAGGGATGATCCCTGGCGTTTGGGACCACAAGGCGTTGGCGGAGGTCGCGTTGCACCCTGCACAGCGTCGAGCGTGCCACCCAGCTCTGCTCAGCCCGTCGAGGTCAGCTCTGCCGGCACTGCAGTGGCGTCCCACCGTCTCTTCTTGCAAAGGCACCTCCTGTGTGGGTCCGTCCTTGCGGAGGTCACATCCCCCCATCCCGTCTCGTGCACCGCACTGGAAGGTGGGATGAAGTCACAGTAAAGCTGCTCTGGGAGGTTTCCATAAACACCGTGTTAGAAAACATCATGGTCTGTGGAAATCTATTTGTTATTGTGAATTGAGCTAACGGAATATACTCTGTAAACCGAGCTGTCAGCCGAGCATCTCCCCCAGCATTCTCCAGCGAGCATTTAGCTGAAACATTTGTGTATACAGAATTACGACTCTTCAGTTATTCATCATGATAATAAACAGAGAGATAACTATTAACCATGCATCACAGTAATGAACAGTATCACTTACACGCACGCCGGTGTAAATCTGCGCGAGCGGGGCTGCACTCTGCAGGGAACGGCTGCAGCCCAGCGCTGGCTTGGGCTCAGACCGAGGGCTGGGGTGTTTTGCAGCCTGCCAGTGGCCCCGTGCCGGGCTGCCGTGCTCAGCCAGCGTGGGTCAGCCGGCTCCGGCACCCGGGATCAGACACTGCAGAAGAAGTGGGGGAGCCATGGCCATGGGTCATGCTGGGCACTTCCCATGGGGCAACTGGTGACCAGCCAAAACCAGGTGTCCTGGTACGGTGGGGAAGACGTCGGTGCATCGCTGTTGCAAGCTGACACCGGTGCTGCTGGGAGGATTCGCACTGCACGCTGATTTATGGCCAGGGAGGTGACAGCAGTGGCTTCAAAGCCATATGAAAGCCCTCTCCCACCCGCAGCGTTGCCGGTCACCGCAGCACCCCGAGCACTGGCCCACGCTCTTCTGGCTTGGGGGGGGCTCCCTGAGCACCTCGAGGTCTCTGCTCTTCTCCACGCGCCTCCTCCAAGGCCTCCCATCTTTTGTGCTGTCCCACTGCTGAAACTGGTGGGAGGCAAACCACAGGCCAGGGCAGCGCTGGGCTCCGGCATGGGGCCACGCTCACGGCTGCAAACCAGGGGAGCGGCTTTGCACCCCAGTGCCCCCAGGCTGCCCCATCCACTCCGCGTCACTGCCACCGGCTGCTCCCTTCCCGGCTCCGGCACACAGCCCTGGGCAGCAGGAGCTCTGCCGCCGGTGGCGTTGGCTGCCGGGGTCGTCTCCCGGTGCGGGTCTGTCCCTCCGGGTCTGCTCTCAGCACACGCAGCACAAAGCATCCCCCAAAGCAAACCCCTGGCCTCCGGGCTGAGCGGCCGGGCTGGGTGCGGGGATGCTGGCGGAGGGACAGGGGATGTCCGCACCACTCCGGCTGGGAGGACAAACACAGAGCCCGTATTCTCCGGGGCTTCCACCAGGGCTCACGCGGAAAGAAAAGCTGCTTTATGCAGCTGAGAAACTTCTCATCCACCCACCATCGCTTCTGCTCCGGCCCTTGCCTCTGCATCCTGACCTGACCTCCTCTTGGCAGGCACGCACCAGCCCTCGAAGACTTTGTGCTCCGGTCTGGTCTCTGAAACGCCTTGTACATCTGCGGGCAGACACCTCTGCATCACCTAAAAGCCATCGGGGATTTGCGTGCAGGAGAGGAAGGAAAACAACAAAAAAAATATGGCCTTGCTCTTTCATTCACATATTTATTAGGTGGACAGATCATTTGTGGTCAGACGGGCTTCAGGCTTTACAAACGGGGATATTTATAAGGCACGCAGCACGGCGGAGCTGTTCTGCATGTGCGTCCAAGTCATTCCTTCCCCAGCACAAGGTATAATGTTGCCTTTGTTCGGCTGCCTCCGACAGCCCGGCACAGCAAAGCGCGCCGTGCCGCTCGGCCGGGCCCCTCCGCCGCGCACCACGCAGCCCTGCATGCTCGCCGTTTAAACAGCACACAGTCCCAGCGCGTCCCGGCTCTTTCCACACACACCACGGCCCCGGCAACTGCCGCAATAAATCAATAGGAAAATAGAGGCTGCCAGTTAGACTAAACAAGTGCATTTGCAAGGATTGCTAACCCTCATTAATCACTCTGACAGTCCTAAAAACACATTTCCCCTTTAATGACTGTATTTGGATAATCAGAGCTTTTTCCTCGCAGCGCGGGGCGACTGACGGCGGGTGCGATTGCGGCGAGCGCCGGCACCGGGGTCACCGGCGAGTCAAGCGCTGGAGGTCCCCGGCAGCTCGGGGCGAGCCAGAGAAGTTGCTGCTGTGCAATAGGGAGGGGAGCCGCCGGTACAGCCCCAAACCCGCCACCCCCGTGTCCATCGCCCACCCGTGTTATCCCAGCCCCTGCCCTCCCACCCCAAACCACCCCCCGCCGGCTGGGCTTGAAAGGGCCTATTTTTGTTGCTCTGCGTTCCCTTTAGGTGACTTTTGCCTCCCGGTGAGGTTTGAAACCTCGCACATTTTTCTGTATAAATGATGCAACACATTAATGCGCAGCACATTATGAAAATGGTAATTCAAACCCATACAACTCTAAATTAAGCCATACATTATCCGACCCACTCAGCCATATATTTTGCAGAAAGACAGGATTGAATCAAATCAAACCGAAACTGTGGAGTGCAGGTTGTTAGACAGAATGATTAATAAAGTGCATCCCAGTGCTCTTATTATAAAATGAATTCTGCAGTAACCTGGGCATACATTAGATAGGGAGTTATTTAATATATTGGCAACACAATCATTCCCTAGCAGATAAAGCCCCTGAGTGTCGCCTGCTATCAGATGATACCCTGCAGTGTTTACACAGCCTGGCCCCAGTGCTGCAGTCTTTAGGGAGGGGAAAAAATATTCCTCGGGGAACCTTCTGCACGGCAGGACGTATCCGAGCAGCATCCAGCTCCCACCGTCAGTGGCGGGAAGGTGCATGGGCTCGATTTTGGAGCTGGGAGCGTCCTGGCGCGAGGAGGGGTTTGGGGGGAGAGGGGAGACGGACCTTTGCTGTAAGGGGAGGATGCACCCGGCAGCTTGCCCTGCTGTGGGAGAAGGGCTCTGGCAGGACGGCGGGCTGTGCAAGCCCCTTGCCCCCTGCTGCCCGGGCTACTCCGTGGCAGCTACTCGCCGGCTGGCATGCAGCACGGCCCCGGCAGCCCCGAGACCCAGCGTTGGCTGCGCCGGGCTATCGTGCCTCGTGCGCATCCATAGGCATCACGGCATCGCCCTCTCGCCCCGCGGCACGAGGCTCTCCAGCAGCGCTGGCAGCGGAGGTGCCTAGCTACGGCCAGGGAGAAGCACGGTGGAACAAAACGCGGCGGCAGGGACCCGTGACACACGCGGCATTTCGGAGCTGCAGCCGAGGAGCCGTGATTTACGCCGGGGACCGGTGGCACTCGAGCGAGGCAGACACTGAGCAGCATCCCCGGCAGGAGTGGGGGCCACATCTAGAGAGCAGCGATGCTCCCGAGGGGCTGCGTGGCCAGGCACGCCTTCAAATGCYACCGCATAGCTCCACGGCAGAGGGGAGGGTAGCACAGGAGCTGCCCCGCCGGTGCTCTGCCTGCCGCCCCGCGATGCCCTGCTCCACGGGGAACGTCGGCTGCAACGCCCAGAGCCAAAGGGTTCAGCTTCCAGCTGGGACACAGGGATGGGAGACACCGGCGCGGTCGCAGCAGCCCGGGCCTGGCACCCCTTTCCTGCCACTGCCCACCGGGCAGAGCAAACAGCCGCAGCAAAGCCCCCTCTGCTCCAAACCCAGTCCTGCAAATCCCAGACCCTCGTCCTGCAAAACATCCCGCCCCGAAGGAGCGGGGCCACCGCGGGCAGGCCCTGGGCAGAGCCGGACACGAGCCACGACCACAGCAGGGCAAGGGGCAGCCACAGACCCGCAAAACCTGCCTCCCCCCAGCCTTGGGGAGCTCGGGGACGGTGCTGCCCCCACCTCCGCCAGCCGAGGGGCGACCGCCCCCCGCACCACCAGCCTCTCCCAGTTCCAGCAGGAGACCCTGGCCAGGGCCCTCCCCGCCGGCCGCTCGCCTACAGCCACGCTCGCAGGAACGGGCAGAAAACTAAAAATCCCATTGGCAAAACAAGTCCCTGTTTTAAGCACATTATTTTTCAGCTCAAAGGACACAAAGGAATTTAAACACAGGGCATAAGGCAATATAGAGAAGGCAATTAACGGGGATTAATTGCATGACTCACCCAAAACGCAACAGAAGTAAAGCGCTCGACAGCAGGAAAAAAAAGTGACGTGGGGCAACAGGAGCACGTGGGATTTCACGGGGGAGCGGGGGCACGGCCGGGGGTCCCGCTGCGAAGYTTGGGCTGCTGCCGGAATAAAAGCCTGGGGAGGGCCCCTTCCCTGGGGCGTGGGGTGGGCAGCAGCACGGGCCCCCCCGGCGTGGCTGGGCAGGCGGCAGCCCCCTGCCCTCCCGCCCGCCCTTCGCCGGCTGCGGCGGAGGCCGAGGCGGCAGGGCAGCTCGCAATCCCCACCGGGAGGGATGGGAGCGATACCCACTTCAGAGCCRTTTATCACCCCCGCCGCCCGCTCCTCGCACAGACGGCGAAGGGATGAAACGGGGTCGGGGGGACAAGGCTCCGCGCGGCCCTCGCCTGCCCGCGCGCCCCTGCGCGGGAGCGGGGCCGGGACCCCGCTTATCTTGCAATGCCGTCCCCAGAACTCAATTCCCGCGGCGGCTGCAGCCGCGGGAGGGGTTGCCTCCCGCTCCCCGCAGCCTCCGGGGGGGGGGACGGGGACGGGGGCTCTTCGCATCCATTTCAGCTCAAACGCCTTCTCGAACCTTCCCTCCGCCGCCACGCGCGAGAAAACCCGGCGCTCTCCTCCCGGAGAAACACACACGCGAGGGAAGGGAACCGAGGAGGCCGCGGATGCGCCCCCCCCTCCCCCCCTCCCGCACGAGGGAGGAGGCGGCCCCGGGGCGGGCGGCGGTGCCCGGGGCCGCGGCGGGGCCGGTGCCCGGGGCCGCGCTCGGCCCCGCGGGGCTGGGACCCGCCGCCGCCGCTAGGTGGCGCTGGGGGCGCGCGGCCCCGGCGCGGAGCCCCCCCCTCCCCCCCCCGCCCCGGCGGGCCCGGGCCGCGCGGGGAGGGACGAGAGACGAGACCAGAGGGTGGGTACAACCAGGAGCCGTTTATTAACAAAATCAGACTTACCAAGCCGGAGCTCGTCCACCCGCCACGCTCGCCGCCCTCCCGCTGCTCCGGCCGAGGGGCGCCGCGGCCCGGCGCCCTCCGGTGCGCACCGGCGCTGCCCGCTGGAGCCGCCGCTCTTCGGCCCCCCCCTCCCCGGGGTCGGGGAGGAG
>JAYKAV010000889.1:1030083-1167164 GCA_035582835.1 Phoebastria nigripes
CGGGGCGGGGAGAGCCGCCGGTGGGGGGGGCGAGCCGCCGCCGCCGCCCCGCGCCGCGCCGCCGCGTGGGGGAGAGCCGCCCACGGCACGGCACGGCACGGCACGGGGCGGATCGGAGCGGCGTTGCACGGATTAGCGCGGCACGGCTCGGCTGGCAGCGCATGACATAGCCGGCATGACTTGGCACGGCATGGCACGGCTCGGCATGGCACAGCTCGGCTGGCATGGCACGGCATGGCACGGCACGGCATGGCACGGCACGGCATGGCACAGCTCGGCTGGCATGGCATGGCTGGCACAGCTTGCCGTGGCATGGCACAGCTCGGCTGGTATGGCGTGGCATGGCTCAGCTGGCAGAGCATGGCATGACTTGGCACGGCATGGCACAGCTCAGCTGGCGTGGCATGGTGTGGCACAGCTCGGCTGGCATGGCATGGCGTGGCATGGTGCTGCTAGCACACCTTCGCATGGCATGGCACAGCTTGGCTGGCATGGCATGGCACTGCTGGCACAGCTTGGCATGGCATGGCATGGCTCGGCTGGCATGGCGCTGCTGGCACAGCTTAGAATGGCACAGCATGGCCCAGCTGGCATGGCACACCCGGCATGGCTTATCATGGCATGGCGTGGCTCAGCTGGCACACCGTGGCATGGCACTGCTGGCATGGCATGGCTTGGCTGCCAGGGCATGGCTCAGGTAAGATCAGCCTGGCACAGCTCTGCATGGCACAGCTCAGTACCCCTGCTGCAAAGGCTCCTGCACCCAGTCTGTGTGCCCTGCACCCAAACCTGCCCCCAGCCCCTGTGTCCTGCACCCATCCTGACCCCTGCACCCAGTCCAGCCCCTGCACCCAGCACCCAGCGTGCATGCCCTGCACCCCATCCCGCCCCAGTGCCACACAAGGCGAGGGCTGCTGGCACCCTGCCTGGGTGTGCTCACCCATGTGGGGCAGAGCGAGGCCCCCATGTCCCTGCAGAGGCAGCTCGATGTCTCTGCTGGCCCCAGAGACAACTGGGGCAGCGCTGGGGCTGCCGCTGGGACAGCAGTGTCACCCAAACCTGAAGGGCCAGCACAGGCCACATACATACTTTTTTATTTTGCATGTATTGCAGTCACCAGCATTTAAATTATTTTAACAGCAGCAGCAGCTGGCTATTTTCTGTTCCTGGGGTAGTGACCAAAGAGTCGCTGATCATTTCACACCATCAATAAATACGCAGCCATCGGGTGTGAGTCCAGTGCACCTGCAACGCAGCGAACGGGGCCGACCTTAACCTGGGTCCCACAAAAAAGTGGCGATTCCYTTACGTACCTACAATACTCCTTTCTTTCAGGGGTT
Source organism: Phoebastria nigripes (assembly GCA_035582835.1). Taxonomy (NCBI): domain Eukaryota; kingdom Metazoa; phylum Chordata; class Aves; order Procellariiformes; family Diomedeidae; genus Phoebastria; species Phoebastria nigripes. Next base: position 1,031,424 of record JAYKAV010000889.1, read on the forward strand.
TTCTACTTTCTTTGGTCTGCAGAGTCTTAAAACTCTGTCAGTGACAGTGCAGACCGCTGTATAACTAATTAAGCTTCCTACCAATTAACTTCCTATTTCTAGTTACCTTTTCCAGACGTCTTTGAATTACATTCACAAACCCCTGGGGCTCCACAGTCGGGGGGGGGGGGCTGAAAACCAGCGTCCCACCGAGATCAGCCAGGCTCTTTCCATGAGGAGCCGAGGCACATGGATAAATCTTGGAGCTTTACCCCATCTCGCCCAGCCTGGTGCGACGTCCAGCGTGCAGCGGCTGCGGGGCGCTGGTGGGGCGGGGAGCTGCTCCCCTGGCTCTCCTGGGCTGGGAGCTGGTGGGAGAACTGGGGACTCGGGGAGAGATGTGCAAAGGGGTGGGGATGTGGGGTCGTGGGAGAAAGTCGTGGGGGCCAGGGTGGGGCGAGTACTGAAAACCTTTGGCCCGGAGAAAAGCAATGTGGCATCTTTAGGAAAGGAAGGCAAGGAGCTGGAAGGATGTTCCACCTGCAATGCAAGGCAGCCGCATGTCGCACTGCACGCGCTGAACCCATCTGCTGGATCAGGTACCGAAAAGTGGAGGAATGAGTGTTTAGTGCGCTGGGGTGATGTCATCGCTGCGCTGCTAAAATCAAGGCTTATCTGGAACAAATTCCCTATTGAGAGCCCAGTAACCCATCCCTCTGACTGGTGTGGCGTGCCACCAGCATGTTTATCATAGAATCATAGAATCATAGAATAGTTTGGGTTGGAAGGGACCTTTAAAGGTCATCTAGTCCAACCCCCCTGCCATGGGCAGGGACATCTTCARCYAGATCAGGTGGCTCAGAGCCCCCTCCAACCTGACCTTGAACGTTTCCAGGGATGGGGCATCYACCACCTCTCTGGGCAACCTGTGCCAGGGTTTCACCACCCTCAGCGTAAAAGATTTCTTCCTTATATCTGGTCTAAATCCACCCTCTTTTAGTTTAAAGCCATTCCCCCTTGTCCTGTTGCAACGGGCCCTGCTAAAAAGTTTGCCGCCATCTTTTTTATAAGCTCCCTTTAAGTACTGATAGGCTGCAGATTGATGACTCTGGATGTTTGACATTTTCATGTTTTCCTTCGTGTACCTCTGGCTGAAGGCGTATCATTTGCTAATAGCAGGTTGCACGGCGATTGCTTGCGGTGGAGCCGGGGCTGGTGGGGAGGAACCAGCTTTCCTGGGGCTGGGGCTGGGGCTGGGTGCCCGCTCCGGCCAGCGCTGCGGCACGGACCCACCTCCGCCCTCCCCGGGTTTGGGTTTCAGGTCCCTCCTGCCTACCCAGAGAGGGAGAGGGGAAAGAGGGAGAGAGACAGACACCTCTAATTAATCATATTAACTCCTGACAGATGCTTTATGTTCCAACAATGTTGCTATTATTAAGTTCATACGGCCACCCCTCACCAAGCCCGTCTGCTCTGGGTTCTGGGAAAAAAGGCTTTGCTGGATTTCCCCAGCAAGTGCTGGCATTGCCCCAGCACAGCCCAACGTTGCACCCACTTCTCCAACCGCTATCAATCACACCGATGGTCGTACCTGTCAATTTTCCCTCTTTGTGAGGCTTTTTTCTTCTTTTTTTTCCCCCTCCCGAAGCTGACCGCAAGATTGATTCAATCCGGACAGCGAGGATGTAAACGGAGAGGTGCTGCCTTTCAAAGGAGCCATTCAAGTAAGGAGGAAAGAGAAAAAAATCTTTCCTCAAAGTCACTCGAGTTGTACGCCAACACCACCACAGCCTTAACAAAATAAAATAAGGTGGAACAAGTGTGTAAGAGCAGCGGCGATGCGGCAGCACTCCCAAAGCCTGCTCCCCCCGCGGATGCTGAAATGGAGGGAGGGCACGAGGAAGCGATGCCTCCGGGGCTGCGTTTATCGCTTCCCCCAAAGCTCGGGTCATTTCGAAGGCCTGATCCTGCTCCGGTGCTGGCGCACCAGAGAACATTTCTGGATTCAGCTTGTGTTTGCTGGATTAAAACTTCGTCAAAGGGTCCTCGTGGGTAATGATGAATCCTGCTCAGTGTTGATGCCCTTACTGCCTCTGGTTATATTCTTCATCCTAAAATCCGTGTGGGTCCTATTTTCATTAAGGYGAACAGTAACCAGAGGGAGAGAAAAAAAAACTTCCCTATTTCACGTCCAGTTCTGCTCCGCGACAAGTCACCCTCTGCTTAGAGATTGCCCACCACAAAGGATGTTCAAATAAAATAAGCGAGACCACTTGCCAAATAAAAGTAACACAGGCACCAAATGAAAAGGAAAATATTTTGAATAAAAGTAAAGCCAAAGAAGACAAAAAGCCTCCATGAACACTTTCAGAAATGACTAATGATATTTTTGCTCCCTAATCAGGGCTTGCCCCACCTGGGCTGCTATTAAAGGGGTTTTATTTTTCCAGGGACGTATGCCCAGCACAGAGCCTTACAGCGCCAATGGACCCTGACGTTTTTGCAACCTGTGAAGCATGGCTGTGGAAGAGGGAATTGTGTTTTTCTTTAAGTTTAAGATCTTTCAGCAGCTTGGGATGACTCCCAGGCAGGGCTTTCGGGTGGCACACACCGCGGGGGTGCCCCTCGCTCCCCGGGCCCCTTTCCGGCCTCGTCCCACCGGTCCTGGGGGGGTGCAGAAAGGTGCTTTCCAGAGGAAGGCACTCACGATACACCAGGTATTTTTAAAGAGTGAGAAAAAAGCCAGCTAGGAAATGAGTGATGTGCAGGGACTGCTGGAAACCCCCTCGGTCCCAGCCCTGCCTGCAGAGCCGCCTGCGCAGGACGCGTGCCCTTCGTGATGGATAGGACAGCAGCCGTGACTTCTAGGAAATTGCTTTCTGAGGCAGTCGTTACACAAACCACGGCTATAAATACAATATATGTATTTATGTATAAATACATAAATATTAAACTGCATCAAAAGGAAGTGTTTTTCCCAGGGAGTCAAGTGTATTCCCTTACCTGCCTGTGTCGGCAGCCAGTAACAGTGCAGAGATGCACCTGTGGACAACACATTGTCTGGCCCTCGGCGCTTTTATTCTCTATTTTTGCTCTGCCCTTTAGCAGAAAAATCCTCTCCAGTTTTGCAACATGTTCTTGTGTTGCTGATATGCCAAAGGTTGCTCTTAGTGTCATGTTTTACCTGCCGCGGCACGGACTGATGTCGGCTCCAGGCGCGGGCATCCCGAGTCCCCACGGAGCTGGGGGTGCAGAGCGGGCAGGGAGCGACGTCCAGACTCTGCAGGCGGAGAAGGAGAGAGGCATCCGAGTGCTGCAGCCTGCACGGAAAATTGTGGTGGGATAAGATAAGACATGAATTTAAATCACTGCAACTCTTCCAGCATCTCTCTCCCTGCTGTACTCTTGCTCTGGAATAAACGCCTTTCCCGTTTCATCGCTGCTGGACGTGGTTCAAGGGAACCGGGGAAAACGCTCCTCGCCTGGCAAAAGCGGCTCTGTCCGGGAGCTGCCGGGGTGCGCGGGGAGCTGCCGGGGTGCGCAGGGAGCAGCTTCACCGGCCCCGCCGAGCGGATGGGCACCACCTCCCACCTCACCAGGGCAGCAAGGGGACGTTCGCTAAGAGGGACAGGGCAGAGGGGCAGCCTGTGCTCCGGCGGGTCCCGGGCCGGGTCCCACGAAGGTCCCAGCCCAGGGGAGCCGGCAGAGGGGAGTCAGGGGAGAGCTCCGGCCGTCGCTGCAGGATGGGGATCCAAGACCCTTCTTAAAAGCCGAGCTTTTATTTGCGTGTTGGTGCTTGTTGTATACCTGCTATTTTATAGGTAAATCATTTTCTATCTGCCACCCTGTAAACGAGGCAATGGCAGCCACAGCCCCTCCAGCTGCCTCCGTGGAAGCAAAAGCATCGGAGTCAGCAGTTTCCCTGCCCCGCTCCCGTCTCCAGAGTCCCACCTCTCCCCAGCGCCGCGCGAGCTGAGGCCTCGCTTTTAGCTGCAGAACAAGTGCATAAAAATGATCTTATTTATTACAGGAGACATGTTTTAAAACAACTGACAAAATTGCAAGATGTAAAACGACAAGCAAGTGCTTTTTCTTTTTTAAACCCATATAGACTTCTGGCAATGATAAAAATAGTGTTTTCTTTTTTAAAGTTGGAATTAATCTTTCTTTCCAAAGCAATCATGTAGCAGGAAAAGCAGGAAGACACTTAGATATTAACTGGTACTCACTGGGTGATGGTTACTTATTGAATAGCCGGGTAGCTCGCTTTCCTCTGCAGAGCGATTAACGTTAAAGAACGGCGTGAACATTAAAGCAAAAAAAGGTGAGGGGTTTTTCTCTCCCCTATTCCCTTGATGTGTGACTAACAGCTGTTTTTCCGTGTGACAAATCAGTAGGGTCTTCCTGTTGTTGATGTAATGAAGCTGTTCCCTGGTGTGAAATTCTAGGGGATAAATTGCAGGAGGGGGAGGAGGACATCCCACACTTCTCAAAGTGCTTCGGAGGGAGGAGAGCTCTGCTCTCCTCGCAGGGACGGGCAGCCGATCAAAACAGGCAGCGGGGCTGACATCAGGTCACAGCGACTTTACTTAAGGCTTTTTTTTTTTTTTTGCCTGTTTATCTCTAAGTTTTCTGCCGCTGCAATCAGAGTGATGGCCTCTACAGCGATGGCTTGTCAGTAGGGACGGTTTGGGGTATTTTCCCCGATGAGCCAGTCTTACTTAACAGCACGGTAGTGCTGCAGAGAGCTGTACGAAGCCGTCTAGCTTACGTGCCTCAGTTTCCCCATCTGTGAAATGCGGGGGTGACAGTGACCCCCCATGTCCATCACCGTCGGAGGGGTGGGAAGGGGCCCTGGGCTGGCCGGGCGCTGCCCGCGGCACCGGCCCCCCCAGAGCGTTGCGGGGACGCGAGCGTTTCCCTGTGCTGGCACCGGCTCAAGCGCTTTTGGGGGATCTGCCTCGGTGGGTTCATTTAGTCCTCAGACACCCAGAAAAAAAATCACTTCTACCTCTGTTTTTCTTTTTTTCTTTGCCAGTATTAGTTAATTAAACTATGCAAATTAAAACAACTTAATTTCTGTAATATCAGGACCAGAGCCTCAAACCATTTGGTGTAGCTCATCTGGCACGTACGTTACAGAAAATGTTTGGAGCGGCTCTAATAAAAATGAAAAAGGCTGTAAATCAAGTTTAATTTATTCATTTTCTGTATGGTATGAAAGCATGCCAAAATCAGATTATTTATGAGCCCTTCATAACAATAGGCATTTTTATTGGTTGCAAATGACAAAAGGGGTTCTCAGAGGGATTTTTTTCTTCTTTTAAATTTTTTGAATGCCTTTTCAGAAACATTTATTTTTTTGGACTCTATGATCTCAAAGAAAAATATTTAATCATTGATACAGTAAAAATAATTTATATTTAGATACTGAAAAACACATCAGACTTTAAAACGTAAATATACAGAGCTAATCCAGCCCAAAGGCTCAGGCGAACACTACACCACAGGTTAGAGAAAAGAGCTGTGATTTATACCCGCTTCCTTAAATTTCCCATTAAGAGTATAATCTCCCATAAGTCTTTCAGAAAATGTCTGAGCCACTCGGGGTTTTTTCTTTCGCTTTTCCAGCTCCGTTTGGTGGGTCGATGGGCGCACACGTGCTCCGCGTGCACGGTCACACGCGTGTGCCCACGCAGTCGCCTCGCGGTGACTTTCTCTCTCTCCGCCCATCCATGGCTAATTCACAAAATCTCTTTCTCGGTGGGTAACTGAATCCCACGAGCTCCCGTACAGGCAAGGCAGGTCAGCCACCCTCATACACAGAAAATCACTGATAAACCAACCGTGGATTGGCTTCTGCCTTCGCTTTTCAGATCATTTAAACCATCTTTTGGCCATTATCTGGCACAGCCGGACCCAGAGGTGGGTTTGGTGACGGGCGCGTGCCGCGCACCCAGTGCGGCGGCGGAGGGCAGATACTCACTGACCACCGGGACCGTCCTGGGACGCTCTTGTCGGTGCCGCAGTGGTCCCGTCCGAAGCGTGCCGTGATGGGGGCGAGGGCGCTGGGCCGCCCCACTGGCTCTGGGGACGGGTGTAAGGTGCGATGCCGATGCCCATCGCTGCACCCTAACCCCCAGACCTGTCTGTGCCTGCCCGGAGCGTGGCACCGTGCCGGCAAGGAGCCTGTGGCAACCCAGAGGGCAACGTCCCTCCTCTTCTTTAGGAGGGCTATTAGCCAGAGCAACCCCAAAGCCCCACGACCTGAGTTTTGGGGGCAGAGAGCCAGGCAGGAGGGGAGCGCTCGCCAGCCCCGCACGGAGGAAGGGCGTCCCCGGGGATGAGATGGGCTGCAAGGCGGCAGCATCTCCGTGATGGGGACAGTGCTGGTGACAGTGTGGCGGGGAAGCGGGTGCCCTCCTGCCCGCAGCATCCTGGGCATCATGGCCAACAGACACCTGGCAGCAGGAAGGAGGCAGGGGACCCCAAAATGCCTCGCAGAGGTGGACAAAAGCCTGGCGGGGTTGTGCAGGAGGGTTTGGCTTTGCCGGAGGGCTCTGGGCAAGCGTGATGGGGAGGGGGCAGAGAGGCACCCCCTCCTGCAAGAACAGGGGCTTTCTCTGCGCCCGCCTGGCCGATCCTGAGAGAAAAAAAGTAAAAACAAGAAGAGAAAAAGAGGGAATCCCCTCCCCGGGAGAATTAGCATCCAGGATCTGTCAGTCACTAGGAGCTTTTGGTAAAAGGGGCCCCTTGTCAACCTCTGCCTTTGATGTGACTGGGACGGAGGTGCTCAATTAAAAGCCTATCAGTCTGTAAGTAAATCAACGCCTATCAGGCTTGTCACATCAAACAAACGATTATTGCACGAACCCGCCCACCCCATTAATCTGGCTGTTCCTTCTTGACAGCTCAGGGTCAGGGCACTGTAAATCCTGCACTGGATTGCAGCCACCTGGAGCAGGATTAAAGCAGCCCTGCAGCATGTGCTGCTGCACCCAATTACTCCCCGGTGGTGGGCGGCTGCGGCGAGGGGTACCCGTGGCCCTGGCAGCCGTGGGGTGCCTGGCGCGGGGCTGGGGTCCCCACCGGAGCTGAGCTTTGCAAGGCCATGGCTGCCGACGCAGGCGGTTTGGTGGTGCCATATGGCCATGGCAAACGTTGGTTTGCGTTGGCACCAGGGATGCTCAGCTGCGTGGTACGGAGGGCTCAGCACCCGGCTTGTGGGTGTTCGGCACCCAGTGCTGGACCAGTATTGCCAGCACCTATCTGGCTGCCGAGATAACACGGGAGCAGCTCCAAAGATGGCTCTCGGTGGCTCTGGGAAGTTGTTGTCGATAGGGATGGTCGCACCACAGCCCCAGGTTGACACATGGAGGGTGGATAGCTGCGGTGTCCTTAGCGGGCGGGTTCAAACCCTGCCGTGCGCTGGGCAGGTCGCGTTTAAGCCTGTGACCATCAGCAGGGATTGACCTTGGGGCACCTCTCGGTAACTCACACGATAAAAAGAACCAACGGGTTGAGCTTTGGGATGCTCTTTGGGTCTGGATTAGCAGCRGCAGTGTCCGGGGACACCAGGGTTTTCCCATCAGGTCACTCAAGGTGAAGACGACTGGGCAGCAATGGGGGCTCCTGCCCTCATCCGCCCGGACACACCATGTCTCCGGCACCTGGGCTTCGGAGCAAATGGCTGGGCTGACGGGGAGGAGGGTGCTGGAGCCCAGCAGTGGGAGGAAGGCGGCTGGGCCATCAGCTCCCGAGAACAAGCGGCTCTATTCAAGGGAAGGCAGAAGCCAAACTTTCTTGAAAAGCCTCTGCGCTGCGGCAGGAGCAGCCTTGGGGCAGCCGGAGCTTGCAATTCCTGCACACAGAGGCAGAGGCTGTTTTAATAAAGGAAAAGCCAAATCTTGGATCACATGAGGGCAGCGCCACAGAGCAAAGACAGGGAGTGGGGTGAGCCCTAGGGAGGCTGCAGGTCAGGTTTTGGGAAGGCGCTCGGTCCCCGAGTCCCGCCGAGGGCTCTGCGGTCCCCACGTGCTGGCTTTGCCCCGATGGCAGAGCCTCAGCGGGGTCTGTCTGCCTCTGGGGCTGTGGGCGGCACAGGGGCACCACCAGAACCCTCCGGACACATACCTGCCCTGAGGACGTCTGTACCGCTCTCATCTGCAAAACAGGACCTGCACTCCCCGCATGTGAGCCTGGCGGTCCCCGAGCCGGCAGGGCATTCAGCCTCGTGCCTCGTGGAGGGGTCTGCTCCATGCGGGGGGTCCTTCACCAGGAGAGCATCCCCCGGGCAGCTGGTGACTAGAGGTCGCATCCTGCAGCCGGCAGCAGGACGCTGGGCTGGGAGCTCGCTCGCTCCCCTTTCTGCCTAGGCCTATTATTAGCATCTTCCCTCTCCCGCGGAGCCTGGCGCCTTGTAATGCAGCTTTGGCTCGCTCTCATGGCACGGAGCTGTCAATCCGGGCTGCCCTGCCTGTGCCAAGGACGGACGCCGGCTCCAAGGGTCCAGGGAGCCCTGTGGCGAGGGTGGCCGGCYGGGCTCTGTGCTGCAGCCTGGGGCAGCCTGCCCACCCGCTGCTGCCCGCTTCCCCACCAGCGCTTGGGCAGCCGCTCGCCCCGCAGCGATGGGCTGGGGTGTGGGGGGCACTCCTCGGCAGGCAGCATTGCCCCGACATGTGCGGTGCCATCGGGGCAGCATCCCAAGGGCTGACCTCCCTGCCTCGGTTTCCCCATTTGCAGCAGGGGTGCGACGGCGCCCGCTGCCCCCGGCTCCTCGGGGTTGCTGCAGCCCCACCACGCCGGGATCGGGCTGTGTCTGTGTGTGGGTGCAACCTCGGCGCTCGGAAAAGTAGCACATTCAGCACTGGAGGAGGAGCAGGTTTTACGTGGTCCAGCAAAGCATGCGGAGAAAGTGAGGCTGCCGCGTCCATCGCTGCCTCAATGCATCCACCCACGCCATCCGCACAAGGAGGGGGAAGCTTGCCGGTGCAAGCAGAGGTGACACCAAATAGGAGACAGACTCTCGCTGTGCCACGTTTGATACGGCGACACCAAATCTTTTGCCGATAAGCGGTATCGCCTCCCCGCGAATACCCATCACCCCTCACCCCTGCCCGGCGCCCTCGGCTCTCCCACGCATGTCAAGCAACACCCGCTCGCCCCAGCAGATAAGCAGCACGGTGCCTGCGTCCCTGCCGTGCTCGGCTGGCTCTGCCCAGCCCCGGCCCCGCGGTGGGAGATGCTGGTGCTGCTGGGGCGGTGGGGGGGAAGAAAATCCCTGCTGTCACCCACTGCTCCCACCCTGTCCATTTTGCATGGGGAGAAGTGCCGGGGTGCACGACCAGGGGGGATCTGGCCCTGCGGAGTTTATCTCCCATACATGATCAATGCCGAGTTTAAGTAAGGTTTATTGGTATCTGTAATTTAACATGACATATTTCTAACACAAATTACTCTGAGATCATCATGTGCATAAAATATGACAGGAATCTTTTAAGTGCAAGCATAGTTCTCAGTTAATTTAATAACTGAGATGGAAAATGGAATAGCATTAAATTTAATATTTTACATAATGCTCCTACACTTCCTTCACTTGCTGCTGGCATCATTTGTTTTCCCTTCTTCCTCATTTACAGCCCTCTCAGCCTGAATTGTCCTGGAGCGCTGCCTACCCGCCCAGGCAGGGGGGTGCTGCCCCCTCGAAGGCCCACGACGAGCCCCCCAGGGCAGCCGGAGCTGCCCCCACATCTCCCCCATCCCGTGCAAAGGTGAGGGCATGCTCGGGGTGCCCCCTCACCTCTGCTCTCCGCAGATGTGGTTCTCGGTGCTCGCTGTGTGCCTGCGCACTTGGCACCGCCTGCAAACCCCCGGTCCCGGTGGTCCGAGTCCCGCAGCTGAGCCGCTTCGGCCGCCTGTTATTGCACTCTGCTCCTTCCTGAGGGTCTCAGCAGAACGACCTGTTTCATATGCCCCATGCTGAATAACGACACGGCCGCCCTTCAAGGCTATGAAACTAAACTTGCTCTTTATTAAGAAAGCAGTTTCCAAGCCGAGCCTGCAGCCAGCATCTGGCCCCGTGCACACAGGCACGTCCAGCGATCCTCTCCCAAACTCTTCCCGCTCCCCTTCCCTGCATCCCCCCGCTCCGTGCAGGCAGCCACCAAGAGCAAAGCCCCTGCCTGCGATAGCTGCTGCTCAGCGCAGGGATAACACCAGGCCTTGCCGCAAGGCAGCGTTTCTTTCAAGACAGCAGAGCAGTTGCATGCGATGGACCTGTCAGACCGTCCACCGCCAGCACCGGGCAGGACGGGGCCGACGGAGGTGGGGGCTCCCACCCTGGGACGGGATGCTGCTGAGCAAACAGCCTCCCGCATCGTAGGTACCAAGGCCGGAGGCAGACAAGGGGTTAATTCAAATCACGCAGGCTAATTTACCCTTCTGCTCAGATCTCCGAGGAGAGAAGGATGGGATATAATTGCCAGGTGAGCRAAGCCCACTTGACCCAGCGAGCGCGTCCCTGCGTGGGTCTCGCTCTCGCCTCCGCTCTCACCCAGTGCTGATCTCGGCAGCCCCTGCTCTCATCCACGTCAGCCTCACACCGCTCCCGCTGCCCTTCGCCCAGCCGCTGGCCCTCGCCCCAGCACGGCGGGCGGCAGAAAATCGGAGCTGACCCATTTTTACAAGGAAATCAGCCGACAGCCGTGCCCGAGCTCCCCGTCCCGCACACACTGGGACCCGAAACATCCATGGTGGGACCGACCCCCCCGAGCGGGATGGGGGCCGGGGGGGCATGAAGCCCCGGGGACGCCCTCGCCGGGGTGGCGGCAGACGTTCCACGCCAGGTTTTGTGCTCGCTGCGGGATTTGGGAGCGCGGCAGATGCCCGGGCACTGCAGAAGGGATCAATACAGCTCTTAGCCTTGTCCCTTCCTATTGAGCCTTGGCGTGTGATTTAAGGGGCTCCGGTAACGTGCGCGTCGCCGCCGCGAACGAGGTGTTAACACCGAGCCGCCGGAGCTATGGCTGCAAAGGAGCTGGCAGGGCCCAGGCAGGATTGGTCCCTCCAGCCCTTGTCTGCTCTGGTTCAAAGGGTTCCCGTGGCTGCGATGAAAGGAGGGTTGTTGGAGGGATTACAGCGGGGAGGGGAGGCTGATGTTGCTGGGAACGGAGCGGGCTCTTTATCGGAGAGTAGCAGAGCCTGACAGCGCTGTAACTCTCTCTTCTTGAGGAGATGAGCTTGCAATAAACCAAGGAGCACATTAGAGGTAACGAGACAAAATGGCAGGGTTTTGAAAGCCCAGCAGAAGCAATAATCCAGCCTGGAACAGAGAGACCACTCAGCTTACCTCTGCCTTTTGGAAACACTGCCGTGTTTTTGCAGCACTGCCAGAACAGTTCTTTACTGTGACTTGGAAAGTCTCGGACGCGGGTTTCAACACCTCGCTCTCACACCACATAATGCAAAAGTTAATTCTACTTTCAGGCTGATGTCAACATTCCCCTTTATTGCCACGGCGAAATGTGAAGACTACGTTAATTTGCATTTGCTGTGTGCAAGTAACGCGTTCCAGATAATCACGGTAACTCCTCAAAGGTATAGACGAGAATTTCCTGGATGATGTGCTGGATGGAAAAAGCCGATGGGATCCAGGAGAAGGAAACAGCATTGTGTGTTTTCATAACTCCACCTGGAAGCAGTGCAGCCCAGAAACACAGGCTGCAGCGCTGCAGCCCTCGGCCGGGCTGGCTTTCCTCGCCGCGGGGAGGGCGAAGTCGGGGGGCTGGGGTGGACACTGGCACTCGCTTGCTGGGAGAGCATCTCCGGGGCTCAGCAGAAGCAGGGTGTAAGAAGCAAGCACGGAAAGCCGCAGGAAGGGGTATTCTCCTACCATACAACTTTTAACACCAGGCGGCCACTTCTCCATAAACCAAACAACCCATCACTAACTAGAAGCCAAACAATTATTGCTTTAAGCAACGTGCTGAAAACATAGATGCTCCAGTCTGAGATAGCGACGACCCTTTGTCTACGGGGCCGAGAAATACATCGAGCCCTGGGTGCCCGCACAGAAACTCGCCTCGTGCCCCGCAGTAAATTAACCGGCCTGAAGTCAGAGGATCCTCCTGCACGTGAGCGCTTCGGCCAGGATATATCAGCTGAGGGAATGGATTTTCCATCTTCGCTGATATATCGCATGCCCCAGATGATGGCAATGATCGCTCATCACAGCTAAAGGCTTCCGAGGGCTTTGCAAACCGATAGCCGGGCTCCGGGAAGCTCATCCCRAAGGCGCGGGAGGAGAGCCGCGGGGCGAGGCCGGGCGGGCCGGGGCTGCGGGAGGGGACGGGGGAGCCTCCCGGCCGGGACCCGTCCCGTGTCCCGTCCCCAGGGGCCGTGCTGGCCACCCACCTGGCATAAAACTGCGTGCAGGGCTCCCGCGATGGCATGTGGGAGCGATGAATTCATTTCCATTTATGATCTGTTAYGATGATACCCCTGAAGGATAAAAGTCTATACATAATAATCTCTCTCTTCAGCTTTGTTAACAACTTCAATTAACAGAGAGCTGTGTAATGCTTCATCAGCCGTTTGGATTACAGATGAAATTAAGCCATCATATTTATGAACTACGCAGTGAGTTCGAGGAGGACTCCACATATTTTACATTTAATAACTTGCCCTCTCATTTTATTTATAACGTTAATAATGATTTGGTGGCTGCTTTGGGGGGAAAATATAAATGACAAAGCGAGGAAGCCGGGCGGGGAGGGCAAGCGGAGCTGTGCTTTCCGGGAGCGGTGCACTGTCAATGCCCAGCCACGCACCTCCCCGCTTCGGCTCCCTTCTCTTTTATTTTTGATTAAATAGCCCTGTGAACACGGAGACTTCTGCCTTATAATTGCTTTCCACTCAGCACTTTTAAAACCCGGGCCGAGGGTTAATGATTAAATCCGGCGGGTGGACCCGTCRCACCCAGCAGCCGGAGCACTGGCAGCCGGCACCCCACCAGCGGGCCCCGCATCCCGGGGGGCATCAGGGCTTGGGTGCCTTTCATGGGAAATCCAGAGGAGGATAGATGCCCCGTGCTTCAGCTGAAGGGCCAGTGCCTTGCCATGGAAAAAAAATAGTAATATTGTTCCCTAAAGCAGGGAGGGGCGGAGGGAGAGCTGCTTCTGCACACCCTGTTTCTTCCCATCCTTCCCAGCTGCCCGCGCCAGGCTGGACACGGGCTTGCACGTTGGTTTTGGGGTGCTGCTCCCTGCCAGGGCCTCCCCGTCYGGTGCTATCATTACCAACCTTTCTGATTAACCTGCAGGCTGAAAACACGTTGCGGTGCTCCCAGTCTCTGTCTGGAGCATTGGCACACTGAGAGGCTGAGCAAGGTTAATTAATTTGAGCAAAGACTGAAGCCTAAAAGATGGGGAGCAGCACGTTGAAAGATGATGGCTGGCAAAAATCATTAGAAGCATCTTTCAACAATCTATATACTGTTATCGATCCTGTTATAGATCATGTTCCTTTCCCCTTTTTTGCAGGATCTTCTGGATCGATACAGCAAGTGCATTGAGACTGTAGCAACACATTTAAAACCTTATAAAAGGTTATTTAGTTGCTAACAGTGCAGCACTTTCTGCAAAGCCTGCCAAAAGGTTACAGCTTTTTGGGCATCATAAATTACAGACGACAGGGAAAAAAAGTAAGTGCGGTTTTCTTTATTGTCTCAATGATGGATGGGCTCCTGAACAAGACACAAAATACATCATATCACCTTTAATGGGACCACATTTCTGTAGCCATAACTCACAATTTTAAAATAGAAAATGGTGAAATATGGCGTTGTATATTCCACTCCTGACATATTTATGAGTCCTTCCCTTCTTATAAATACAGTGATTGCTATTTCAAAGCAGCATGTCAGGTATGAGCAGAGCACAAACAGCTGGTGCGATTGAAAAATTATAGCCAGAGTTGGACGTTTTCAAAAACTCTCTCTAGCAGCAGTAAATTTACAATGTTTGCACTAACTGTTATTAAAACCAAATCCATATCTTGGCAACAGGAATCCAGCRCTCCGGACCAGCTGGAGTGACGGTGCCGCTGACAGCCAGGGTGAGCCCAGGGGCTGCTCCTGGGGAAGCATTAAAACGCAGTTCGAGGGCCCGCGGCTCCGGCCAGGGGGTCCCGCAGGGGAAGCGCTGGAGCCGGCGCGGTGCCCGCGGTAGCTGCGTGTGCTGCTCTGCACCGTGCCAGGCACYGGCAGAGCCACGGGGCCAAACCTGCAACGGGTGCGGACTGGTGGAGCTGAGCTTGCTGCCGGCCCTTGCTCCAGAGCTCTCCTGACCCCRAGCAGCGCAGAGCCCCCCTGCCAAGGGCAGCTGGGGAGGGGACGTGGGCTCCTGGGCATCGCCTGCGAGGGGACAGAGCATCGCCATTCCCCTGCGCGTGCAGGCAGCTGCCTGCCCTCGTGCTTCCCGCAGGCAGCAGCCGTCCCGTGCCCGGGGTGGACGTGGCGGGTGTCAGCTGCATCCCAAGAACGGGCTGGCTCCGAGCATCACGCTCCAGCTCTGGCCTCTCTCGAATTTATGCTTCAGTCCGTAATGGCAGTTTAATGTTACACTAATACACGCTTCGGGTCTGGTGCCATTTCTGTATCATTATTTCCATTCATTCGGCAAGAGGGTTTTACTAGTAAATACCTTGCGGAAGAAATAGTCCTGCCAAGAGCCCTCCTGAGCATCACTCACCCCTGGGAGCAGGGGGAATTCTCCGGCCTCATTTAGGCACACAAAAGGCCTCTAATTAGCTTTTGTTTAGTCCGATTATGAATGTGAGTTTTGACCTTTCAAAGTGATTAGCTTTTGAAGCCAACTAATCTGCATAACATCAGTTTCTAAACTACATATACAATCTAGGACCAGACTTTTTTTGTTGTTGTTCACTCCTTTTCCTTTTTTTTTAACAGCAGCCTACAGCAAGCTGCCGGGCTCTGTATTTCAGTCCCTGGATGAGGCCCAGCTCCTGCCCGTCTGCTCGGCTCGGCTGCAAATCTCCAGCACTTCAGGGATTTGCGTGCACCCAGTTTTAGGGCACACAGGCTTTCCCCCAGCCCTTCCCAAAGCCCTGGCTCTGCTGTCACTGGAAAATCGCATTGCCCTGGAAGATGTCCGCCTGCGGTCCTGCTGCCACCACCACCGTGTGGCCCAGCTCCTTGGGACCCCCCAATTCCCCAGCAAAGCCTGGGGTCCTTCCGACTGGGAAGCCGATCCCTCCCTCCAGCCATCCCTGGGGCGCAGGATCAGCACCGGCCCCAGCCGCCGGCACAGCCACGGCCAAGGTCACTGGTGGAGGCTTGGGGGAACAATGGGCTTTAACACGATCTTGTGGTAGCTAAATTCAAAACTCTTCATCGCTGATTTACATTCCTTTATCTGGGCAAAGCCCTCCAGAGGTGCATTTTATTACCCTGGATTATTAAACAAAAACTTTTCGATAATGAGGCGCTGTTGCTTTCRGAGCGGGAGCCCAGCCACCGGAGACCCACTCCTGCCGCTGCCGGTTTATCAGCCCCTTGCCGCCACGCTGCTATCGGGACGGGGCTGCCTCTATCTCTGCCGGTGATTAGCCAGTCCCGCTGCGAGAGTTCGTGTCTCCCTGGCCCATGAATAATAGAAGATAAATTGTGGCTTTGGGTAAGTCTTCTTGGAGATCGTCTCCTGGCGCAATAGCCTGGGGCTTAGGGGGCTTCATGGGGAGGCAGGGGGGGGAATCAAAGCTTTTGGAGATAACAGCCCCCCTCACCTTTCCTCCCCTCCGGGAGAAGGTGGCTGAGGGCTCAGCGCAGGACTAAGACGGAGGAAACGTGACTCTACTCCTGGCTCTGGGAGAAACAAACCCSTGTGCGGTTGGAGGCAAAGCCGTGTCCCCCCTCTGCCCATCCAGAAGCAGCCGCCCCYGCCAGACCTGGGTGCTGCAGTCCCCCCAAACCCACCTGCAACCCTCCTGCCCAGGCTGCAGCACCCCAGGCAGCGGCTTCGGGACTGAACACCCCCAATCCCCCCATCCCCATCCCTGGGAGATGCAGACACGCCGCCCCCGTCCCTGGCACACRAGTCCCCTTCCTCCCTGGACCCCTCTCTCCCCAAACCAGTGTCTCTAATATTTTCTTTCCTGCACACATGCAAGGACCTCTGAGTTGACTGCTCTGTTTTATAACATTGCTGTTTCCTGGCCTGGCTTTATTACATCTGTTCTTTGGGGTATGGTGTTATAAATTGGGTATGTGATGACGTGTAATCACTAACTGCAAAGCCAATACATTTTCGCTGCAACAGCAGCAAGACAAATAAAGGCGAGCAGGAGAGGCTGGCAAGGCTCTGACAAAGGGAGATATATACACCGGCAGAGCCAGAGATAATTTAAAAATCTGATTGGGGATTGAAAGCAATGTTATCCTAATGGAGCTGGCTTTGCTTTCTGGGAGAACGTCCTTAGTTTTTGGGAAGGGTTTTGGTTTTCACTAAGAAGTCCAGCTGCATCTCTGGCTCTTTTTTGGGATATCTGGGGCCCGGCATGGCCGGGGATGCTCCCTGTCCATCCCGCCCCAGCAGCACAGGAATCGGGGCAGGGTTCCTGGGCGAGAGCCAAAGCCAGACCAAGGCTGTTTCACGGTGGTATCAGCCCTGCCACCGCGGGCTGGGGGATTTCTGGAGGGCAGAGCCCTCCCTGCCTGCTGCCCACTGCAACACCAGCAGTTCAGCATCCTTGCTCACTGGGCTCTGCTAGGTGAGGACCTGGCACATCCCTGCTCCTTCCCCCTGGCAGAGCGGGACCCTCCCAGCCCCTTGCCCTGTGTCCAGCTCAGCTGCTCCAGGCGCTTCGTCCTGGGAGCTTTCTCCAGAGCCCGGGGCTGGAGGTCGGCTTAAACCAACCCAGACTCAACCAGTCTTTTGATCTGCAATCCAGTGGTGCTTCGTGTCCACCCAGAAATAGTTTGCATGGCCTGGGAGCCTGCCTGTGCGAGCCATTAAAACGCCTCTTCGCCCTGTACCTGCGCCTGCTGCGGCTGAGGCTTGAGTCAGTGTGGGGCGAGAGGCAAACCCGGCCCGAGCTTTGGTGCAGGGTGAGCTGAAACCGGCCCCAGGACTGTTGTCCTTAGTAGCAATAATCACTTGTGCAACTGTGCAAACGTGGCCGGTGAAGATGGGATGCGAGATAAATGGGAGGGAGTCAACCAGCTGCAACTTAAGATGTGCCTGTATGCTGCTGCACCGGTTTATCATGATAAACGTCATYGGAAAATCAATTCTCTGTGTACTTTTGGGAATTACAACTATCATTTTGATGTGATTTATTTGCTGTATAACACRGACAAGGGCTCTTTGTTCATCATTTTGAAAGTTCATTTAAAATTGCTTTGAGTTCTTGGTTTTCCACTGTGACATGGCCAATGGGTATCTGCTCTCCTGTGAAATATGGACCGAGGCAGAGGGAGGCTGGGCCAGGAGCTCGTCCTGCTCCTGTGGCTGGGGGGTCACAGGAAGCCCTGCAAAACCTCCTYGCAGAAAGCGATGTCGGTGGGGACAGCCCCTCTGGGGAAACAGCAAAGGGACGGCTGGCGATCGCCCCAGCGCCCGCTTCTTCGCAGGAGGAGCAGCGCTGGGTTGGGACTTTCTTTTGCCGGCAGGGTATGATGGGGCCGACCTTCCCTTTTTCTTTTCCATGCCACCCACCAAACCTGTTTGTCCTGCTGCGCTGCTTGCTGGGGAGGCTGGGAAACTTCCCATGCTCCGAGCACAGGGCGTCCCATCTCCATCTCCTTTCAGTCTTTGTGCCGGTGCTCACATCGGTGCCAGTAGGAATCGGCACGCAGCCCTCCCCGGGCACACTTCCCACCCCAAACCTCTCCCTCCTTGCTGCCGTAGCCGGAGGGATGGGGGCCGGAGGTCCCGGGGGACGTGGGGATGGGGTCTCGTCCTGCGCCAGGCTGGCCGGCGGGGCTGGGGCCGGCGGGGCCGGGGCGGCAGGACAGCGGCTGCCTGMGCCAGGGAGAGAGCAACTAAAAACCAGCCGAGTTCAGCTTGTTTATCCGCGAGCGTGGAGGCTGAGCAGGGAAATGATCGCTCTTTATAAACACACAGGGGGTAAACACCAGGCAGGGGGATGAGTTGTTTAAGTTAAAGGACAATGTTGGCACAAGGACAAAGGGGATAAATTAGCCATGAAAAAGACTTAGGCTGGAAATGAGAAGAAAGCTTAAAATCATCAGGGGAGCGAGGTTCTGGAAGAGCCTCCTGAGCAGGGGGACGGGGGGATGGAGCCGCCAGTGCTTCCAGGACGGAGCCCAGTCCCTTTCTGGACGGGATGCGGGGAGCTCTGTGCCGAGGCTGTGCCCGGGGCTGTCAGAGGGACATCTCCCGTAAAGAGAAGAAGCATGGCTCTTCCAGCAGCATTTAGCCTTAGAGGCTCTGTTTTTCAGCTGGGCACGCTGCTCCAAGCCAGAAGCAGCCCTTGGGTCTTGCTTCCCATGCCTTCACTGGCAGCAATAAATGCTCTTTGGTCAGTACGTGGAAACCCCTTCCCTTTTCCCAGCCAGCACAGGGAAGAGTTGGGACCCGAAATGAGGGTGACCTCCGCCCCCGGAGCTGCTGCTCTCCTTCTCTCCGTCTACCCGACCCAAGGGCTTTCACCAGCCCCAGGCGCTTCCCCTCCATCCCTGCCGAGGCTCCGTGGCGAGGGGCTCTCACTGCCTCCAAACGACAGCGTGCTTTAGTATTCACACTGGCTTCAGCCTATGGTATTTCAGTAAAGTTCAGGAAAACCATTGCTATATAAATCTCCCAACCACTGGGCAATTCAAACCTATCGGGCATTAATTATTCATCTTTAAAGCCCAGAGCTCAGCCCTGGAATTACACCCTTCAAGGAGAATTGCTCCCCGGGCTGTCCGGGAGGGATGGGCGAGGAGGGGACACCTGTTCCTGCCCCAAAATGCATCCCAGAAAACCCTGGGAAAATCGCAACTCGGCCTTGGCGGCTGCGTAAGCCCTGATCCAGCCACATCCCCCCCTCTCAGAATGGGACAGCCGCTTTTGCCCGCCTCTTGGATGGGCACCCGGTGCCGGGCTGCGTTCCCGGTGCCTAAAAACAGCGCTGGCACTGCACATGTGTATTTTTTATAGTTGTTTATACCAGGTGTGCGCTTCAGCGGTGGGGGCTTTAATTATGAGGAGGAAGAAATGTGCTCGGTGGCTTTGCATTACAGATTGGAGCATAAACCTCAAATAAATCACAAGGGAAGCAGTTGACAGTGAGCAGAGGCTGCCGTGGTGGGAAAGCCAGGCCACGGTGGCTTTCCCGCAGCTGGGACCCCAATCGGCGGGGGTTACGYGGGACCCCCCTGCCCGTCGTGCTGCATGAGGTGCTGCATACGCCCGAGGTGGAGGTTTCTCCTGCCATCGGGTTTGCTCTCAGCAGAGCATCGGGGGGAGGAGAGGAGCAGCACCATACAGCACCGTGCAGCACCATACAGCACCGTGCAGCACCATGAAGCACCATACAGCACCGTGTACCTCTTGCATGCTGGGGCCACGCCAGCACCGGGGCTGCCCTGTGCACGCCCGGACGCCTCCAGCGCCCCGTCCCCATCCCCTGCCCCCAGCCAGGCTCTCGCCGCGGCTCCCTTCTGGTTTTCATTACCCTCCTCTAAGCCGAACACGAACAGCCTAATTTGGAATAACAGTCGAGTGAGTGCGAAGGGGAAAAATCCTGCACTCGCTCTTTTCCTGAGCTAATCCCCTGACAAATTCTGCGCGGCCCTGGCTGTGGTCTTGTTCCAGAGATGCCCCTGATTGAAATGGAAATACTCCCCAATCCTCTCCCTTAAAGGAGAAGCTTCCCTCTGTTTATAAAGCCTTCCAGAGGGGGTTTTACGATTTTATTTTAATGGCTGGCCTTCCCTAGGAATGTGGCAGCCGGCTCAATAGCTGCAGGAAACATCGCTGCCCATAAACCCCCTTCAGTCAGAGCGCACTGGCTGACATTGTCATGAAACGAAAATATTCCTGATGCTTATCAGGGGCCCACATCAAAGGCACTCAGGCCATAAATCTCCCAGGGACTGTGCCATGGAGCCCAAATAAAAGCAGCTCCCTGGGCTAATGGGTGTCCAGAGAGGGTCCCGCCGCCCCGGCCCCCCGCGGGAAGGGCAGAGGGGTTCAGGCTGGGGCCAGCCCCCCCCAGCAGAGACCAGCACGGGGCAGCCGGCGAAGGCTTTTTCTCTGCTTGGCATGGGGAGAGCCCTGAGCTCGTTCCTTGGTGCAGGGTTTGCAGCCAACCTTGGAAACACTTTCCAGGCGCTCTGCATCCTCCTGCCCCTCTGCCTCTCCTCTCGCGCTGAGGCACCAGTGAACACGGGCAGTTCGTCCCGGGGCAAAGCTTTTTTGGTTCTTTGCTTGGCATATACGGGGAGACAGATCCCGCCTGTCCAGGCTGCCTCTGGGCTCCYGGCATTTGGAGGTGGCAGGAGACATCCCAGCTTGTCCCAGCGCTCCCTGCCCCAGTGACAGGGCTTGCAAAAATGGTCATTATTGCATCCCCAACCAGGGCAAAATCAAACTTTAAAAAAAAAAGAGGCATGCATGTGTGCGGGTGCAGAAAGCACTGCAGAACGTTTGAACAGTGGGAGAGCTGAAATGCCGCTTCCCAGGCAGCCTGATGCTGGAGCGGCAGCCGGCAGCCCCGGGAAGGTGAGCTGGGAGCTGGAGCACACCCGGCCACGTGGCTTGGGGTGACCCTGTCGTCCCCAGGCCTGGGCAGACTGACAGCACATTATGCAGCTTGCCTATCTTTTGTTGCAAGTTGGAGCCAGGAGTATTCCTGCAGATCATTTAGATTCAGGTAAATCAGCGTTTTCCAATCCCAGGAGGATATTTCCCACCGGTTGGGCTGCAGGGTCACCTCCAGGAGCTTTCAGCAGGGTATCGCTTGCTCCGTAAAGACCTTGAGTGATGGATACTCCGTCTCACAGGTAAGTTGTTCCAAAAGTTAATTATCTCCCTGGTTGCTCACTTGGGAATTTAATCATGCTCTGCTGAACTGACGCCCTTACGAACAATTACAGAAGTGCCCAAAGGGGAAGTTTCTATCTCACCCTTGTCAGCCTCGTTATGCCCTGACGACAGCAGGATTTACATCCTTCGATGTGGCCAGGTGCCCCAGCCAGAGTGGTCCTGCCCTCGGCTGCAGCTCTCGCTGGGCAGGACCATCCCTGCTGTCCCAGGGCTGCGCCAGCCACCGAAGCCTCTCCCATGCGGGAGGCAAGTTCTTTGTATGTGGCACCTTTTCCCTCCCCGCGAAGCAGGGCAATGAAGTTGAAGCCTTGACGAACAAGGTTTAAAATGCAGAAGCTCTCCGAGAGCCAGACACTAATGTGACATCTCTCTCCAGCACTTGCCATTCCCTCCCTTCCATGGCTTTGATGTTAACTTCTCACAAGCTCCGAGACGGCTGTAGGATTTGATCAGTAAATCATGCATGTTAATAGGGAGAAGCAATAGAAATGCAAGAGGTTCCTCTCTCCCCAGAAATACAAGGGGGTAAGTGCAGGCTGCGTGCCCTGGGCGCTACAGCCACTCTCTCACTCTCTCGGGATGCCCCATCCAGGTCTTTTGGGATGACATAAACCTTCATCCAGGTGCGGCACGCTGCACCGATACAAGTGGGTTATTCCCTGGTCAGGAGTCCTTGACTGGAGCTGAAACCAGTTTGGCCACAATTTTAGCRCGTGTTTTCTGTCTCTCTTCTCATCCTCCTTCCAAGCTAGGCTAGTTTCCCCTTGGCTATCAAGGGAGTGTTGGTGATGCTCAGGCAGGTTTGATATTCAGTCACTGCACCTGTGTTGGATGGGTCTTAATTATTTATAGCTTTCCTATCCTGTTTTCTCAAGTCAGTTGGGAAGAGGTGACAGGTGAAGACTTCTTGTAGCAGATGCTTATGAGGCTGGTGAGGTGCCTGCCACTCAGATGAGAAGAAAGGAAAAAGTGTCTTCAGCAGGAGAAAAATGACAAAGCTACATAGGAGCTGCCTCATTTAATAGTCAAGAAGAAGGGAAAAAAAACCCCTCCTTAGGTCTCCAGAAAAGAAATACATTCTTCCCAAATAGATGGATGCTCTGGGGAGCAGATGCCTCCCCTTTGCATATGGAGCCCTTCATTTAGGGGACGTGCTGGGGGTATTATGGCCAGGGCAGAGCCAGAGCCGCCGTGCTGTGTGCCCGCTCCCTGCCCTGGGGGCTCGCCCTGCTTTGCTTGGCTGGCCTTGGCAATGCCAAAAAAACACCGAAGCACCCAAAAATACAGACGTATCCCACCCTCTGTTGGGTGGTCTCTGCAGGCGAGTCAGGACTTGGCTGGAGGCTGTCGCACGCCACGCCGCCCTGCAAAGCTCTGCTGCCGCGCACGGCCAGGGCGAGCTCAGCCTCGGGCTGCCGCCAGCTCAGCTTATGGTTGCTTCGAGGTCGGGTGGGACCTCTCCCATGAAATGTATATCCCCCTCTGCAAGGGGCGTCAGCGTGGGAAGGAGCGGGGCTGCTCCGCTCTGCACCACCTCTCTGCCCGCCTGCAGCCGGGCAGGGGCTGGGCCCCGCTCTGTCCATCGGGTCCCCGCGGCCGCCGGCCCTGCAGCGCTCCCAAGCACGCACGTGCGTTTAACGCACACCATTGTGTCTCCTGTTACTGCTTTCCCCAGCGGCTACGCGAGCCTGCTGCTTTCTCACATCTAAAGGGAGATGTTCCTTTAGCTCAAGTGCCTGGTACCTCCTGCTCTCTGGTGACAGAGGACTTAATCTCCGACGACAGCCAGACTGCTCGTCTTCAGGACCCGCGTTTGTAACCATCGCCCCGACTTGTTCCTGTTGCACTGCGGATGCACAGCAAGGGACCGGGGCAGGAAAGAGAGAGGTGCCGGAGCCCGGCAGATGCTGCTGCGTGTTTCTCCAGGACATGATGGTAGATGAAGATTCTCACAATAATGTGATAATTGCATCAGCATTAATAATGTGTGTGCTTGCCCAGCGAGGATGGGAGAGCAGGGAGACCCAGGCTCCTCTGGCGAGGCTCAGCGAGGGCTGAACTCTGCCCGCTCAGCCGTAGCAGCGAGAGGGGCTTCGCTACGCTGGTAATTCAGAGTCCTGCTCCTGGCTGGTCCTGCCATTGCAAATGTCAAGTTGATTATTTTAACCACATTAGATTCCCGTTAATTAACATGAATTAACCACCTAAATATTCCTGGGTAAACAAGCTATTAGGTATAGGGAGGAAAGGAAAACCACCTTTAAACCATCACAAATCGATTCCTGCCAGATCTAGGGCTCCGTGATGGCCTGTCCAGCCCAGCCTGCAGCCCAGGGCAGCCCCCCCTTTGTTAGTGCCGTGCTCGTGGGACTGGGTGTGGGGTGGCGATGAACTCCCGGTACCTCCTGGCTGCCGCTGGTTCCAGGTATGACACATACACAAAGGTACCTTTTTATAGGTAGGAAATTATAGGTGCCATGACTTCAAAGGCTTTTGCAACAAGAGCTTTCCCTTTGATAAATGACAGCATCATTAATGGTGATTTATTACCCAGGCTATTTCGACAAACAGAAATAACCAGTTTCTTTTCATTTGGCTTGGTGGGTTTTTCTGCTCTGGGCTACCCAGACACACAAGGTGGCTGGTAACAGCTGTTTTACTGCTGGTAAGACATCTCATTTATTAACTTGTCATCATGTGTCATAAAGTTTAGCAAAATGCTAGATGATTGTGTACTTAAGCTAGGTAATTACCCCATTATTAAAGCTGCCTTCTTTATTTATTTGCTCTTCTGGTGGTTTGTTCCTACCTTTGCTCTACATACTGCCTTAGTCACAGGGCACAGAGATGCACTGCCTTGTAATTATCTGTGTGCTGACTTCCACTCTGCTCTTACAGAGACATGAAAGGTGTCTCTGCCAGCTGCCACCGGCTCACCAGTGACGGGGACCAAGCCGCTGCATCGCTCGGCCGGTGCCCAGAGAGGGGCTGGGACGGTGCTCGGAGAGGTGTCGTGTCCTGGGGCTGCATCCGACCCGGTCCCGGCACCAAGCGCCCCGAATGTGGCTGTAACGCCAGCAAAACCTCGCCGTGGCAGCAGCCGAAGCGGGGAAAAATGGACATGCTGCAGGTATCCCAAGAGCAGGATCTTTTATCCCAGGGGAGGAAGCACCYGGGGCAGCATGGGGTTACTGACCTAGCTGGTGGTGATCGCCCATACAAAGCATTTCTGAGGTAACTGCACACGCCATGCCAAGCTTCTAATTAAACTCCCCGAGATGCACTGCTAGCACGGAGACAAAAGCAGATCCACACCTTGATGAAGGAGTTGCCTAGACAGAGGAGAAAACCACTGTTAGCACAGAGATGCTAATTGCCTTGGGAACTCCCAGAACTCAGGTGCACGTCTCCCAGGAATGTCTGGGACCCTGCCCGGACACGTCCGTGCCCTCTCCCGGGGAGGGTGAGGCTCCGCGGGCACCGGCTGGGGGGGGATGGCAGCACCGTGTTCCCAAGCAAAGTGGGGAAGCTCCAACCTCGCTCCCTCCTCTCCTCCCATCCAAACCAGCAGTTTGCTGGTGCTCTGCTAACACCGAGCTGCCCAGATAAATCCGGTTAACAAACATTTTATAAGAGGTTATTTGAAACCGCCCAATAACTGACTATTATCTGGGCAAACAGCAGCCGGACCACAGGAATTGCCACGCCGGCTCAGACCAGGTGGCATCTGCTCCTCATTCCTGCAGCGAAATGCCAGCGGGTCTTCAAGGGAAGATGCAAAATCCATCGCAGCAAATGCCAGCGGGCTGGCTTCCCCACAGGGATTATTTCTTCCCAACCTCTTCTCCTAAATCCGGCCTCGTTTCTGCAGCGGAGCCCTCGCTGTCCTTCCCCGGCAGTGGGAAYGGGGCAACGCCGGCTGCAGCCGGGTGCTGCCACCAGAGCCCTGAGCTGCCCCGCACCGGCTGCTCCCCCACAGCCTCGTCTGCTTGGGAAATAAGAGAAGATTTTATGGTGCCGCAAGGGAGTTTTGGCGGCTCACTCCTGCGTGGGCAACCAGTGTCTCAATCGGCAGGTCCCCGTGGCCAGCGCCCGTCGGGAAAGACTTCTCTGGAAACAAGTGTTAAGCCTTCCTTAACATACTCCAAGGCTGGCCAAGATTAAAACAGAGAGAAATAATTTCCAAAAAAATTAAAAAACATTCCCTGCTACCCCACACATTTCTTCCTGGCGCTGCCATGAATGTTGATCAGGGGATTTCATCCATAAATCCGTCTCTCCTACGGTGAGAGGTTTTATGTTGTACTTAACAAGTGGCTATTGCACAGTAATTACAAAGACGCTAAGATTCAATTTCCAGAGCTGCCCAAGGTACAGCGAGGGGCTTTTTTTGGAGGCGAGCGTTTTGTTTAGGGCCATCCCCCCTCGATGTGCCTTGTCCATGGGGTCAGGAGCCGCAGGAAAGGAAAGGAAAAGCCCGTGGTACATGGAGAGAATAAACCCCACCCTGTGCCATGGGCCCGACACCTACACGTCTCTGCATGGCGTTAAGTACCTGTTTCAAGGGATTAAGAGGCAGTTTGGTAATGCGGAGGCTTTGCACAGGGAGAATTGCACCCACAAGTTCGCATCGGGAGCTGCCCCGGAGCCAGCAGTGTGAGCCAACGTTCCCTGCCAGGGCTGAGGGCTCCGGCCGGACTGGGGACGGGGCGATGGGATCCCTTGGGCTCGGTGCCAGAGGGATGAAGTGAAGTGGTTTGGCCTCGTCGGGGTGGTTTGCACCCGCAGAGCTCAGGGAACGGTGGTGGTGATGACAAAAATCCAGCACCGCAGAAACTCCCCGTGGCCCAGCAGTGAATCTCCCCATTTTCATTTATTAAAATAGCATTTTTATTACAAAGAGATGTTAAAAGTGAAAATGGACGAAATACATTTTACATCCCACATCGATTTCCTGGGATATTTACAACTGCAGAGATATTGATCTCCCCGAAGTGCCGGATGTGCTTGCTCGTTACGTACGACACTTGCAGTGAGAAAGTATTTTCAGCAAATAAACCACCAAAACCCGCCATATAAATTGATCCAGGAAGGCTGGGGGTCAGTGGCAGCACCGTCCCCACCACCCCACCCTCGCTGCTATCGGGGCTTTTGGCCCTTCGCTCCCGTGTGCCTGCTGTGCCGAGCGATGGGAGGCAAGCGGGTACCACTGCCTATCTGTGCCACCCCGTCCGGGGTGCTGGACACCCTGCACCCCRCCAGCGCCGGCCCCCTCCCTCCACCAGGGTGGGGATGGGGAAGAAGACCCTAACTCGTGATTCCCCACCCAGAGGGGAATTTCCTTGGAATAACTGAGACAATGTTGGTTTCTGTGRGATTGAACGTGCCGGGGTTTGTTGCGGCTGGAGGTGAGCGCRGTTGCCGGACCCAATGGCAGGGAGGAGGGGAGCGGTGAGACCTCAGCGCTGCCGTTCCCGATGCCGCAGAAACTCTCAGGGGACTCAACCCCCCTTTTTTTCTTCTTCTCCTGCCCCCCAGGTCCGTTCCCACAGCCTGTGCTGGCCCCCAGCCCATCTCTCCGCACCAGTGCGTGGCTCCAACTGTGGCCAGCCGGCAGCTCCCCGAGGGCGGTGGGAAGCCCCCGGCCGCAGTGCCCGGCACGGCTGGAGGAGGGTTTCTCCCACCTCCCTTTGCTGCACACGCGAGACCCAGCCCAGACCCCAGCGCCTTTAGTCCTCATTCCAGCAAACTCCCRCTGAAGACGTTTCGGAGTTGTCCAACCTGGCGCTGTGGCACAGCACAGGGTTGCAGAAGGGGTGCGAGGGATGGGCACGCTCCCCACCTCGCCACCCCTCTTTTGCCAGCCAGGCTCGCAGCTGGAAACACCCCAAATCTCCTCCCGCATCTGCCTCTCCAGCTCTGCCCCCGCCGGCAGATGGGCTGGCAGCCCCGTGCACCCGCCGCAGGGCCGGGGCGGCGCAGACGGTGCGTCAGGCGCTCCCGGGGCCAAACAGCCACGAGCGTGAGCGCGGTGTGAGCTACAGCCGGCGGGTACCTGGCAGCTGGGCGCTTCAAAGAGCACGCAGCGCTCCGCCGGTGCCCGCCGCCCTGGCAGCAGGGTTGGCATTGCCAGACAGGCGTCCCCTGGGCTCTGCCTGCACCTTTACTTCCCTCCAAGTCAGCAGGAGATTTGGCTGAGTCCAGCCCAGCCTGGCCCCACTGAGGAGCTCTTGGTTGGCCTGAGACTCCCATTTTCGGAGCGGAGCCTGGGGCTTGCCGAGCAGCGCGCAGCATCGCAGCGCCTTGCCCCCCATCTTCCCRTGTGCCGGGCAGAGCGTCGCCTCCAAACACAGCTTCCAGGAAAGAGCCGGCGCGAGCGCGGGCTGGGAAACCGCGTGGTGTAAAGTTTCCGGAGGTCCCTTCTGCCGGTGTGTCGGCCCCGATTACATCAGTCAAGTCGCGTTACCCGCCTGACGGGTGCTAACGAGAAGTGACAGACGTGACGGGGAGCGGGCTGGCTCCAGGAGCGACACCGCAGTCCCTGAGGACAGGTCCCCCCCTTCCCAGGGCGGCTCAGCACCAGCTCCGTCCTCCGGCTGGCCGAGGCTTTGCTGGGACCACAGCTCAGCCTCTGCTCTCTGCCAGGGTGACGGGACCGGCCTGGGGACCAGCGCTCTGCAGCCGTGCCACGGCCAGCCGCAGTGGACCCGAGCCTGCAGGGAGCCTCCTGCTTTTCTCGTCAGAGCTTCAAACCAGGGCTGAAGCCAGGAAATCCGCCTGCAGCCAAGCCAAAGCTTCCCATGGTGGCGAACGGCTGGGGGCTCCTGCCTGAGAAGCCTCAAAGGGGCACGAAATGGGTGGGGACTGCCAAGCACCCCTACCCGAAACCCAGCCTTCCTCCACCCTGCTGAGTGCCGGGTACTRCAGAGCCCTATGAAAGGCTTGGCCCGGAGAGCTAAAATAAAGGCACAGTGGGGGGACAGCACCAAGCAGCCAAATTTGGCTCAAATGCCTTCCCTGTGGTCTGTAAAAACCTGGGGGGGTTTGCTCCTCCCTGGGTTGCTTTGCCCCCCAACCATCGCAGCAAGCGGGGTGCGATGGCGAGTGCGGCAATGCCTCCCCTGCCAGCTCCCGTATTGAGTTGTACTTGATGGGCTGAATAGGAAACAGGCTGGGACGCGTTTGAAGTCGTGTTGCTTTGTTGTGATCCCATCGCCGCGAGAGCCGGCGGAAATCTGGCAGGGGGATAATTGGTGCCGGGGTGGTGCTGGCGCACACACGCACCGAAAGCAGGGCGACGAGGAGCAGCGAGCGGGGAAGGAGCAGAACAACGTGCTGAAGGAAGAAGTAAAGTTTTCACCCTCAATTCCACCAATTTGATGACCCGTTGCATGCCAAGGTCTCTGCGGGACAGCTGCAAGCCTGGGGATGCCCTCCTGGGGTGGGGGGTGATGGGCAATGTCCTTGTCCCGCACGGCTCCGCACAGGGCTGGCGGGGGAGAAGGGCAGAAACAGCTCRTGCTGCTGCATCGCCTGGGGAAGGTCTTCTGCTTCCCTCGAAACAGGCAAAGAGGGCCAAGAGCAGCGTTTTCCCACGGCCGAGGAGGATCCCCAGGCTCCGGCGTGGCAAGTGCAGCAGCCGGAGGCCGAAACCCAACCAGCACCTCCCCACCTGCACCCTCTCCCATGGGGAGCTGCCTCCATCCCACTGCGGCACCAGCTCTGCCCCAGCCCACCCACCAGCAGCCGGGGGTTTTAATCAGTATCAATCTTCCCCGACCTTCAAGGTCTGCGGTTATCGACACTTTGTTCCRACTGAGTCAATATTAACTTCTCAGGCCAATAGACAATAAATAGAAAATAATAAGCAATGCACAGTTAATATTGATTTATGATTATTTGGGTCTTTTGCATGAGTTTCTCACAGGCAAAGCAGCTCTGCGCCCGCGAGGCTTGTGCGTTCGTTAGCACTGGGAGATGTGAATAGGAGTGAGAGAGATTTGCTGCAAGGTTCAAAATGCCTTGGAAAGGGTGTGAGGAGCGAGTTACAGCGTTACCTGGCAGGGCCCTCTGACTGCTTGGAGAGCGCTGGGATCATCTTGCAGCTCTTAAAACATGCTAAAAATGTTAAATCAAATGAACTTCACTGCTTCCCCATGAGCACGGCGTTTAGAAAGAGCTTGAAAAACAGCATCGAATCAAGTTCACAGGTGGGGGGATTTTATATATACTGGGATTTTGAACCAATTTTCTAAGACATTCAAAAGAATTGCCAAGAAAATTGTGAAACCAGGTGAGAGGCATTGCCTTTTCTGAAAAAAACCCCAAAGAGTAGGAACAGAGACGACATTTTGAGGCCGGGCTGCTGGGGACCAGCATCCGTGGCTCCAGGGGCGGCTTTGCTGGGACGCGGAGGGGCTGGGGGAGCCTTCGCGGCGGCAGGATGGAGCCCATTGCCGTCCCATCGCCGCTCGGTGCGCAGCCCAGCCGCTTCTTGGTGGTGAGGGGTTTTTTTTTCTCCTTTCTCCCTTCCCAGCCCCGACGTCAGGATGTTTATAAAACTCCGAATCAATTTGAGGCCGGGAGACGTTCAGCCGGGGAAGCACTGCGCTGATAGGGTCAAAGGCCCATCGCCAGCACGGATCATACACCCTGACGTATTAATTCAAGCTGTCAGGACCAATACGCGTACAAGTGCTCAGGGAGGCGCAGGCAGCGCTTCCCAAAAAACGAGGCTAACGTTTCACAGACGCCGCGCAGCGAGCCAGGGAGCGCCCGTGTCGCAGCACGGGAGCGGGGCGATGCCCGTGTCCCCCCGCAGCCCCAGRAGCCGGGGGGCTGGACCCGGCACAGTGCGGGAGCGCGGCTCTTGCCGGCGTCCCCGCGGTCCCTGGCTGGCACGGAGGCAGATCTGAGGAGCTGCAGGAAGTACATTTGTTACTGGGAACGCTTTGATATTTCGCATGTGAAACGTCTGTGTGCTGGAGGAGCTCAGGCATCTGGCAGGAAATTACCATGAATCCTGTTTCTCTTAACAGTCACACACACACACACACATGCCTCCTCACTCTTTTCCTTCCCCCCTTCTCCCTGCTCACCCCCGCTGTTTGCCTTCCCCTGTCCCCACCCCAGGGCCTGATCCAGACCCCAGAGAGGGTCCCACTGCCCCCACGAAACCCTCCATCCCTCTCCGACACCCGCAAGCCGGCGGCACTGCTCTGCAGCATCTCGGGAGCTGTGCAGCAGCAGCAATCTTTCAGACTTGTAAAAAATCCTTCCCCTGTTTGCTGCGGTGCTCTGCAGGGTCAGGCTGCCCGAGAGCACCCGCCTGACCTCTGCTTTATCAGACGGCGCTAACTGTGGGGTGCAGGAGAGCTGTTTTGGGTGCCGGGCTGGGGTCAGGTCACCCTCTGCATCTGCAGCCTCATCGGTCTTGGATATCGTCTTCGGTTTGGCTAATCGAAGCGTGGACTGACAGCAGGGCTTTCCCCAGGAGCTGCAACCCTTCTGCCGGGTACGATGCTGATTTTGGGGCACGGGTACCCCAACGTGCTCCCCAGCCTGCTGAGCGCCAGGGGCTGYGGGTGGGCACAGACCTCGCCCCGCTCCGCACCAGCGGTCCCTGGCAGTGTCAGGATCAAACCCGGGAGAGCCGGCTTCCACTTCCCTGATCCCGGCTCTTGATAGCGCAGCCGCAGGCTCTCCTGGCGGGGATTCATTACCTGGTGGGAGCCGGTGAGCACTCGAGCTGCAGGAAGAAGCCTGCTTCCCTGCGCTCTCCCCGCCCGGGGAGCTTGGCTGCGGATCAGAGGAGCCGTCTGCCTCCCCGGCGAGCGCAGCCATGCCGCAACGCCAGAGCGTGAGCTCCAGACTGGATTTTCATGTTACCTCCTGCTCGGAGCAGCCCTGCTCGGGAGTTATCGGGTCCATCGGGCTGCTGTCAGCCGGCTCGGCTCCCCATCACTCCCTGCCAGCATGGCCCTTGCCAAAAAAATTATGACTGTATTAAATGATTTTATTACAGTAAACTGCAGATTGTGCAGTGTAAACACAGGTGGTGCAACACACCTCGCTTTCAACTGCATCCAGGCTGGCAGGAGCGATGCACCGTGCCGGCGCGAGGGGAGCAGGATCCGGCCCCTGCCTCTCCACTCCCCAAGGTTTGGGTGGGGTTTGCAGACCCCGAGCACGGGGGAGGGGGGGGGGGCGCGGGAACCCAGCCGGGACGTCCGGAGGCTGAGCCCTCAGGCACAGGCAGACGTTGCTGCCTACAGCTGCCCGAGGAGAGGGCGTACAGAGCAGGGGGAGAGGTGCCCGAGCGCCCTGCAGATGCAACCGAGGAGGATGGGGGGCCGGTGGCGCGGTGCTCCCGGCACAGGGTGCGGAGCAGGGAGCCCTCGCAGCAGCCGGAGGAGCCCAGCGCCCGTGCCAGGGGTGAACAGAGCCCCTTTGAAAATAGCTCCTGACTTTTAACTGCGACGATAAAAATACCCGCAGGAAGGCCAGCCCCTCATCTGCCAGCCCCCCGGTTCGGCTGACGTGCCGTTGAGCACAGGCTCCCTTTCTCCCCCTCTTGCTTTCACAGGTTTCATTTTGGCCTCGATTCCAGCAAGTTTACTGACAGATTACTTCATTTTAACTCTATGGCTTTCCTGTCTTGTGGGAGGCATATTTCTAAGTATCATATTTATCAAAAGGCCTGTGCAAAAACAAGGGCCAGAATTACTCTTTTGATGGTTCCCCCAATAACTACAACCACAATAAATTTTTCAGGCAAGAAAACTCGACCAGGGACCTTTTGTGCCGGGGTTTGGGAGCGGGGTCCAGGCCCCGGGCTGCAGAGCCCCCCCGGCCTGGCCGCGCTCCCCCCGCCCCRCGCCGGCACATCTGGTCTCGCTTGCGAGGCTGGTCTTCCAGTTCCCAGGGGTGACATATTTCCCCCGCCTATAACTCTAAATCAGAGCAGCATTTCAATAAATCACAGTGAACACTTATTTATTGGACATAGTTTTGGGGCTCTTAAAGCACGGAAAATAAATTTAATGGAGCGTTTGGAGCATTTCTCCAATCTTTTGAGGGATTACTTGGGGAATTTGTCAACGGAGCCAAGCACAGCAGCTTGATCCAGAGAGATGGGAAAGAAATTATGGGAGATACTCTACAAAGGCCCAGGTGTACCCTAAATCACATCAAAAAAGATTAATGTCAAAGGATTGCTTGCCAGCAGAGTTGATTGGCAGCGCTGCAGTTTATTTAATAAACTATCATTTTAGCCAGAGGGTGACTTTAATCTGAATTACATTTTCTTGTTTTGTCGTACGCCATGCCAAGCGATTTATTGAATACTGTAGCATACTTCTTAACCTCAAACACCAAAAGAAAAAAGAAGGAAAGACTTGAGAGCCCCTGGAAAACCTTGAGACAGCAAAAGCTGCTCTGCTAAGAGGGCAGGAGCTCCACTCCGGCGGCAGCAGCTTGCTTTCTTTGGGCTCGGCCGGGAAGAGGTGGGAGCAGGAGTCAGTTGTTGAAACCCTCATCTGGGTTTCGCACACCCCAAAGCTCCGAAGTGCCTGCGGAAAACGCTGCCCGTTTGCTAACGCGCATCCAGGTCGGGTTTCAAAGCTGTCCTGACTTCCAAGACCCCTGAGACCAGGACGGACAGGGGATGGAGGCAGAGAAGCGCAGGCACCAGAGGCATTTGCAAAACTAGAGAGACGTGGGAAGAAATGAGCACGTCCCTGCGGATCCCCTGTGCATCGCTCAGCCTGGCGCTGAAGCCACCCTCCAGGAAAGCCAGCGTTGGCCAGTGCAGACCTCCTGCTCCCAGACACCCGGCTGTGCCTGCACCGACCGGGGACCTGCCTGGGGTTTCGTGGGCAGAGAGAAGTCCCCCGGCCGCCCGGCGTCCCTGTGACCCTGCAGCGCCAGTGCACGGCCCCTCTGCACGCGGGCAGGGAGATGCTGGTGCAGGCAGGGGCCTCAGCCAGCACCCAGCACGGGCGTCTGGCCCGGGCTCAGAGGCACGGTGCCTGCGGAAGCACAAGGCAGCCGGGGTCTCCCTTGAATGCCTGCTCCCACAAAGAGCCAGGGCAAAGCACAGCCGGGGCTGAGCGAGCGGGAGGCAGAGACCTGCCCTCTGGGTTYGCTTCTCTTTTGCTTCCTGAAGAGACATAGGATTGGGCAAAGATTTAAGAAATCTTGGAAAGGTTTTAGAAATACCCTGGCTAAGGGCAGAAGAGCCCCCCAACCTACCCTTGCCATGCCCTGCACGTGCTGGCGATGCACCGGCACCGCCTGTCCCCCTCCCGGCAGGAGGGGCCACGGCAGGCGGACAGACGGACAGCAAGGACCAGCACCGGGGGCCGGTTCACGAGAGCCGGGGCCCGCTGACCCATGGGGCTCTTAAATAATGTGTTTGTGCAAACAGACAAAGAAATCCTAACTAATAATAATCCTCGTTCCAAGATTATGATTGAGTTTTTCCCCTGTTCTACTTGATATTTCTGCCAAAGAAAGAAAAATCCTCGCTGAAGTCTAGCAGGAAATCCAATAAAATTTCTTCAAAAGATGGGTCTGACATTGAAAAACAGCAAAATTATAAAAGTAGGCCTCAGAAAAGAAAAGGGGAGAGTTATTATATCTGGCACCTACCGAGGGCCCAAAGCTCCCTCTCCAAATGAGCCATCACAGATTGAAAGTGTTTAGCTTCCCGTTGATTAAATATGGTGAAGGACCCGAGGCGTGCCAAGCCTTGGGGATCGAAAGTTTGTTTTCAGTCAGAATGTGTTTTCAGTCAATGGAAAAAATGGTCGGGCTGTGCCGGGGTATGTAACTGAGAAGCCTCAGGTTTGGAGTGAGTAATGACTGTGATGCAGAAATGCAGGAGGGTTGTTAATCATTCGACCCCAGCCCCCGTAATTCAACTCAGCAACTCGCATGACTTTGGAAGTCTTCCCCCACCCCCCTGCTCTTTTTAATACATGAAAAAACCAAATGTTTTCCCTCCTTTTTCTTTTTAATATTTTTTCCCCCCGAAGGGATAGCATTGTCTCCTTGTATCATTATTACCTCCCTTTTCTTTCTCCCAAGGTAACTGGGAGCAGCACAGCCGGGTCCGCAGCACCACACCAGGCTGTTGCTCAGTGGCAGGTTTGGGGCTGATGCTCCTGCCCCAGCTGCAAAACGGGATCGATGAGAGCGACGGCTGGTAAAAGCAAGGCAGGACACCGAGGACCATGCGACACAGGCAGCCCGGGATGGACCCGCCGGCTCCGGGCACACAGTCCCCGCCAGTGGGAACCGTTGGCAAAGGTTTGGTGGAAACGGCTCTCCTGGAGAGCRCTGCGGGAAACCGCACGTCCCTGCAGGACAGAGGAGGCCATTGAAAATATCCCCGCCTTTCTATTTTGGCAGAGGAGGAACCATTTCATTGCTAGGCTGTGCGCCCGGCTTCTTGCGAAGCCTGCACGCTCATAACCTGCAAGCAAGAAGTGCACGGAGCACAGCGATGCGATGCCCCACCACCATCGCCCAGCACCGCCCATCGCCCAGCCTGTCACTGGCGGGTGGCAGCGGGGGACCAGGCACCTGCCTGCTCACCTGGGTTTGGTGGTGACCGCAGGCACGGGCACAGCTACTTCTCTGCACCAGCGCCGTGACTTGCCTGGGTCTCCCTGGGACAGGCAGCCGCTCTGCACAGCCRTGGGGTTGCCCAAAAGAGCAAACATCCCCCTTTCATGGGGAAAATTCGGGCAGATGGCGAGGATCAAAYGCACCTCTGGAGCCCGGGGGCAGGAGGGACAAGAGCTCCGGGCTGAGCCCGAGTTCAGTGCTGGGTCAAGAGGTTGCTGGAGGGAACGGGGGGAGGACACGGGGTGGCTGCAGGGATGCAGCTCGCAGGGCACCTGATGCACAGGGAGCCCGTGTCAATGGCCCTACAAATCCCTCCCCATCCCCACGGTCCCCTCTCACCTACCCACTTCCACCCATCCCTTTCTCACCCCCCTGCGAGATGCCTGACTTTATTCATTAACTGGGTTTGCTGGGCTGCTTCTCATTAGATAGCCAACAAATTCCAGGAAGACAGGACACCCACTGGGCCTAAATGAAATTAGAGAACAGAGCACTGCTACAAGTGGTTTAATTCAAATT
This sequence comes from Phoebastria nigripes, assembly GCA_035582835.1. Lineage (NCBI taxonomy): Eukaryota > Metazoa > Chordata > Aves > Procellariiformes > Diomedeidae > Phoebastria > Phoebastria nigripes. The sequence goes on from JAYKAV010000889.1 coordinate 1,066,625, forward strand.
ACAGCAAGATATTATTGCCAACTGCAAGTGCTCAGAATCATGAGTCAGACCCCCACAAGGAACGAGACGGGCTTAAAAAAATCATGACTTGTTAAGAATATAATTAACTTTGGGGTTATTTTTATTTACCTTCCAGTTTTTAGCCTTCAGGAGTCAAATTTTTGAGCTTGCCTCAGTGAGGGTTGGAAACAGCTTAAAATTAAAGAGGGGAGGAAGAAAAAAGAAGAGAAGAGGCATGCGCCCACATTCCCGTGATGCCAGGAGCTGGGGATTTAGATTGACACCACACGTCACAGGGATTGCGATAACCATCCCAGAGCCAGGGGCTGCGGGCAGCTCCAGGTACTGCCAGCCCAGGAGCCCCGGAGCAAGGCACATCTTTCTTCCCCGAAGAGCACACCCTGCCCTTGCACACACTGAGCGGCACGGAAAGGGGCTTTGAGTGGGACCCCCCCGGCTGCCGGCCCCACGCGAGCTGCAGGGAGAGCCCGGGGGGGCTGGGGAGGAGCGGCGGGTCCCACCGGGCTCACACAGGGACCTGCCCTCAGCCACCTGCACCAGTTTACAACCAAGGAAACAGCCAGATGCAAAGGAGGGAAAAACCCCAAAACCTTTGGTATATAGAAGTATCCCCATGTCTCGCACTGGGCCCAGCCAGCCCATCTACCGAGGTGCTCCATTTTCCTGGGAGCCATCAGGAGGCACAAACTGAAGCACAAGAAACTGGAAGGAGATTTTACATGTGACCTGCAGACGTGTCAGCCCTACGTCCTGGACAAACACCAAACGCTTGCACATCACTCCTCACAGACCTCTGCAGCTTCATCTTCCTCCTTGCTTCCCACCCTGAGCCCACCACACCGGCTGCCAGGGGCTCTGGGTCTACAGGTGGTGGAGAAAATAGTTTCCTGCACATCCTCAGACACCGTCAATCAGAAGAGCTGAGACTGAGTCAGTGCAAGTTCACCAACTTCTGTTTGCTGAGAACTTGCCCAGCCTGCAGGAGAGCCAGAACCTGGGGTGAGCCCCACCTTGCATGCCAGCATTAATAAGCACCACACTAGTGACAGCATTTGCTCCCCGAACCATCTCTTTCTGGGGCAAGAGGGTTTTTGCTGGAAGACAGATCTGCATGGGACACGACTGAAATAGCTGGAGCTGGTGTAACATCATGAGACTCTCGGAAGGGCACATGACGGCAGACAGTTAAGTGCTTGGGGAGCCCAGCCAGGGTCACGGCATGATCTCGGCTCCTCCAAGGAAGCAAGAGGACACARCTGAGCAATTTGCTGGGCGAGGGCTGTTTCTCGGTGTTCTCAAGCCGCTCACACAGCCTCGGAGCAATCGTCCTCACCTGATTCTTGTTGAGCCAAATTGGCCAACCCTCCTCTGCTCCCTGCCTCCGGGTTGTGTCTTCCCTGTTTCCGCTGAACAGATAGTACCCTGCTATCTTTCATTGAAACATCATGTCCAATTTCTCCCTTGATTAAACCCATATTTTGCTTGGCTATAAGTCAAATATAAGAGGGCTGCACTCAAGTGAACTAATCTCGGTTTACTTGCCAGTAGGTAATTTGATAGACAATTTGGCAGGCATCCACTCTAGAATTAAGCCAACCTGAGCAATAAAGATGTAGGAAAACAATCCTGAAAAGCCATAATGAGACATCTAGTTTCATTCAATAGCAACTTGTTCCACTTACGTTTCTGCTGACACTCAGGACTGCAGTGCCTGCCAGTGCCCCGGCCCGGGAGGGCACGCTCGGCTGGACCTCCGTCAGCTAGGCACGTGCAAGCAACGCCGAGACCAGGGCAGAGCAGTGGTCCAAGCTCTCCTAACGTGGTCCTCAGCGGAGATCGACTCTGGGTTTGGCCAAGCCCTGGGTCCAGGTCAGCTTGCAGAGGAGACAGCAGGAGGGTTTGCTGAAGACTCAGCTACGAATGCCTTGGAGGAAGAAACAGCTCAAGCACCTACAGCACAGGACCTTTGTTTGCAGTCTGTAAGCACCCTCCATCACTGTATTTTGCTGTTGCAGCCCTACCCCTCAGAGCCCCCTCCAGCCCTGCCCCAGAGCAGCAGCAATACTGGGGCTGGTGCTGCCGAGCTCCCATTTATGGCCTCTGCCTCCCCATCACCGCCTGAGTGCAGGCACCTGCAGCACCCACCTCCCGCCGCTGCCCAGGGACCGTTACTGTGATGGAGGAGAGCAGAAAGTCTTGTGGACAACACCTGTGGGCTTACTCTTGCGGGCAAATAATGCGAAGGGCTGCGATGTGCCCGGAGAGGGTCCGTGGCGGTGCYGGGACCAGTGCGGGTTCGCTGCCCCGCTGCCAGAGCAGGGGTGCGGGGCCGGGTGAGCGCTGCACGGCGATGGCCAGAGCAAAGGGGCTGTCAGACCGCTGCCGCGCGGCTCCATCCCTCATAATGCCATTATGTATTGCTGGTATTAATCATGCCGCTAGGTAAGCATTATGGCACTTTTATGGTAGCTTTGAAGCTAATCTGTCACTAATGCCTTCTGGATTATCATGATTTCTTACAGTTGTGATTCATTAACTCAGATGCCTAATAGAATTAGTATTAAACATCTTCCATAGATTTCTGCCTCAACATGTTGAGTTTTGAAAGCCTTTTCAATATTTCATTGTGTTGTATTAAATGGCATGTCAGGCACATTGTGTGGTCTCCCGGAGAACCTGGCGCAGCCGGAGCTGCAGCAGGGGCTAGAGCCAGGGGAGGGGGTCGAGCTCGCCAGGGGCGGCTGGAGGGGCAGCGCGGTGCTGCCGGCTCCCGGGGACCGTTGCAGCGGTCTGGAGGCTGTGCGTGGTGGGGTGCGAGGGGTTTTGACGTTAGGAGAGTTTTCCAGGCAGAGGTAGCTCAGTGGCGCAGCTGCTTGCCTCCAACCATGCGAGCCCGTCGCCAGATAATTAAGCTAGTACAGAAGAGGTTAATCTGCTTTGAGGATAGAAAGTGCAGTGCAGATACTAAATATGATTGTGATTATTACCTGGCCCTGGAGGAATCCTTTCCCTAGACATTGCAATGCCATTCCTAGAAGGACTATTATTCCTAATAATCAATATTAATTTTCAATGCATTCTCCGGGGCTTAGAATTATTTGCTTGTTCAGGATAAGATCTGGATCTTGAAGCAGGCTAAAAAGAGGTATTATTACTATTATTATTATTAGCATTATCATTATTATCTTGGGTTTAAAAAAAAAATCTTATTTAGATAACCATCTCTCCCCAGCAGCAGGTTGTGTAGCTCACAGACCTTTATCTGGCTACTTCAATCTGCGTGTTGCGGGTAACAAAATTTTACGGTTATTATTATTAATAATGTAAGGCCAAGACCAGAACAACATTGCATTAGGCTGTGCACGTGTGTGTGAGACCGGACAAACCTGCGCCATAGTGCTGGCTTGGTTTTCCCAGGTTTTTTTGAGAGACGAGCCCCACTGCCCAAATTTCCAAGCGGCTTTGCTGGGGGCTTTGTGGCGGGAGCCCCAGCCCCTGGCAGGCAGCATCGGCGCCCAGGCGGGGCGGGGAGGGTGCTCGCACCGGGGACTGGGAAGAGCCTGAACTTTCGGATGCTCCTCCGAACCCGACGGTGAAACCTTTTTTGCAGCCCGCCCGCCCTGACCCCGGGAACCCCGCGTCGAGGCCGTCAGCTAGAAAAACAGAGAGGGGGGACTTCAAAGCGGGGATTAGAAGCAGCTGTGCAAATTGACAAATACGTGCGAGGAGCCGTGCGGGCCAGGCGCGTACCTGCGTGCGCCGGGCTGCCGCGGCCCCACGTGCCGGTGGGCTCACCGGAGCCCCACGGAGTGCAGTGGGCACCGGCTCGGCGCTGTGCCCCTGCCAGTGCCAGTGCCATTCCTCTGGTGGGGTTTGGGGAAGAAATGCTGCTTTTAGAAAGGCTTCTCTGGAAAAAAGGTCAGGTTTGGGGCAGGCGTTTGAGTGATAGCCTGCGAGCGGGGAGAGGGAGAGAGGTCGCAGGGAGGCTGTGAAAGGTGGTTTGTCCTGGTGCCAGAGTCAACGTGTGCCGGCGATTGAAGCCCGCGTCCTGCCCCGCAGTCATTACCATCAATCACGCCCGGCACTGACAGCCCAACTGTTTGTCAGCCGGCCCCGCTCCTCGCAGGGAGAAAAACCAAGTTCAAAAGCAAGGGGATCCTTCCCGGGGCGGCGGGCAGCGACCCACCGGCGAGCACCCCTGGCTGCACAGGCGAAGGGAGACCCGTCCCTCGGACCCGCGGCCGGCTTGCCTTGGGCTCACCCGCGCCCCGGCACGAAAGGCATCRGCGAGGGTCCCCCGCTCCCTCCTTGGGGACAAGCCCCCGGGCGCAGACGGGGATGAGCCCTGGCCGTGACAGGGCTCTGTTTTGACCATTTTTGCCATTGAAATGATTGATTTCCCAACTGCAAGTGGCTTCCCAGTGAAACCCTGTGATTTTTTTCCTTTCTTTTTTTTTCCCCCCATGTGAGTGAAATAACGTGCACATTAGAAGGGAAAAGAAAACCTTAAAACTTCTTCATTATGTGACATGTCTAAAACGTGCATTTAAACCCCCCCAGTTTTTGGTTACAGAAACAGTTAAGTTCTCCCCTGGATTGCTTTTATGCAACCCTGAAACACATCAAAGCAAAGCGTTGCTGGAGAGAAGCATTTCCTTTGCCTTCTCATCAAAATGCCGCTATTGATGTCGCGGCAAGACGAGAACCTCGGGAAGGGGGATGGAGAGGAGCCTTTAGCACGAGGGGGTTCCTCCGGGTCCCACCACTGCTCCGCGAGTCCAGCACTTCTGCAAATACTCAAAACAACGCTTTTCAGCCGATTCTCCCGGTTTAGAAGGAGGAAAAATGGGTACTTCCAGAATGGGAAACAAACACACTCAAAATTTCAGGGAAAGCAAAGAAAGAAAGGAGGGAGAGGCTGCCCTGGTTGTGCTCGGGGTGCCAAGAGCGCCCGCTGCCCAGGTGGGCGCAGGGCTTGGCAGGGGGCAGCTGCCTGCAGCAGGCAGAGCCCTGCCCGCGGGGAAGGCTCCCCTGCCAGGTTGTGGTTTTGTAGCAGCTCGAGAAGAAAGGGTCGGCGAAGCATGGCCGGGGCCGGCAGCTCCGGCTGCCCAGAGCTCCTCACAGCAGCCTTTGTTTTAAGGAGTGAAAGGGGCGGTCATGGGACAGCAGTCAGCCGGGCAAACACGGGGGAGGCGAAGAGAAAACTTTAATTAGGGTAACTTGAAGGCAGGCTTTAACCAACAGCTGGCAGGAGGCCGGGTTTGATCTCCTTGTGGGATAGACCCTGTGATTAATCGTGGCCCTGTCGAGGGGGACGGACACCTGTCTGTCACATGCTTTGATTCCCGGCACAGGCTTTGATCTCGCCTGGCTGCGTGGGAGGGTGTTAGAGCAATGTATATGCCCAGGTCGCTTTTATGCCGCCCGCAGGGGGTCTGCGAGGCAGGGAGGGGGTCACGCGCGGGAGGGGGGGTCTTGGCTGCCGGCCCCGGGGTCAGCCCAGGAGGTGCCGGGCCGACGGGAGTTCGTCCGAAGGGGAAAGTTCATCCCCGATCTGGGGGAGGTGTGGGGGCCCCGGGGGCTCACTGTCCTACTGGGGGAGAAGTGTCCAAGAGAGCGGTGGCAATGCTCGGCCCTGCCACCACTGTGGAGGAGTGGAGCTGGCTCCGGAGAAGGTCACCTTGTCCCCCTTGACCTGCTCCAGCCCAGCCCAAAGGGCTGTTGGCGAGATCGCACCCTGGGATGGYGGGGGCTGAGGTTGGGACAGACAAGGGGGTGCCCTGGGTGGTGTCCCCACCTTTCCCTGCTCTCATCATCCCGCTGACAGACTGCACCGGTGGCCCTGTGACCGCGTGCCACCAGCCCGGCACAAGCAGAGGCACTGGGAGGAGAGCAGGCAGCTACCCAGGGTGCGTGCCCAGGCAGCAAGGTGTCCTCCATGGGKACAAGGGCCTGCGTCACCCAGCCCCTTCCCAGCAGGGTTTCCAAACCAAAGCCGCCATGCAACATGTAGGGAATTGGGTCCAGATTCGCCCCTGCAGGTCCTATCCTGCAGGGACCCTCTCGCAGCACCCCCGAGGACCGCTCGCCCGCCCTGGCACTGCCCGCTCGCTCCCCACGGGTTTTGGCAATTCCCCGGCAGCAGCRCCCCGGCACGCTGCTGCCTCTGCCCGCTCACGGCGGGATGATTGGCGTGGGCATCTTTGTGCCTGGGCCCAGTCCCGGGTTTATTCTCAGCCCTGACATTTGTGCCAAGCAGGCAGAGCATGTCGCATTTATTTGCTAGAGCGGGAGGGGTTCCCGCATGGCGTGAAAGAGGATCCCGACGTCTCCGCTTTCAGCCTGACCTTGAAACCGGAGCAGGGAGGTGAGCCCACCCGGATCATGCTGCTGGTGTGGGGGGAAACACAGCGGAAAAGCCTGGCACATCCCGGGCATGAACGAGCAGTGCTGGCATCGGCAGCCGGGTGAGAGCGGCGATGGCCGGGGTGCCTCGGGCACAGCCGGGGCGATGCTCGGACTGTCCCCCCCCAGCAGCCTGCTCCCCAGGGCTTTGCTGGGCGAAGGATAACGGGTGCGAGGATGTCCGCATGATGGTGGGCAAAGGGGTATTTATTGCTGCCAGGCTTCCAGGGGCTTCGGGAACCTCCCTGGGTGTGGTGTTATTTCCACACCCTGTAGCTTCRGACAGGGAGGGTTTTCATGATGTCTTGGTAGATGGTTTGACTCATACAAGCAGTAAATGTCCTGATTTTGGGGAGAGAAAAGGTCTAATGAAGCTAGAGACAAGTATGGGAAAGCCCTTCTCTGTACTGCATGAATATAACAAAAACAAATTTCCAAAAGCCCCGGACAAGCCCAGTAAGTCTGTAATGTGGTGTCCTGTTTCCTAATCTCTTCAGTAAGGAAGCAGTGTGTTGAATTTAAAATATCCCTCTGGTAAATGCTAACTATTTAAAGAGTGCTAGGGTCTTAGAAATGCAAAACAAAGATTTGTTGATTAAAAACACATGGTTTGTTCTGGAGGCATGAGTAGCCAGAAAAATCAGTTCTGACAGTATTTTGGCTTTTTCAATCCCACAAGACATGATGGTGATTTATTATAGTGATGTCAGCTGTGGTTGAAAAAAGTTCCCTGTGTTGTCTTAATAAAAGAGCTTTACCTTGAAATCATTAAACTCTCAGCCTGTTTATTTGAAGCGATGACTGTGAATGTGAATGGTCCCCTCTAAATCACTCGGCCCTTCGCTGGAACATATGCCTGCACATGAGGTGCGGTGACAGCCTGGAGCTTGCCTTGCTAATGCAAGTTGTGTGATGGATATGATTAGCGTGGCTTTGAAACCTGGAGGGGAGATAAGCACACCAGGCGAGGAGGGGAGCCCCCACATTACAAAGGGAACAGGAATTAGAAAGACAACGGGGTCTATCTGTCTTCTTCTGCCATCCATGCAGATGTGCATAGCTGTTGCCTGCAAAGATCTGCTCGCCTCCCCGGCCAGCCTCTGAGGAGATCGCAAATTAGCGGAGCAGCGTCCCACACCACCCCCCGCTCCCTGCAAAGATAAAGCACAACATAAATTTTGTTGGAAGTATTTGTACATGGGAGGCTGCAATTGTTCTTTACAAAAGGTCCGCCTTGGCGTGCCCTCCGTTATCGCAGTTGAGGAGGTCTGGTGTGCTTCAGAGAGGTACCAGAGGCGGTTTGGTGTTATGCAGGAGTAGTGCTGGATGTGGTAATTCGACCTGATTTTCAAGCCCATGTGTTGCTTTTTAGCACGCCAGCAGCGAGCAGCAACGTGGGCTCCGCGAGCGTATGTGAGCTCACATGCCGATGGTAACAGACATGCAGCAGTTTCGTACTTATGGTTAGACGTGCAGCAGCAGCAACCCCCAAGAGCCTGCGAAGCCCCTGTAACACGTGCTGGCTGGAACGCAACAGTGGGGCGGTGCGAGCTCGGAGTGGGGCAAATCCCCTGGGAGCAGCTGGCTGCTGTCCTCGTACGGACCAGGCAGCAAGGCGGGACAGCGTAGCGAGCATGGCACGCTTCGCTAAGAAACCTCTGAGTGTATGCAAGTTTACAATATATTTCCCCTAAACGGATGTGCAATATGGCATTAACGTGCCGGGCTTTGTCCGAAGGAGAAGGGCGCAGCAGCCAGGCAAAGGCACAGGGCTGGGGGACAGGCAGCAGGGATGAACGTGCCCGGCGGCAGCATCGGTGCTACAATCTCTGTTAAATTGTAGACATGTTAGAGTAAAATGCCCAGCTGGATATCAAAACCAGTGTCAGCCGCAAGGTGTTAGTGGGAAAGAGGAAAACTTTTCCTTCCCATGCTTAATTTCACTGTCAAGATATATAGGTGTTGTATGCTGTGGACGGGGTACAGAGCAGTGGAAGAAGTATAATAGAAATAACCTGCCAGGCTCGGCCTGCCATCCCTCATCCAGCTTATCAAGTTAGCTGAGCTCAGCAAATCTCATTAGCAAGAGCCAGCACAGAAACACTTTACCCAGGCGCAGGCGGAGGGGACGGGCCTCCCTGCTTTGCCAAACTCTATATCCTCCCCGCTGGGCAGCCTTGCAGAAAACGGGGTCGTGCTTATTTCTAAGCGGCAGCTCACACCGTGCCCAGGGAGCAGAGGGGCCGGGCGTGCTGCGGGATCGCCTGCAGCCCGGCCCCGCAGCCGCAAGCCCTTTCCCTCGTATCTGGCGGCAGTTAAGYGCTGAACAATATTTACTTCTTGGGTAAACAGTTGTAATCTCCCTAACCAGAGTTTATCACAGAGAAGTGAGTTAAATTCTTCTTGGATAATCCCCGCGTGTTGTGGTTTTCTGAGCAAGAGATTTTCAGATGCCATTCAATATAAATGGGCGGCTCTAGGCCAGAGAGTGATGAAGGCTGGATCCGACCGGAGGGAGAGGGGTGCAGGTCCCCCCGCTCCAGAGGCTGCTCGAACCGGGGCTGAACCCAGCGAGAGACAGCCGAGGGCTTGCCAGCACAGCCTGCCTCCAAGAGCTGGGGTAAATGGCAGCAAGCGCTTGGGTTCATGGCAGAAATCACTGGAAGGCAACTCCTCACGCCAGCCAAAACCAACCCCTCAGCCCTGGGGCCTCCCCTCCCGGGTGAAGGAGCTGCAAGCGAGAACTGCCTTCAAAGCCGTCAGCCACAGCAGCAAGTGCTGGTCCGCAGGGTGCCCACCCCGGGAGCTGGGCAGGCGCAGGTCCCGCTGCTGGAGGTGCGCGGGAGCAGAGCCTCTCTATTYGGTCTTCATCACAACAAAGCCCTTGACATAGGAATTACATTAGAAATAATACAGATGTCGAAAAAAAACCCCAACACCTCGGCAGGCTGTTTACACTAAAATCCCCAGTATATGGTGGCTGGGAGAGCACATAGCGCGAGCCGAACTCTGACCCCGCTGAAGTACATGGGAACGTTACCAGAGACAAGACGCTTGGCAGGTACTAACGTATCATATATTATCTGCCTTAGCTACAAGAATTATATTTTCCCATCAGTATGATTATTTTTATTTGACTTTTAAGTTGAGCTGGAAGACAGCGTGGCTTACATCCATCATTGCTGCGGCTATTAGAAAATTAACCAAGCTTAATAAACTTCCTGCATGGCTTGCTTCTGCAGCTGTGTATCTAGAGGAAAACATATACATTGACTGGTTCTCCATGGAAGCACATCTCTAAATAAGACTTGTTGGAAGTGAGGAGTGGCCCAGGATGATCCCAACATGGCTGTTACTGTGCTGGAAAACGTTTGTGCAGAGCTGAGGTTTCAGAAACCTTCCAGAGATTCACAGCACTGTGAGATGCTCCAGTGGGTCAGGGTGACGAGGAGGGGGATTTATTAGTTGCGTGGTAATTGCTTCATCCTGTGGAAATGCCAGTCTGCAAAATGGGAGAGCTCCTGTTGACTTCTCTAGGAGCATGACCAAAATGGGGGTCTCATGGTGGGGGCTCATCCCAGTTCCCGGTGCTGCCCCACCTGTGCTGGGGAGCCTTGGCCAGCCAGCGAGTCTGGGAACCGCGACCTGTCCTGGGTTTGCAGTTGGGGTTTTGGGCTTGGGACTGATGGCCCTGAACTGGCAGGGGCCGCCCAGGGGAGGTCTGAGTCCTGAGCGCCCTGTCTGCCCAGCTCCCTTGCAGGATTGGATCCAACCGAAGCAAGCTGGTGGCTGGCAGGACCCGCTGTGCAGAGCGGGACCAGCAAGCGGCTGCTTTGGAAAGCGGCCTCTCTGCCGCGGGGCGGCAGCTGTCCTCGCCTGCTCCGCCGTGAGTTATCGGGGCTCAGCCCGGCAGCCCCGCTCAGCCGTCCCCGCCGTGCCCTTTCCTCCTTGCAGCTGCTCCTGGTTTGCAGCTGACCCGGAGCCGGCTGCAAACATTCCCTGGCCGGTCCAGAGGGGCCCCGGCACGCTGATGGGCAGCGGGTGCTTGGCCAGGGTTGAGGCTGAGGCTGCAAGAGGTGTTCGGGAGGCTGAGGACGGCAGCCCCCGTCCAGGGGGTCTCTGCACTGGCAGTAGCCTTGGGCAAGAAGCACGGGTGGGAGAGCAAGCCCTGGGCGACGTGCCCTGCCAGGGAGCTGCCTGCAACAACTTCACCAACGCTGCTGCCTTGAGAAAAAAGCTGCTGTGCTCCTGCGCGTAGGAGCTGGTGTTATTGTGCGTGCTCATCTCTGCTGTGTGCTGCCTCCGTGCTACCGGACAGGGCACCGCTCTCTGCACTGCACCGAGTCCACTGGTAGAAGCTACTTTGCCAGCAACGCTTGGCTTTCATAGCCATCCATGCGTGATTGATGGTCAGAAATTGGGGGTCCATAAACACCCTGTGCCCATGCAGCTCCCCCCGCAGCTGCTGCTGCCAGGCTGGGGACAGACCCTGGGGCGGGCTGGGCTTTGGGGCGGGCGCCCTTCTGCACCGCTGCCGATCCCCTGGGCTCCCTGTCTCACCAGGGGCCCCAGTGCTCAGAAATGCCGGTTGTGATTAAAGCTTACAAGACGTGGTTTACTCACAAGGACCAGAGGACCTGCACGAAGCCTGGGCATCACTTGAAGTGGGATTTAAACGAGCTTCAGCAGGCTACGGACCTGCACACAGGTCCGCCCAGCGTTGTGTTGTGCCAAAGGGCAGCGGTGCTTTTGTGTGCCTCCTGTGCAGAGCCTGGGGGAGCGGGAGCAAGGTGGGAGCCCACACCGGGCAAAGGAGGCCGCTGGCAGCTCTCCTCTCCTCTCTGTGCAGAGCCAGCACATCCTCGCTGGGTGAGGCAGCAATATTGCAGGCTGGGGAGAAAACAGGGAGTCTCTCAGCAGATGGGATTCGAGCAGAAAGAGCTAACACTCCAGTCTCCTCTTGTAATGAAAGGAGATGGGCAAGTTATAACCAAACCAGCTGTCATAAATCATCAGCTCAGAGGTTTCATTCAGTCATTAGATACACCTGAAGACACTCTCAGTGCTGCAGACGTGGCTACAGGAGTTTCATGCAACATGCGACTTTCAAATCAATCTCTTTCCAACAGGCAGAATGAACTGGCTGTTCACGTCTGTGTGTCTCAACAGAAGACRCAATAAAAAAGGAAATTCAGCTGGGTACGAGACCGCATATCCTTCCCTTGGCGTGCCTGGACGCTTTTCTAACCTCGTCTTCAAACACCCAGCCCCCTTTGTAACTGTGCACGAGCAAAACATTTCAACCACAGGGTTCCAGTCCCTGGATCCGAGGTGGGGGAACGGGAAAGGGTTTGGGGTCTCCTTCCCTGCAGTCCCGCTGCTGCCTCTGCACTGACCCTGCAGGGATGGAGATCCTCAGGGAAGCCTGTGCTCTGCTCCCAAATCGGCTCCCTTGGCTGGGGGTGTTTGCAGCCTCCTGGGGAAATCAACCACAAACGGGAGAAAGTTGAGCAGAGCCCTTCAAAAGTTTCAGGTTTGTAGATGGGAGATAAGTCTGGTGGAGGTGGCGCGTTCCTCGTGTGTCCCAGGCTCTCGGCGCGGGTGGGTAACAGGCTGCAGAGAAAACAGAAGAAAATACCAACAAAAAAAGGAGGGCTGGGGATGGAGCATCGCACGGGGCTCAGGCCGCGGAGGGGGCTTCACCGAGCGGGTTTTGTGGCTGGATCCAGCGGGATGGCACCAAGTCCCGCGGCCTCGCAGGGGATGTGGCCTTGGCAGGCGCTGCAGCTTCGCACGAGCATCGTCCCCGTGTTGTCATAACTACAGCGAGGTGCCAGCGAGTGCAGGAGGCCAAAAGCGCACTGGGACCGCGTTGCTGGGGCTCACCGGGGGCCCGGGGCTGCCGATGGCGTGCGGGAGYGGGGGGGGTCGCTCCCTCCCTCGTGTGTCTACAAGCAAATTAAAAATTAAATAAATAAATTTGCTAGTTTACAAATAGAACTGTTACTTGTTACTCACAGTATTAACAGTCTCCTTTTATTTTTTTTTCCTTTTTTTCAAGGCTGTGAAAGACGTTTGTTTCAGTTGCCAACATCTCTACAGAACTAATGTGGGTGGATTGTGACAGATATAATTTCTCCATCCTACAGTTTCATCAACTTGAGTTCTGTTAAACTATACCCGCTGGGCTTAGCTCCTTTTAAAGTTTCCGCTTTGACAGGTAGATTTATTAGTCTTGAAATTTGTACAAATCAGATGTCACTCGTGGCAACTTGTCAAAATGTCAGTCTGGTGAGGGAGGCATGAAAGGATTTTCTGGAGAGAGACGGGAGGCAGGCTTGAAAGAGCTCGAGCAAAGCAGAAGAAAGGAGCTGGGAGGGATTGCAGCCTTCTTGATCCTGGGGGTTTTACTTTATTAAATATCTAGCGCCATACAGTGGGAGATGCTGTTGGATCCTGCCCGCCAAGACATCAAGGCTGTCAACATCCGCTGATGGCTCCTAGCTCGCACCGAGCTGGCTTTYGCAGCTTGTTATGTATATTTAGGGCACGGCTGAGGCACGGGGAGGGGAAAGTTCAGCTTGTTTTTTAATGCTGTTGTGTTTGAAATGTTCCATTATCGCCCTAACAAGCCGTGAGCGGTGCCGCCAAGCCGGCTCAGAGGGCGATGCCTTGTGCGGGCTCCAGCTGGGTAAGCGGCAGCCCCGCGTGCCTGCGCCGGGGGGAGAGGAGCAGGGAGCCCTGCCGCCGGCTCCACTCCCCGTCCCCTCTCCAGCCGCGACGCGCATCCCTCCTCTCTCCGCAGCGTGCAGCCTCTGGACGGAGCGTCTTATCCGGAAATGGAAGCCCAGCGGAAGAGTCCCCGGGCTGCCTCGCACCGGACAATGCAATTTATCCACTTATTTTTCCTTATGGCATTGGCAGCTTGCTTGTGTGAACTACTGCTGCTCTGGTGTTAGCCCTGCGTGGCTGGCCGGGAGGTATCCTTACAATTTTTCTTTGGATACGAGTCAGCCGCCGCCCAGGCCCCGATGCTGCATCCGCAGGTGCTGGGCGTGCAAAGCTCTCGTGGGATTAAGCCTGCAAACCCCGCTCCGCACCCCACCGAGCCGCTCCGCAGCCCGGAGCCGGCGCGCGCGGGAGCAGGGGACTGCTCGGGTCGCACAAACCACCCTTCTGACCACGGTGTTTAGCAGAGACGTAGCAGGCATTGCACGCGTGTGTGCACAGATACACATTGCTTAGTCAGCCCTGGAAAGCTGTAATTAAAAGAATTGACCTTGCCAGTCATTTGTGCTCTCACTGATGAAGGCAGGAGCGAATGTGAAGCACACTTGTAAAAGACCACGTGCTGGAAGTGGTTAAAAAATGGCAGCCACCTCCTTTAACACACCGACCCAATAATTTTGACTGAAGTTCTTCCATGGAATAAATTTAGGGTTGTTGAAATGAAAACTTAAAGACTTTTTTTTTTTTTTTAAAAAGCAACTTAAAAAACATTATTTTGATTACCACTTCCAAGAAGATCAGGAAAATCTCCACTGAAATCAACATTTTTACATGAATATTTACACTTTGTTTGAAAAATCTGTTTTGGCTGAAAAGACATTTGTTGAAGTTTGCTTGACGGGCGATGTCGCTCCCCTGGTGACGTGGGGACCTGGCATGGGGCAGGGGCCGCACGTTGCTGCCGGCCCCGGCAGGATCACAGGAACAGAGCTGGGCAATTCCGCACCGCAGTTTCCCAGTGTGCCTGTCCGAAGACACCAGAGCCACAAAAAGGGGCAGAAAAAAGTCCTGTCCTGTTACCCTTGCTCCTCTGGAGATGCTGGGGTTGATCTCTCAACCTGGAAAGCTCCCAGCAGGGACAGTCTTTCCCGCAGGCTTGCAGTGCCTGTGCAGAGCTGTTCAGATGTACCCACACATCCCAGGATTTTCCTGCACCTCTCTGTCGTGTCCCATCGATCTCGCACCAGCCGCATTAGTTGCAGGGCTCATTAGCAGTGCGGATCGATGCTGCCCCAGCCCGGGGCTCTGGGCAGGGAAGGGTTTTCTCATCATCAGGATCCAAGAAAACTCATTTTCCCTTCCTGAGCTGGGCAGAGCTCAAGCAGCACTGTCACCTCGGAAATCCTCTCCCTAGTCCAGAGCTGGTCCCAGTGCTTCGTTTCAATTCCAGCCTTTACGCCTTGCCCTTATTCTGCTTATTACACGTGCCCGATTGAGCTGTGAAATGAAAAATAATTTAAAACTGGAAACTGGTATTTGTCCATCGGTTTCGAAATAGGACAGCTCTCCAGAACAGAAAGTGAATCAACGCCAGCCCTCGCTGCAATCCGTTTCAGCACGTCTTATGATTAATGAGTGTTTTGTCAAGCAAAGTGTATGAGAGGCGAAGACCATTATTTACTGCCCTCGCTATCTGCCGCCTCTGCAGACAGCAGCACGTTGCCATCGAGTGCTTGTTCCCCTTATCCCATCCTCTCCCAGGGGGGCTCGCGTGCTGCTCCGGCACCGCGGTCCCCCCACGCGGGCAGCCCCCCGCACCCTCTGGCTGCTCCGGTTGTGGGTTTGGGGTTGTTTTCGGGAGGGTGGCGTGCGCCGTGCTTCCCCCGGCGCAGCGGGAACAGGAGGTGATCCTGGAGCCGGGACCCGGCCCTTGGCCGCCTGTGGCTGCGCTGCCTGGCTGCTCCCGTCCGTGTCCGGGGGTTTTGCCCTCCTGCCCCTTGTGCCTGCGACGGGGACAAGACCGCACGTCACAGAGAGAAAAATTAAGCTGAGAGGCTTTGCTTAATTAATTGGTACATAAATGTTTCCCTTCTTCAAGCAGCTCAGAGTGATCGTCTCATGAAAAGAGGAAAAGGGGAAAACCCACTTCACACGGGAGGATTTTCTTTAAAAGAAATCACTTTATGTCACATCCAGCCTTGATTTCCTTTCATGTGGCAAACAAATTGTGGCAGCTTGCTTTCCACATTAAATATCATTACGGCAGGTACGCAGGGCCCTCTGCGGCTCGCCCCGTCTCCCGGCCAGCGTAGGGGCCATCTTGGGCAGTGAAACGTAACCTGGGCTGGGGCAGAGCAGGACAGGAGGGGGAAGAGGGTCGGTCCGTCTGGCTAACTGGGTTTTTCCATGTGCTGTGGGTGTCTGCAAAGCGATTTCGGCGCAGGCAGCGGGGAAAGGGAGAGGAGAAGGAAAGAGAAGAGAAAAAAATGCCTGGCACAAGTTCAGAAAGCTCTCCAGCTCACACATCTGGTTCTTATATTTCAAAGTTAATTAGTCATATTGAGGCTGTCTGAAGATAAATTTATCATCCAGAAAAAACACAAACAGTTTGAAAAATGAAAGGAAGTGAGGTGACATGGCTTGACGTTTAAATAAATCATTTTAACATGATTAAAAAACTTGTCCTCCCTGACACCCGGAGCTGGATACTTTGTAAAGACTTTTTGACAAAGACAAGTCCCTGTTTGGTATACAAAGCCCCTGCCATTCAATTATACAGAATAATCTTTGGCCAATTACTTTTCTGAGTGACTACCGGCGGACGCGATGCACAGCGCAGCGGTTGCTGGCCGGGCTGAAGCAGCCGGGGGGGTCACGCACGGCCAGTCCCGCGCGCCGGAGGAGCTGGGGGTTTGAGCTCGACAGGGATGCGAGTGCAGGACGTGATGGGGGTGGAAACAGAAAAGAGGACGTGCATGCCGTATGCTGGCGAAACCAAGGGCACAAGAAGCACAGAGCAGCCCAGTGAGCCCCCCCGGCTTGGGGGGCACCCGGAGATAGGGCTTGGCCCCTGGCAAGAGGCAGCGATACCCCGGGGCATCACTGCCTTGTCATGCCCATTCCCCCGTCCCTCCACGGCATCACAGCGCAGGCAGGGCTGATTTAACACAACCTGAAAGTTTTCTCCTATTAGCAATTTTGTCTCCTCAGCTTTGCTAATGGGATAACAGGAGGTGCTGGTTCTGCTGCAAAAGTCTTGTCATGTCGGTAATTCTCACCCGAGCACGTTAGCAATCTGTCACTGCGTGTTCCCACTAATACCATGCAAAAGTCTTATTAGATCAGTGGCTTTAGTTTTACGTCCATATTATCAAATTTCCTTCTCACTGGCTTGAGCGATAGAAGGTTTGTGATTAAACGAAACACTCTCCCTGAACATCAACTGGAAAAAAGCCCTGTGTGTCTGCTTGATGATATGTCTATAAGCTAAACATCAATCAATATTAGGGGAAATCAGCATATCAGATGACTCAGAGGAAGAGCTCAGCTGGTTTTCATTCCGATTCACCTGCTTTGTCAGATGCTTTCAAGGGATGTTTAAGTTTTGCCGATCCTGGCTGAATTACTGATACTTTTCATTTCCCAGATCCATCCCCATCCCTAGGAAGTCACTCGGGATTTTTTCCGTTGACCAGATCCAGCCCATTGCCTTGCTGCCATGGCTCTGGGAGGGTTTGCAGAGGTCTTTGAGTTTCTTGGTCTCATAAGAAATCTGCGAAGCGGGGACTGCAGTGTGCTCCCCCCTCATTCCCGCAGGAGCGGGGACGCGCCGGCGCAGACGATGGACAGACAGGGAGACAGCACAGCACCGAAAGCCATCCGCCTGCTTGGAGCTGAGGAAGTTCAAGAAGGTGGGAAGATTCACATCTTGTAACAAGAAAAGAGCTCTCCCGGGCATGAAGGAAGCAAAGTGACATAAAAAAGCATGGAATAAAAATAAATAAATAAAAGTGACGCTTAATGGATAAAATGAATATTCAAGTTGTTTCCAGGGAAGAATCTTTGACTTTGGTGCTAGTTACAGTTACAAGGTTTATGCGTTTTCTTGCTGTCAAAGCCTTCACCGTAATTGTCCAAAAGTTCCTTGATTATCTCTAACAAAACTGTCAGCTGCCTTTGAAGTATCAGAACAGTCTCATCACATCTTATTAAATAGTAAACATCGTTTGCAAGCACGCAGGAGATATAGACACCGCGTCAAGCGACTCGTCAAAGCGGGTCGGTGGGGTTTGCACACAGGCACCGCTCCCCGCGCGCCCACTTTGAGCCCGGGTGGTCCCGCACCGCAGCACCATCCTGCCCTGGGCGCAGGGGGCTGCAGGGCTGAGCCCGGGGGACTGCCAGAAACTGCTTCATCGTGACACCACCGAAAGCAGAGGGATGAGCATCGGTCCTGGGAGCTCGGCTTCTCCTTCAGATGGAGCAGAGAGCACGGCCAGCACCAAGCCGAGCTCCTGCTGCCTGTCCAGCAGAGCCAGGGATGCCACGCGACGGGGAAGCCGGCTCCTGGGCTCACGCATCCCAGAACATGGCTCGCACAGGCCGCCCCAGCTCTCCCCTTCAGAAATTACCGAAGAAACCATCCCTGTCAGCTCTGAGCATTTTGAAATATAGTCAGAAAGAATTACTTAATTTGAAAAGAAAATAATGTTTTGGATCCAGCCTAATGTTTTCATGCTATTTCTTCAAGCCAGATTTGGAGAAGCTTATTTCATGTGTTGAAGTGTCTTTCAAGAGCTGAATCTTTCATAGAAGAGTAATTGTGCAATTAGCTATGAATTAGTAAAAATTCATTCTAATTACTTCCAGGTGTGACACATTTTATGCCTAAAAACAAGGACAGGACTAGCAGTACCCTGTCAGCGTTTGCTTCGGTGTGGATACGAACAGAGACTCAGCTCTCAGCCCGACGTGTGCCTTGCGACGGCGCTTTTGGAAACCATAATTGCAGAGTAAGCGCAAACAGACCCCCGAGCAAATGTTCGTCTTGGCCAGGGAGCCAGGAGCGGGTGTCGCTTCCGAAACCTGCAGCGAACCGATCGATGCGGGCTGCTAGCTGGCGCTAACTGGTGAGCCCCCAGTAACGCCCAGTGCCTTAGACCAGCAGCATCAAAGGCTGTGGGTTTCAGACTGACCCCAGGGCAGCCGACAGCACATCGAAGTCCCTCTGTGCCACTGGCACGAGTACAAGCATACCTTGGACAGGATCCACGAGCTGTGGCGAGGGTCAGGCCCCCGCTCAGTGCCACTCACCCTAAAGCAGTGGCRTTTGGGTAATTCACTTCCCCTCAGCTCTCAGTCTCGAGAAAGGGCTTCGGGGCCACGCTCTGCCGCAGGGAGCTGGAGCCCTTCTCGCCCCCGGAAAGCCACAGCTAAAACCATACCCCATCAGTTTACTGCTGGCTGGAGAGGAAAAGCCAGGTGGATCCTCTTGTGCCTGGTACGTCATTAAAAACACTGGAAATCTCCCAATAAAGCCTGCAAGATTTCTAGCTTTAATTCCAGATCAAAGAGGCTTTGGGAAGGAGCATCCCAGGTTTGAATGCTTATCTCAGCCAGACCGCGTGAGCTTTTGAAGTTGCCCCATCAGTCACTAATCAAAGATCTCCTTTTAGATGGGGAAATCAAATCCCTTTCAGCAGAACCGGGTGGTTATCAGTTTCTAAACATCACTTGTTTTTTGAATGACCTTCTTTTTGTGAGCTGACCCTGGAGCCATCACCGGAGCAGGAAAACCTTGCAAGAACTGGCCCTTTAGTTTGCAGAGCATTGGCACACGCATAGCTTTGCTTTCAGGATGTTCAAACCAGCAAAGAATGCGTGTGTGTGGAAGTAATAAAACCCTTTAGAGGTAAATAAATACATGCTGTAGTCCCTGTTTAACACATAGCGATTGCCTTCAACTACAAGTACTAACAAAGACCCAGCATTTCCAATCAAAAGAGGACTTCACAGAACTATTAGTCTCTGCTTTTCCTCAGCATATACAGACAACATTGAGAAGATGATACCATTTCAGAGGATCAAGTTCTTAAATATGAAGCATTTTGGCTAAAGAACCCTCTGGAGGCATGAATAAAAGGTCTTGTCTCAAAACTATTATAAATGATTTATCTGTAGCATCCTGGAGCATAATTTAGGACTAAGTTTCCACAAATTGGGCTGATGAGGAAGCTGTGTGAGAAAAATGTGTCTGCACAAGGACCCCTATTCTACCACCAATGGCACCAGGAAAGGTGGCAGGACTCGGTGGAGCAGGGAGGGGGCAACCCCGGCAGCTGCCACCTCCCTACAGCCAGCCTGGACCCGCTGTTGTCACTCAATTTTACCCACGAATGCCAAACTGCACTAGAACTCCTGAGATCTTCCCTGTTACCCTTTTCCCATTGAAACTTTCACRGAACTTGTCTTATGCTGTTAAAATCCCTCTAGGATTTTGCAGTGCAAGCGTGCAGGGAAGATCAGGGCTCTCTCCTGTCGCCTGCTACCAGGAATATTCTCTGGACTTAGTTACGGTGATCCACCACACAGCCCCAGAGGAGCTCAAACACATCTTGTTCTTGGGGGTTTATTCCTCGCTTATCTCTCCAAGTGAGTGGGATGTCGTGGAAGGTACGTGTAGGGGGACAGGTATCTCCAGAGGGGCCCACTCTGCTTTGGGAAGAAGCAGGGATATCTATGGGGTGTGATCCCTTCTTGTAAATTCGTTGTGCAGAGATCAGATGACGTGCTTCTCCTTTCAGCCAGTTTCTTGATGGGAATTTACACCTTGAAACTTGATGCGGAACATGAGCGGAGCTGCAGTCCATCTGCACGCTGTATTTTGAGCTCCCCTGCTTGACTGCAGCCTGGCTGGCACATCAAAAGCGTGCGTCCCCCTGCTGCGATGCTGGACCTGCTTTCTGTGTTTGAGATTCATGACCCACTATTTTGGTCTTTCTCTTTATTTTTGGAAGTCGTCTCATGGTTCCAYCTCCTTCCCTGTAACTGGATTCTTCACGTCCCCTGGCTCAATGCTCACGGTTAACCCTTCAGGCTTGCACAAGAGGGGTGCCCGGGCCAAGGATCCTGCAAGGACTAGCTGGCAGCAACAACAGAGAGGCTGAAAATAAGGCAGAGGGACTCTTTGGTTGCTAGTAGGTGCCTGAGCAGTGATGTGTGGGACTGGAAGGAGAGCAGAGCATCTGGGCACCCGCAGCAGCGCCGGGGTTCAAGACCCCATAGATATCCCTGCTTCTTCCCAAAGCAGAGTGGGCCCCTCTGGAGATGCCTGTCCCCCTACACGTACCTTTCACGACATCCCACTCACTTGGAGAGACAAGCGAGGAATAAACCCCCAAGAACAAGATGTGTTTGAGCTCCTCTGGGGCTGTGTGGCGGCTCACTGCGCATCAGCCCCCTGCCCCCCCCGGCTGTTGGTAGGCTGGGACATCCATCACCTCTGGTGGCTTCCAAGAGCTGCTCAAATACTGACCAAGGTCCCCAGACACAAACATGGGAAACTGAAAGCAAAATTGGAGTGTTTCCCCAAGCATTACCTCTCTCATCCACCCTGTGAACACCACCTTGTCTGCTTTTCCATCCATCTTTTCTTTCTGTCCTTCCTCTCCCTCCTTCCCCTGGGGCCCGCTCTGCTCGCCCTGGTTATACRTTTTGCAGGACCCTGCTCTGCTGCAGTTTAAGGCACCCCTGTGCAGGAGCTGATGAGGGCAAAGGATAACCCCTTCCCACAAGCAAGTGTCCGTGCGACCCCATCCCTGTTGCAGGCAGCAGCGCTGGGGGGATGCTGGTCCCCCATGCCTCTGTCACTGTAACATGACATTTCACTGCAAGAAGGTGAACTATCTCCTTTTAAGAAACACAAATGGAGTTAAAGGAAAAAAGCTGCAGTGGATAGCAAGGTCTGTAGATCACTAAGCACCTAAACAGCACGGCTTTTATTGGGTTATACCTGATTTCTTACACGTTTGCCTGGGTGACTTTGAATAATTAAAAATAAACCTCTCTCATAAAAAACAAACAAACGGTATCACTGTCCTGGGCAGCAACAGCCCGAGGGCAACGCTTTCTGGCTGGGGTGAAGTGCCCGGGCGCTGCTGAACCAAACTCCCAAGACTCCTTTGAAAACTCTGAGTCTGAGCACAGTAGACTCGAAGGTGGAGTATACCGGACCATCGCTGCCAAAAACTAGAGTATTTTTTTAATAAGGGCTCAAACAAACTAATAAAAAGACCCCGTCAGCAGGGCAAATTTCATTCCAGCTGGGAGCTGGATTCCTGTTAAAAGAAAGTGCCAGCAGGCCCTTTAGCTCCAATGGCACTACCAGACATAGCTATAATTACGAGCTTTCTATTGCTGTGTGAAAGCTGTTATGAATTTCAGTGGGCAGAGGGGCACAGAGGAATAGTAAATCACCCAAACAAAAGGTATGGGCAGCAGGGAGTAGGCTCCGGTGTTAACCAAGCACCATTGTAAAGAGCTTAAATCATGAACATGTGCCATAGTTAAAACAGAATCTGCAAACTGGGAGCTAATTGTCCCTGAGGAGCCCAAGCACCTCTGCAARCACGGGAGAAATCAGGCCATGCTTACTGGTCCTTTGTCCCCGGGAATCCCAGTGCTCCCAGTTCATTCGTAGGAGTGGAAAGGCCGCGGCTGTGGCTGCAGTGCAACTGGGGAGAGCAGTGCCCCCGGCCCCACGTGCCCTGGGATGCTCGGAGCCTCCTCAGCCAGGCACAGCTGTGCTGTGCAGGGAGCGTGAGCGGGGATCCCCATCCCAGAGACCAGGGAAAGACCCTGTCTCCTTTTGGGGAAGAGTAAGAGGTGCATGAAAGAGCAGATGATGTTTTTGAGAGCAAAGGACCCAGTGACCCAGAAAGTACCTTTTTGTCTCAAGTTTCCATGTAGAAACTCCTCCCTGAGCCAGGTTCATTGCTTGGGCACCCTTAGCTGATCTCYGCAACCGGCTCCTGAGTTTAGCTTTGCATTTTGGGTCTGGGAGGCGGCTGCTGCAGAAGCAGAGCACAGGCCAGAGAAAGGGAAGCAGACAAGTGCACAGAGAAGAGCTCCGGAGGCAGCTGGGGCTCCGGCGCTGTTCACACCCATCACAGCCCAGCCTCTCCCTCCATGCACGGCCCCCCCTGCAGACCTGCATGCGAGCAGCCCTGTGACAGCCCCGTTGCTCATCGGGAGCCTCAGATCGCAATTACAGCTGAGCTTCCCTTGCAGCATTCAAAGGAGGTCTTTCGGTGCCGCAGCATTCCGCCTCCGGCCCCAGCCAGCTGCCTCGCTCGAGCCATTGCTCCAGACTGCAATACCCGGTTGTGCCAGGGAAAGCAGGAGCTGCGGGCACAGCCGGAGAGCCCCGGTACGGGGCTGTACCCCAGTCGGAGCTGACGCAGGCTTCAGGGACTGCCAGGGGCAACAGGGAGCTCGCTCCCCCAGGCAGTAGCAGAAGGCTGGGACCCCGGCAGGGTCTCCAGCAGCGAGTTGGAAACCCAGATCTTCACCCAGCTCCACACGGCCTCTCCTCCATGCCACAGCTTTCTGCAAGCAAACTCGCAAAGCATAACTTCCTATTAGCAGTTATTTTAGTAACTACTGTCACCACCCCTCCAAGCACAAACTCTGAATAATCTGTTGTTGATTTGTACATGGATTTGTACCGGAAAAGATTTTCCCAAGACCCCCGGCTTTACACAGCCTCCTTTATTAGTCCTGGATGGAGCGTTTGCAGGAGGGTGAGCCTGAGGCTAAGCTGTGAGTCACAGGACCATTGCTCAGCGCAGCGGCCTCACCAGAGGAACCTAAATCAACCCCGAGCTGGAACTTCTAAGGGAAATTTAGGCCCCCAGTGTGAGTTATAGCTAGGCAAGGCAGCTCTCCCAAGGCAAACCAGCATTTATTGGTCAGCTGGACACCAAACGCAGTCTTTGAGCTGGAAACTTCTGGACAAACTTAGCAAAGAAACAAGTTAGTTTGACGACTTCATCCTCTGCTGTGTGCTGTCAGAGATGCCCTTCTCCCCCGAAGGCGGCCTCTCACCCCGCTCCTCTCCACTTAATTCTGGGGGCAGTCACTACTAAACATCTCACTTGCATAGCGTTTTTGCTGTCCTCTAAAATGTGCTGTCCTTCCCCGGGCACTCCAGAGCACCCGTGGGTAAGGCCCACATTTCCAGGCAGGATTTTGAGTCATTGCACCCCTTTCTAGCCCGTGCATGGAAAGGAGGGTGCAAGCAGCGGCAGCGAGCACACAGCCCTATGGCTTTCACAGGGAGGGAGCCCCACAGGTCTCCCCTCCCGACTTTCCCCTTCCCGCTCCCTCCATCCCATTCCCCAGGGATTAGGTTTCTATTTAACCAGCCGCTTCCTCACCCATTGTCCCCCGGTCTCCGCAGCAGTAATCATCCTGCCCAGGGAGATGGGGCGGCTTGAGCAAACACCAGCATTGCCTAACAACACCAGGAGAATTTCGATGTTTGCCGAGGCAGTGTTTTCCCCCTCCCCTTGATGGATTTTCCTACTTGGAGAGATTTGTCTGCAGAGCATAACTTCTCTGCACCTTGAGAAAGTCAGCGCTCTCCCCAAGACAGCTGCAGTATTAATATCCCAAACTGGGGAGCAAGGAGGGAGAGCGTGTGAGTGAAGAAGCAAGTCTGCACCAAACCACATCAGTAAAATGAGAAAGCCAAAGATTGCACCATAAATAAGGACCAGTTGACACTTCTTAAATTCATAGCTTTAGCACACAGCAAAGTGTCTCCTTTTTATCAGGAATTTGTTGACAAGGGTTGCAAAAAGATCTACAAATAATACTGAGTGGGGCTATGAAAATGTATTTGTGGAACATTTCAGTATCAGGGATCACCATTATATCGGAAGAATTCATCTTCCTGGAACATTTTATTAGTATCTAGATTTTATAGCCGCTCCCTTTTAATTTTTTTTTAAATTTATTATTTTTTTCATTCCTCCAGCAAATGTAGCATTGGCTGAGAAGAGGGGGGGACCAGCATCTCGCATCTCTCCGCACCCCCTCCCTGGCTCCCTGATTTATCCCCTGCATTTCCAGCCCGGCAGTGGCCATTAGGGGTTCAGCTTTCCAGGCTCCCTTCTTGGGGCTGCTTTTCCCCATGGATTTCTCGGGTGACCTTGAGCCTCGGCRTCCCCTCAGTCCCGCTGGCCGCTCGCAGCATCGGAGCCAGGCAGCGAGGCTGGGGACCAAGCCTGGGGGTCCATGTACACCCCCAAAGCCCCCTCTGCCTGTGCGGCAGCACAGCTCCAGCTGCGAGACGCCAGCTTGGGAGGAGACACTCATAGCCCTCCTGCTACGCTGCWCTCGGGTCTTGGTGCTGGCCAGGGACATAAAACTTTCAGAGCAGCTGGCTGAAGATGAGCCCGGGAAGGTGCCTGCACCCCGAGCTCCGGCTGCACACCCTTTCTCTGGCCTCGAGGCAAAGCTTGGCCGGGCTCTGCCGAGCCCCTGGGCTCGCTCACGCGGTCGCTCTGCTCCGGTTTCCCCATGCATCCCCCTGATGAGTGCCCACCCTGCCCTCTCCCCTCCACGTTCCCCTTCCTCCCCCGGCCACGCCGCAGCTCCAGCCTGCCCAGCAGAAGCGATGATAAATTTCCAACAGTGGCATTTCAGACAGTCATAAATAACGCCTTGTTCTTCGGTGCCGGCAGTTTCCATTAGGGCTGTCTGGATTGGGCTGTTGATACCCCCAGTCTGCAYGGGGCCCAGCCGTAAAATTTATCAGTATGCTTTCCTCACCCCATAAATCATCCCAACTGGAAGCCATATGGCAGATAAGGCCTTAAAAACATACGACCACGAGCAGCGGCAGGCAGGCAGCTCCTCCGCAGAGCAGGGCACGGGGGTAGAAGGGCACTTTTGCTTTTTAGTTGCACCTCCCCGGGGCCCAGCAGACCCCACAGCACCGCACGCCRGCTCTGCGGTGCAACTCGCTCCCCCTCCATGAGGATCTGTGCTGGTTGGGGAGCAAGGAGAAAAGGGCATTTCATGGTTTTCCAGACCCATACCAGCAGCTCAGAAGCAGGAATCATCCCCCCAAAAAATAAAACCCAGACTGCACATCCCCTGGGGTTTCACTCCATCATCAGATCTCTGGCAGAAAAAGCCATGTTGATGGGGAAACAGGCCAGCATACCACAGGTCACCTGGAGGCAGCTGGGACCCAGACACAGCTCAGAAGCACCAGCTTTACTCACTGAGGGGCCAGTATGTACCAGTTTGCCACCCAGACAGCCAGCAGGCATGCTGGGGAGAGACCCCAGCACCAGAGAAGACCCTAGTTTGTCTCCCCACTGCTCACTCTGCAACCCCCAGTAACATCCCAGCTCTTGAGGGATTTAATTGTCAGACAGTAAATAGCAGCAGTTCCCCAAACAACTACAGGCATTTTGAAGATAGCTATTTTGATAGAATAAGCACAGAGGTAAGTTCACATTTTAAAGTTAGAGATTTTTGAACTAAAAGAGCTTCACAACAGAGGAACTCACATTTCTTTCTTCTCCCACTGTTATAACAGCACAGGAAACACAGCACACCCCAAACCCAAGCTTTTCCAATCCCTGCCCTGCCCATCCTTATTTATTTCAATGCAGAACGAGGTGTAAATTGATACCAAATCAGCCTGTTTACATTTCACACCCACTTTGCACTCAAGAAAATGTGTAAAGTGATGAAGAATGAGGCCTATTGTTGTGGGGTTTAATTAAAAAGTCCTACAAAACACAATATCCTGTGCTGCCCCTGGGGCAGGAGCTGGGTGCCCTTAGCTGGGTGCTGGGGTACCCCTGGGCTCTGTACACCCAGAGCCGCCCCGGCAGCACCTTCCCTTTGGCACGTGGATGCAGCAGCTCTCAAACAGCAACGGGCAAAGCATGCAAGTGGAAATATTCCCCAAGTTTTTATATAGTGGGGATTTACATGTGCCTTTACCAGCCTCTCCCCCGCCATGAGTGAACGTCTAGATACAACCAGGCAGTATTTATATGGGGAAAAAACAGCGTTTGAGTTGACAGACATCTATCAGTTCAATCCCTGGACTGTGAGCCCAGCAATTGGATAAATGAAAACTATGTGTTTGGGACAATATAGGCATCTGCCCACTATTTTCTCTACTTGCTTTCTTCCCATTCATCTCAGCTCCAGCTCTGCTTTACAATATCTCTTTACCTCGTTTCCATTGCAGTCCATTAAAAAGCACATTGCATTTCATTCTTTCATTCTTGACAGTAGCTTTTATTGATAGCTAACAGCACAGCCCCGGGAATTAGCTGTTTCCCTAGCAATTCGCTGCCATGAACGGGTTAATCGTGTCTCTGAGCAAGTGAAGCCATGTGGCTTTGGAGTAAAGAGCAATTCCAGGAATCCTGTGCTACCTAGATAGAGGCCTGTCTTGCAGAATCTGCCATAGTGAACTCTTGGGAACACATTAAATTAAGTGTCCTAAATTCGCCTAACTATGCATTTAATTTGGCAGTAATAGGACACTCTCTGTATAATAGCAGAGTTGCTGTATAATAGAAGAGTAGCTGCATATTAATATTTTGATTATTAAGGACATGTGTATTGGAGGCTTGATAACTATGTAATATATTATTGCTTAATTGCTCAGACTCTTAAGTATGTTTTCATAATTAGCTGCTATTTAGTTAATGTAAATATCCAGCTTATTAAATATAGAAATGCATTTCTGCTTGCAACAGTTATTTGCATGAGAAGAAACAACAGGAGCAGAGCTCTCAGCTCGTCCCTGCCCGAGAAGCCCAGAGCAGCGCGGCTGGGAGGGCAGGGACCTCGCGATGGGTGGCTCTCCGGTGGCCAAGCAGCCACTTAAACTGTCAGCACAAAAAGGCCATTTTGCCACAGAGCTCATCTCGGGCACTCCAAACTTCACAGTCTTTATTGGACGTGATGGGAAGCCTTTCTGAGTTCAAGCCATGGCTTTGTCTGGTTCCTCTCAAGCAGAGATAATCCCCTCTACCTGGGCCAGACAGCTGATATGCTTCCTCCTTCCTTAATTTGGTAATAAATCTGCCAAGCTGGGAGGCTTCTGAATGAGGCTTTTGCTCTTGTTTCTGCATGGAGGACCCATAAAAACCATATGGAAATGAAAGGCAGAAATGCATTTTTCATACTTTGCCTGAGCTGGGCCCACAGCTCAGGGATCGTCAGCATTTATCTGTTCTAAGCACCTGATCGCCCTGCCAGCACCTCCCACCGCCCCCGCCCGGGCAGCATCGCTGCCGTCGGCTGCACGCGGGTGTGAGCAAAGGCAAATGCTTCCGGGACATCTGCCTTCCGTGCTGAGTTTGCACCCGCAGTGCTCCCTGCAGCAGGTGCCCCTGCCAAGGAGAAATGGGGGTGACCATGGTGGGACCCCCGGTCCCCCGCAGCACCTCGGCGTGTGCCCTGCATATGGGCAGCGAGCAAGTGCTCAAAATCCCATACTCTGCTGCTCAAAGCTGGGGTAGAAAAAAGAGCTGATGCCTGAGGAAACCTATAGTCAGGGCTTGCTATGGAAACGCCTTGTGTGCAGCCGAGCCCCGGGCTTGCTCTGCGGGGACAAGTGCTATTTCAGGCTGTTTCTGTTTGCTGTGATGCACAGGAGAAGAGGCCCTGGACCACAACACTGCAGAGTTCTCGACTCTGGGCCCCCCCAGCAGCTGCGACGCTCTCTGCCTGGCTCACAGCAGTAGCAGAGCTTTGCAGAAATGGCAAAATTATCTCAACTGCTTGCGCTGCTCTGATGGAGAGCATCGCTTCCATCTGAAGGTCGGAGCTGCAGGTGTATGCCCAGCCGCCACGAGCATCCGAGCCCCCTCCTGCTCCCGGCCGAGGCGGCAGCACTGCCAGGCTCACCGCTCAGGGGCCTTTGCCTCAAATTCTGGGATGAAACAGTCCAAAGGGGTTTGAGCTTGTTTTTCAAGCTCACAGATTTTGGGCAGGTTTCTTGTTTTGGTTCCTAAATGCCACATTTCAACGTGTTTATTGTCCCACTGCCTAACAGGGGAAGAAGGTTGAATGAGCTAATAACTTAGCTGCCGCCAACATGTTTATTTGATTTTTTTTTTTTTAAGGGCTTTAGCAAATACAGTATGTACAAGAAAAGAAAAAAAACCCTGATGCCAGCATGTATAATTCCTCTAGGAGCAAGTCTGATAGGAACAGAAAAGCATGCAAGCTTCCAAACTGTAACCAATATTTGCACATCGGAGTGACTAATTCTCCACTCTGCGCCACAGAACAATAGGCATAATAGCAAGGTACATTAATGCAAAGCGTGATTGTCTGGTGCCTTGGTTATTTGACACATAAACAAGGAGAGGAGGAGGATTTTTATCTACCTGTATAACTATTCGCCGAACAGCGGGTTACAAATGTGCTCAGAAAATGCTGACCCAGGGCTGCTCCTGTACCTCCTGCGCTGGATTGGCACATGATTTGCAGCACTGCGGGAGTTCTATAGCTGACCTCATTAGCAGTGCATTTCCTGGCTTGTTAGCATCATATTTGTATAATTTACGGCACCTTCGTTTTTATGGAATGTGTTCCTTGTAGAGTGTAATGGCAGCAATATATTTAACCTCTCCTATTTAGGAATGCTGTTGCTGAAGGCAGCCTGGAGATATAAAAGGGATTTTTTTTTCATCCCTTCTTTCTCTCTTGCATGCGTATTTTTTTTTTCTACCCAGTTGCTAGATACCCAAATATACGTGTAACCTGTAAAGTGTTCATAAAGGCAATGTAAAGCTGGGCTCAGGAAACCGCAGCTTTGCAGGAGCATTCCCAAGGTCAAGCCCCTAAATCAGTGCAGTGTCATCTTTCCAAGCCATTACTCAGCTGCTGGAAAAGGAATGAGAACTGCACCAGCAAAAAGAAAGGACAGCTTTGCGGTGAAGGCAGCACGCGGTGGTGGGACGGATCTGGGCTCAGCTCCTGGCTCTGCCACAGCCCTCTTGGCCAACCTTGGGCAAGTCTCTCGGTGACGATGTCTCGGTTTCACAGCTGGGGATGCTCCTTTTCCGCTCTGCAGGTCCGGTGCAGACGGGAACCTCTGCACGCTGGTGTAATAATGTCAAAGCAAAGGAGTGTGTGCGCTGGGGAGGGGGCAGACGGGACACAGCACTGCTCACTGGATTGATGTTTAAGGGATGGGTTGGGACCGCTGCCCTTCTCCTTCAGCCTGGCTGAATTGCTCCTAGCAGGCAGTGGTTCTCCCCCGGACAGGAGCGCGTCACAGGCTGGCTGCAGAGGATCAGCCCACTGCCTGCGTGAATCTCTGCCTCCCAAATCCCCCCAGGCTGTGCAGGAGCATCGTGGCCTGCCAGAGGGAAGCTCTGTACCGCAACCGGCATGATTTTTAGCACAGAGCCTTTAGGAATACGATCCTATTTCTGTTCCAGTCATCACAGTTGTTTTGTTGCGCTCTGGCAAATTAGAGCATTGATTTTTGTGAGCACAAGGAGGAGATGATAAGGGGACCTGCAGAGACCTCCCCGAGCAACACAGAGCTAAACAGGAGAGGGGCAGCTGGTGGCTGTGCCCCTGCCCAGCCCCTTTCCGGAGCAAAAAGCCCTGGGAACCAGCCACGCTGGTGCTGCGCTCCAGCTGGAAGCACAGAGGTTGTTGCCGCTGGCTTCACATCCCTTTCTTGCAGCGATCTCCGAGAACATGGTATCTGAGGCTGACCAAATGTTGTCACCTACAATGCCGACCTACCCTCAGTGCTCAAGGCTCCCCGTGTAACCCATGGAGAAAAGCAACACTTGTAGGCTCTGAGTCAGCCCAGCCCCATCAGAGGTGTCTGAAATAGGGCAGACAAATCCCTGCAAACGCTTGTTTTCCTCCATCTAAACGGAGCCCGGGGTGACGAGTGCAGATGGAGATGTCTCCTGTTGACGGCTGAAGTCAAGCAAGATGAACCCCACCTGCAGAGATGTTTACTACTGATGTTGTAAAACTAACTGCAGTTTGGAGCAYGGTTCTCAGCTGGGGGTGCTGCTCGTTAGTGCCTACGCAGCAGGCTCTGACACGAAAACACGGGTGTTTTCATGAGAGCCAGAGGAATGCAGCACCCAAACCACTGGAACGCCCTTTGGGGCATGAGTTAATGCCAGGTTGCTCTTGGGGCTCACCCATCACACCACCAAGCTGGCATCACTTGAAAGGAAGTGCCTATGACTAACCAGTCCCTGTGCTAGATTAAAACCGTGCTTATTTCTGGCTTTGTCTGCAGATTTGAGTGGAGGGAGCAGGCTGAGACACAGAGTCAGCAAATGGGATAGAAAATGGCTTTCCCCAGGGGTGCTCCAGTCAGTGGGGACTCCAGGGTGATGTGGGTTGGGGTTGTCCTACATCCCCTGTTCCTCCCATGGAGGCTAATTTGTCCTCCTAAATCACTGGCTCCTTGAGCTTTGAGGAGACACCAGACTAGACTAAGACCATTTCTGCCATTCCTCTGCTGGGCTCAGATCATTTCTGGAGACTCTGGGAAGACGTTTAAGGAGCCTACAGACTCATCAAACAGAACTTGCCATCACATATACTGCTGTATCTCCTACAGCAAGCACCTCTCCCAGTGGGAAGTGGGCTGAGAATGCACAAACTCATGTCATGCAGGTGACTGAGGAAGCCATGGCTTGTTTCAAGTGAATTTGGAGGAAATTCAGAGCAGCTCAGCAGAGCTAAGAGGTCTCCAAAGCCACTCTCTCCCCCCATTCCTCGTTTTTAATGAATTCCTCTGCATCCCTTGGGGCTGTATTTCCAAATAAGTGTCATTCCAGTATTATCGGATAATTGCTAACTGGATGGGCATGGCGGCTGCCTCCCTGCTCTGTCCGAGCCTTGTCGCTGCAGTCGTCAACTCCACCTCCAAGTCCCTGTGCTAAACTGCTGGTCTGAAGACGGTGAAGTGAAAATTAAGAAGCTTTTCCTCAGGAGACGGAGCCCTCCAAGCCTGAACTAATCCGTCCCTCCTGGTACAGAAGCCATTTACAAGGTTAAGAAGGGCCTGCAGCTCTCGCCGTGGCCAAGTGCCTCCTCCATCTGCTCCCGCAGAGCCTGACGAGAGCCGTTCCTTGCTTTTTTCTTTCCCTAAAGTCATAAATTCACTCCTGACACAGCTATCTCTCTATTCTGGGATGAGGCAACTGCTTTAGGTCAGCTTAGGCACGTCGTGGACCTGCTGCTGGACGCGTGATCTGAGACCAAGGATCTCCTCAGACAGGACCAAGAGGCTGGGCAGATGTGTGAGTCCTTCCATCTCACCAGCCCGCATAGCTTGCTGCTTTCTGGCTGTGTTTCCATCTGCTTTTCTCCAGTAAGGATTTCAAAATCCAGGATCCCACCTTGGGAGCAAGAGGCGAGGAGCCCTGGGAGCATGCCCTGGGGACCGCATGGCCGCAGCGTGCAGTCTCCTGTCTCCACTAGCTTGCGGTTTGCTTATGCCTTAAAACAAGATTCGGATCCCTTATAACTTGATTTAAATTGAACCTGTCTCATTAAATGGCTATGTACCCGCTTCGTTGTCTAAACATTCCATTTTCATGCTGCTCAGGTTGTCTGTGATATCTTGCAGTGATGAATTCCATGGGTTAGCTAACAGTTGCATAAAAATACATCTTTTTGTGATGCTTTTCAGCCTGTTTGCACCTGACATGGCTCTTGTGCTGTGACAGCGGTTCCAGATTACTCGCCTTCTCCCTCCATTTCGATTTGCTCAGCCTGCTTTCCCCTCTTGCTTAAGCCCATCCTAATTTCATTCAGTCTCAAGCTGAAGAGCCAGTAGGATCTAAAATGAGTTTCTGCTGCCAGAGGGGGAAATTCGGCTTCGTCTGCTCCTGCGGCTGCCCACAGGCTTACGTGCGGAGGACCTATGAGGGGTACCTTCATGCTGGGTTTGCAGGGAGGAGACATCTGAGCCAGCTTTCCAGCACCGCAGCCGGCTGCGGAGCCCCAGCTTGGGCAGGGCTATGCTCTCCGCTCCACGTGCCRCTCCCTTGTGCCTGCAGCTGGATCTGGCCCTCTGGCCAGGCGATCCGCTCCAGGGCTGCTTCCAGCGAGAAGAAAGCAAGGTGGAGGTGGTATTTCTCATGTGAGTCAAGAACCAGCCTCCTCTGCCGCTGTCCAAGGGGTCCTGGCCCTGCTGGGGGCTGCAGGCAGGCGCGGAGGAGAGCATCACAGCCTGCAGTTATCTGCTGCAGCGCTCATCGACAGGCAGACACCCAAGGGGCTGGGTATCATTACATTATCATTCCCATCAGTTACCACTTGGGGTTAACAAGCGTCTCCACCCAGCCCAAATAACGGTGGAGGGCAAATAAGAAAGTATTGATCCCGGCTGCGTAAGGCAACGGCCACTGCCAACACCCCTGCAACCCATCGCCCTTCTTGCACCAGCCACCCCGGTGCTGCAGCGCAGTTTTCCCGGTGCACCCCTGGGAGTAGCTGGGCGGTGGGTCCGGGAGTGCGTGGGGACRGGGTGGGCATTGTGCCTGCCGCGGCGCAGGGCCCCGGCGAGCGCTCCTCTGCGCAGCCCGGCTCGCAAATGGCTTTGCAGCAGCCCTGGGAATGAGCGGCAGCACCAGTAATGTCTCCATGGCTTCTTGTTAGCTGCACTCTAAGCAGGAAAGTGACTGGTCCTGACAATATAATTTACATTGCTGTATAAAACTATCTGTGGAAGCCAAGCTAATTTGTGCCAGATTAGGCTATTTGTCTCAGCCACTGTCTAACGGCACAATCTATCAGAGGGCTGTTTTCAAATATCGCTTTTCAAGCGTGCCCTTGAGAGGCGGGAATTGATTGGGATCTTAGAAAGCAAAATTACAGCAATAACTTAAAAGAAACAATAATTACTGAATCATACCAGTGTCAGCACTCTGCAAAACACGAAATAGCCATCAAACCCCAATCCAATATATTCTGAAGCAAATTTATTGAATGGAAAAAGCAGTTGAGTGAGGCTTTTTTTCTCCCCTTTCCCTTCGCCCCCTCTCTCTCTCCCTGTACATATGGTTATCTCAAAACCGCAAGTGAATGAGTCGATAATTCTTGTCATTGACTGCTCCATTTTCAGAGAGTCAAGAAAAGATCCATTAGCTACCTCCCGACTCGGTGTCTTTCCCCTTCCCCTCCAGTCATTTGCTAGTCTGCGCTCCTCAGGCAAACAAACATATATAACTAATCATCTGTTAAAACGCCGAGTCCCCCAATAAATCTCTGCAACTGAAATACTTTAATGGGTAATTAATTGATCCTGTTCCAGAGGAGTAATAAGATAATAAATTAGACAATATTTCACTCAGTTGTGTCAGTGTACTGCTAATGGTGCTGTAGGGCTAAGCCGAAGGATAATAAATTAGCCAGAAATTAACTGCTAAGAGCTTTCTGCAGAGAAATTGGCTGACAGGCAAGGCTTTGTGATTTAGGGCCCCACTGCCATTGCAGTGCTCGCCATCCCATTTATTTATTTTTTGGTGCTTGCAAACATTAACTCTGGTTCGGAGCTGGCAGCGCCAGGCCAGGGGCGGTGGCAGGAGGGGACGGGCGAGGGGCGCAGCATCCTCGGTGCTGGTCTCTGGGAGGCGCGGGCAGGCACAGCGTTCAGCGGGACTGGAGAGCAGCAGATTTATTGCAATCTGGTTGCGCTGCATGTAGGTAAATTACTTTTGTGCTGACTATAAAGACTGTCTCTAAGGCAAGTTATTACCCATCCAGCAAACAAAAAGGAAATATTTTCTAGTGCATCTGTCATATTTCACGGGAAGATTTGGCAGAGACATCCGGAAAGGTGACACTGGGGGACCTATCCTCATGTGGTGTAAACCAACACAGCCCCGCTGAAGTCTGGCCGCTTACTTCAGCTCTGTTAATGAGAAGTTTAAGAGGTTTTTAAACCTGGCCTGAGTTCGCAGCCCACACACACGCAAATGTCTGCAGCAGGGGCCGTTGAGTGGCGATGACTTTGATCGTGCCAGAAGCAGCCAGCCTTGAGCACTGCCAGAGGGAGGCGGGAGGCAAAGGTGGGCCTGGGGGAGCCGAAGGTCTCCCGCAACGCCTTAGCCCAGGGACTGGCAGGGTTGGCCATCCCAGGGAGACAGAAGACGAACAAGAGGTGGCTTTAAAAAGCCAGAAACCCACTTGCTGTCTCAGAGGCCCTGGATTTATTTCCTACCTACGGCTAAGTGGAAGAGGAAAACAACAATCAGTCTGTGGGGAGAAATCTGGCTTCCCAGAAAGAAGGAAACGTTTGAAGCTCTCTGTTTTGCAGAAGAAACTGAAATATATGACATCTGACTCAAACCTGCAGTTCTGGAGGGTTTGTGTTACCCTTGGTCCAAGCCCAGAGTGTGTTTGGGACTAAAGGAATTGAAAATTCCTGCTAAACGCTGAACTCGAGCACTGTAGGACACAGCAGAGCAGATCCCAGCTCTCCGAGGGACGGCAGGAGGGTGCCTCTCCGGCTGGGAAGGACTGGGGTGCAAGGGGCAGCTCCACCCTGCCACCCTGCCCACCTACGCCGCCCTGCCAGGGGCTTTGAAAAGTGTTGGAGATCCGCTCCCCAGCCCCATTTATAGCCCACTAATCCCAGCACCTGACAATTTTATAGCCCTTGATTATGGCCCAACCTGAAACAGGCTCTGCAGATCCTCACCCCACCATCAGCTCTTACTCATCAAGGGAAAGAAGACAACTTTGGACCCAGGGGCTACAAAGGGAGTTTTGCAAGGAAACTCCTCCTTTTCCTCTTTATTTTGGGCTGCTTTGACCATAGCAAAGCTCAGAGATGCCCATTAGTAAGGTGCTCTGGTGATCGATGGCATCATCCTCCCATTCCCCTCCTCCCCTCGAAGCAGCAAGTCAGCCTCCCCCAGCTTCAAAGGGACCCCAGTGACCTCCCGGGCCTCCCAAAACCCAGGCTGGGGCTGCATAAGAGCCCTGCATGGCAAACCCTCATCTGCACTGGGTCCGGGAAATAGCAAGAGGATGAAAGTCAGGTTTCAGAGGCGCTGGGGGAGATGAGAGGGGCTCAGGGGAGGAACAGGCTGATGAAATGCCGTGGGAAGCTCCCCAGTGCAGGGGATGCTGCAGATGCCCCGCAGCATCCCACAGCACCCTGCATCCCGCAGCAGCCCACACAAGTGTGGTAAAGGCGAGCAGCTCAGCAGAGCCACCACGGCCAAGCACCTCTCCTTGGGTTTGCCCTCTCCCGCTCCCCCTGTTCTCCTTCCTGCTGCCTTTGCTTCCTGAGAGGAGGTGAAGAGAGTGATAATCAGCCAGGGCACCAGGAGAGCTCATGGACGAGATTAAAAGYAAATCAAAGAAGAAAAATTGTGGCATGGTTTATGTCTTCCTAATTAAAACCCCGCCAGTCTCCTTTCTCTTCCCCCCCTCCCTTTTCCAGCTAATGTTACACTAACGAGCTGAGTTTAGTGGCATTTATGTAGATAAAAGTCCTGATGATTGATCTCAATGGCTTGTTAAAATTAGTTTCAGTCCACCATATTGATTTAATTCCATTGCTTGAAAGTGCTAATTAATAATGATAATAAAAGTGTCTGGGCTCATTATTATCAGGAGGCAGGTTGGGAAGGGGATGAGGGGCACAGCGGCTTGTGCATCACTCACTCCATCTAAAAATGGCCTTTAAAAAGCCGGTCTGGAGAGGAAAGCAAACAAGGCAAGAGAGGAGGGCAGGGGAGGGGGCAGGGGAGTTTGGGTTTGCCCTTAGCCAGGGTCAGGTAACTCTGCAGGGTGTTTTTGCAGAATGACAGTGACACTGCGGGAGCCAAAGACATGAGGGGACATTTGCTGGGCTTTCCCTGGGCTGTGCCGTTCAGCTGCCCGCCCGCAGGGATCGGTCTAGTCCGCTCCCAGCACCTCCACCTTGGGGACACAAGCACTGGGGAGCTCAGGGGATCACCAGGTATTTTTCACATCACCCCCTGAACTGTTTGCGTGGTGCCCAGTGCCCACCCTGCGCCCTGGTGCGGGTCCTGCTCCTGAGCTGTCCCCGCGTGGCCCCGGCSGGGCAGGACCCCCTGCCAGCGCCGTGCTGGGTGGGCTCAGGCACCAGGCGGCTGTTTCCAGACTGCCCGTTAATTAGGCTCCTGTTAGATCTCTTCGCGTTTCCTAAAATGTTTTGCACGGAGATTTTCTTTTTTTTAAAGACTCATCCCTGGACCAAACTTCAGTGTCAGAGAGCAGCCCTAATTAAGGAATTTGCCGAGAATGCACTGCCTGCAAAATGATGCTCATGCTCTCCTTCAGATACCTGCTGTCTCCAGCTACTGAAGCCTCTTTCCTGGGGAAATTAATTAGTGTAATTAATATATTTATGCAATCATTCAAAGTGCTGATTACAGACAACTGCAGAGAAAACTTTTAACAGTGACAGCCACCTCTTCCTTGGGCTCAGCGGTATAATTTCTTTGCATTTGTTTATCTCCGCTCTTGGCCAGCTACTTTGATGGTATCAGCTGCATCCTCCATCATCACCCTCATTCCCTCCCAGGCCTGAGCAGCAAAGTAGCCGGCACCTCTCCCCGTGCCTTCCCAGCACCACTGCAGTGCTCCCTGGCAGTAACTACCCTCGTTTTTAGCAGCGCCCAAAGCTGACCGAGCTCCCCAGAGCCTGCAGCGAAGGTGCTGAGCAAGGTCAGCCAGGCAAGGAGAGGCACGGGGGTTCCCTGCCCACTCAACTGCCTAAGCCACGCAGCAGAGCCATAACTTCTAATTTTCCTGCTAATGCACTGCATGTGTTTAAAGCCCCAAATCCAGAACTGCCAGCAAGACTAGGTCACCCTTGGAGGAGCCCTTGGCAGAGGGACTGGTCCGCAGGTGACTTCTAGTTTCTCCCAAGCAAGCTCGCCTCTTCCCCCCCCAGCACATCAGCCCCAACGTGCTGTGCTAACGCTGCTGCAGGATTTGTGCCTGTGAAACGCGCCTGCCTCCGGAGCGAGCTGGCACCCGCCGGGCACTGCGGCTTGGGAGCCGCTCGGGCAGGGAGAAAGCGGGTCGGGGAAGGGCCCTTCCCCGCCTCTCCCCCCTCTTTACCCCTTCTGTCTCTCATTTCTTTCCCTTTTACTTTTAGAAATTCTCTCTGTCTTTCTCATCCATCATTTTCTCATTCCCTCTCTCCCATACACAGCGAGCCAGCTAATGGAGTCTGCAGTAATTCAGTCCTCCTCGACAAGAGCTGTAATTTCAATAAATAATTACGGGACTTGATTTCATCTCCCTTCTTCCTGAAATGTGACTGCACAAACTCATCACACGGGGCTGGGCAGTTAATTAGCAATGGGACTTCAGGATGGCCCCATGGGTTTGGGGACTGCAGGGTACAGACCCTGCCCTTCTTCTGGGGTCGCTGACTCTGCTTTTCGAACGCAGTGGTCCGGGGCCCAGACCCTGTGCCGGGTGTTTTTGGGGCATGCTTGGGGAGGCCTCGGCATCCTGGGCCATGCTCCAAGCACCAGCTCTCGCTGCATCCTGAGGATGGGAGTTTTAATCCCTGTCCATGGAGGGTTCCCAGCCGGACCCCTGCCCGTCCTCCTGCCCTGCCCTGCCTGCGCTGCCGCCCGCCCCAGCACCAGGAGTGGACGTGCAGCAAGAGCTCATTAGGATAATTTTCCCCTTGTCCATCCGAAGCGTGGGGTGGCCCCGCCGAGCTGCAGGGCGGCAGGGGCTGTGCTGGTGCACCCGCCGTCTGCAGAGCCCAGACACGGTGCCCGCGGGGTTTGTAGCACGGATCCCACCGCCTGCCTGCAGGGACGGCACAGGGGGAATCTGACCCAACAAGAATGACCATGGTGAAGACAAACCCAAGGCCAGACAAGGCCAATAATTCACCTGGACTCTGCAGGCAGTGAGACCGTCGATAGCCATTTCTAGCGCCTTGGTCTTGGCTGAAAACAAAGTGAAGGTCCCTGAGTTCTCCTATAAATGGTAATGATAACACAATTATCATGCAAAACAAAAATTAAGTTTAATGGTGCAAAGCCAGGGTGTACTGTGGAGGTAATTCATATTAATTATGTTTGGATTAAAAGCTTATTTCTTTTGTTAGCATCTGCAAGTAGGAACTTAGCAGTAAAAAAAGCCGCACATAATTACTGCATCTTATGGAGGAGCAGTGTCGAACTTAATGGAGCATCCCCGTTCTCTCTGGGCACCCGATGAGTGGTAATATTTCACATTTTATGAAATACAGAAGAAATAAATTACAGGTTTAATGATAAGCATTACTTGGGCTCGTAATGCAGTGTGATTGGCTACTTAATGTGCTCAGACCTGCAGACCCGAGTGGCACAGCGGTGGGGGGCAGAGGCTCCCCGTGCTCGGCAGCACCCAGGGGAACACAGCGCACCCCAAAACTCTGCTTCAGCCCCTGCCTGAGCTTGCGGGCTGTTTCTGCCTCTATTTCTGCCTGTCAAGATGAGGTTTTGAACAGCAACGTGCAAGGTCCAATGGACACGATGGTCAGGTCTGCAAACTGTTAATCTTGCCTGGAGTTGTGCCCTGAGTGCCTCTGTGCCGCAGTGCAATGCCACCTGTGACTGTGTCCCCTGTGCTGCAGTGCAATGCCACCCGCCACTGTGTCCCCTGTGCTGCAGTGCAATGCCACCCGCCACTGTGACCCGTGCCGCAGTGCAATGCCACCCGTTGCTGCCCCCCGTCACCGAGTCTTTCCCAGGGAGAGCTGCAGGCACAGCTGAGGGTTTGGTTTCAGTGGGGTTTTTGTTTTCATTTTAAATACACCCTCGGCTCGGTGCCTGCGCCACAGGAGGCAGGTCTGGCTGACCCGCCTGCAGTTGGATGGGTGGGGACAAGGTTAATCCCACTGTCATCACCGCCCGTAGTCTCTTCGCCCCGTAAACTCTCTGGGAGAGTCTCTGTTCCTTATTAGTCCGGAGCCTGACATGAGACATGGGTGCCAGCTGCTATTTTAATACATTTGTGCTGATGGCAACAACAAAGTGATCGGTGTCTTCCTTTTAAGCACAAACCAGTTTGGGGCTGGTCTAGAAGTGCTGCAGGGGCTTCAGCTTTTATTTACAGAAGTGAAATGGCCATTTTTTAAAACTTTATCTTTTTTTTTAACCAGAAAAGCCTCCAGCTCTGCCCCCAAGGTCCAGACTCGGCGACACAGCCAGGCTGGCCCAGGATCCTGGCAGAGCAGGAGGGTGTTCAAAGGAAGGCTTGGAGGAGGCTCGTTTCAAGCGAAGGCTCAGGCTGGTTTTGTGTTTTTCTCGTTTCCCATTCTGTGAGCTATGAATTGCTGCRCCCACTACACCACAGTTTTTCTTAAGGGGTTTAAGTTGCATCGACACCGTCATTAGTATTATCTGGTTATTGACCTACGAATTAAAAATTCTATAGCTGGGCCTTAATGTCTTGCTCTAACAGACCACAATGACCTACGGCAGCCGCCCGGCTGGGCTGTCTGGACTGCAGCCCCCTCCAAGGATCAGCACTCACGGGGGTGCCCCAGAGTGACAGGAGGGGTGACCTGGGAGCCATTTGCATGTGGACCCTGCTCCGCTTTCCCAACTCTTTCACACCTGTGCAACCCTCTGGCAGGAACTCGGAGTCACTCCTGCTTTGCACTGGCCCGAGACCTGGCGAGCTSGCGCTGCGGGCTCTGCCACTCACCTCTCCTGCCTCGGGGCTGCGGCAGGGTGCTCGGAGCGGTGACAGTCTCGCCCGTGAAGGATGCGCCGTGGTCTTTATTTACAGTCCAGGTGAATGAACGCTTCAATCAATTCCTCCGAGCTGAAATCTGGCTGAGGAGGAAAGAAAGATATACAGTAAATGGCCCCTGTACAGGCAGGAATTGGTTTTTAAATGGAGGGAGAGAGAGATATGGCATCAGAGGGGAAAGTGGACTGACTTGGCTTCGCAGCAAGCGTTTAACAAAACACCCGGTATGAAATTGCCCCACTGGGTGATCCCATCCTGGACTGGGGAGCGCATGGCCCAGACCAAATACAGCCTCTAGCTCCAGTTCGTACAGCTGGTGGATGCACGAGTTCAATTTTTGTGCTATTACTGGGCATCGCTAAGGAGTCTGTTCACATACAATGTGCCAAGTGTCTTTGAAAGGCAGCCTTAATCCCCAGCAAGCAAGGAGTTACCCACACATGGTCAATCCCCCAGATCTTTCCTGTATTAGGACATCCTTAGTTTGGGAGAAAGCTGAGGTCTCCGACTCCCGAAATAGCAGGCAGGACCCAGGCTGTGTCTTCTGAGCTAGGCACCAGCAGGATGGGGTGGACCAAGAGGTAGCTGAGGGCTGGCTCCATTTGCCTCAGTACTTTAAATTTAGGGATATTACTATCTTTGTATCTCCATATGTCAAGTATTGCCATCTCTGACATGATTAATGCACCACCTCACTATCACACAGACACCGGGGGATTCCCCAGGGAAGGGCTTTCTCCCTCTTACACCTCCCATTGCCTATTTTTGCCTTCACTCATCGCCTCTGCCCTGCCCGCTAGATTGACTGAAAATACTTGTGGCTCCTGCTCTGTCTCACTAGAAGGAAATTTGTGAGTTCATGTCACTTAATTACTATCCCAGTGCTCTAGAAGCCCACAGGACCCTGCTGGGGTTTGCTCTGCAAAGCTCTCTCCCGGAGAGCAGGAACATGGTCCCAGCTGGAGCCCCGTGCGGAGCCCCGAGGCCTTGGGAGGGGACGCAGGAGGGAGAACCTGCTCCGGGGGCTGCTGGACCCTGGGCAGGACAGGGCTGATCGCCACGCTGCCTTGCTGCAAAAGCAGCAAGCAGGCGACCAGGAGATAAATAACTCCAGCTGGCTGGAGGAGAAGGGCCTCTGTCCATCGACCGGCTGGAGAAATCATGGGGCAGCGGTGGGCGAGGGCGCCTGGGAACCCGAGGGGTCCAGGTGTCAGTAAATCAAAAAAGAGCCCTATCCCTCTAACCTGCTGCAAGAGGGGAAGCTGCGAATGGGCAAATGTATACGTGCGTGTGTGTGTGTATACATATATATACCCACGCAACAACGCAGATTCTATAAATCAGCACTCTTCCTGGCTTTCCTTTTTTTTTTTTGACACAATAAATCTTTTGCTTTTTTTTTCCAAACTCGTGGTAGCGATTGCATCATCTCCCTTTCGCTTCCTTCCCCACCCCGCCCCTAGAACAGCACAGATTAAGATAAAGTGATAGTGCTGTGTCAAAGAGTGCTTTACTGCCACACTTGGGATAGAAGAGGAGAGGTTAATTTATCATCGCTGGGGAGAACTGACAGAAGAGAGATATACTACCGAAGGGGGATTTAGCACAGGGCCAAGAAACGTCACACTATTTTTACCATCTGTCACATGCTCTAATAAAGCAGGACAAAATATGAAGAAAGGAAAAATGAACTATCAAACACTGATGTAATGCAGCCCATAAATCTAATTTAATTACTTTGCATGGAGACAGGTCCTCGAGTCCGTGTGAATATACTGGATTTTCTTGGCAACTTAACAACTAAGTGTTTTAATAACATCACACTATAATTTATTCTGCTTGAAACACAAAACCTCTTTTGTGCAAGTTTCTTTTTTTTTTTTTTGTGAGAAC
Organism: Phoebastria nigripes; assembly: GCA_035582835.1. Taxonomy (NCBI): domain Eukaryota; kingdom Metazoa; phylum Chordata; class Aves; order Procellariiformes; family Diomedeidae; genus Phoebastria; species Phoebastria nigripes. The sequence goes on from JAYKAV010000889.1 coordinate 1,108,469, forward strand.
TGTTAATTTTTCCTGCTAATGTCAAAACTGGCATAAATTCACATGTGAACTTGAAGCCTGACTGTGAAAAAAGGCGGAGGTTAGCGAACGCCTTTTTATTGTTCATTGCTTTATGTGTGTGCTTGTGTGTGCATACATGGGGGGCTGTGCACGCCGGAGAAATAATTGGGCCTGTTGATGACTTAGGTGAAGAGAGTTGTCTGGGTAATTAGATTTTAATATCACGACAAAAGAGTGGGGGAGGGAGAAGTGGGTGTTGGCCAAAAACCAAAAAGTAGAGGAACAAAAAAGACAACAAAAGCCTGTTTTTGTAAAAGGCAGAAGAGGAGGATGAAGGGCTGGGGCAGCGCTGCCCAGGCCAGCCTGCCCAGGCGAAGGGTCTGCAGGGGCAGGGACCCGCGGGGACCAGGGAGCAAATCAAAAAAAGTAGAATTATTATTCAATATGTGTTCCTGTGAATCCGGATGCAGTTACAGAAATTATTGCTAATAATGAAAGCTATATATCAAAGGTTATAAAATTCCTGTGTGCTGGGACACTATTTTTCTAGGCTTTGTTCTGAACCATTAAAGATGACATATTGAGTTTGTGTGCCTCTGTGTTTAGTAAGAGACATTTAAATTTGATTTTAACCTAAACTGGCAATTTTGACATTTGTCTCTGGTCTTTAAAGTAGGAGCTATGATGCCACCGAGCGGGGGGCGGCGAGCTGCCCCCACCCAGCCTCCCATGACCTCACGCAGGAGGGAAGGAGCGAGCAGGTAATTAATTTGTTAGATCATCAGTGATTCATGTAAAATAAAACCATCAGTCTCTGTACAATTCTCCCTGGGAGGAAAAAAAAACCAGAAAAAAAGGAAAAGAGGGAGGAAAAGAAACGTCTCGTGCCGAAGAGGCCGGGGAGCCTGCACTGAGAGCAGAGGGAGCGTGGGCTGGGCGTGCAAAGCCTCGCCTGCAGACCCCGGCCGCGTTTCTTTGAGGCCGCACTGGGATGGGGTCCCCCGGCTGATGCGCACCCACAGCCCCACGCGCTCGCGGGGGAGCCGGCGGCGTGCGTGGTCCTGCCCCCGGCACCGCTGCATCCCGCGGGAAGCGGGGTTGTCCCCACGTGTAGGTTCAGTCACTTGCACAGGCTCAGAGAACGAAAGAATTCCTGCCCCCGGGGTCTCACCACTGCCTGCGCAAAGTTTATTTAACGTTAAAAGTCTGGGGGCTGCCCAGAGCTTGGGGTTAAGGGTCTGGAGAAGGCAGCACCCCATGCATGCCCCCCGTTTGCTGCCCTTCAGGCACCTTCCTCTCCACCTCACTGCTAAACAGGCCTTTAGAGAGGGGCGAAACTGAGGAGAAAGGAGAAATTAGGGGCATTTTTTTAGGTGCAATTTGAATTTCTTCTCCCCCTGCAAAAGGACCATTTAAGCAGGGGGAGGCGACAGCAGGACCACGTCCCCCGTCCTCCTGGGATTTGCAGTGCGGGCTCTCGGAGGACGCTGGCGGGTGGACGGTTCACCCGGCCCTGTGCGAGGCGTTGTGATTTAACGGCCGGAGCTGTTGCTCAGAGCTGTTTTATCACACCCACCCAGTCAAAACGTCAGATGATTTATGCGACCGAGCGTGCTGACCTGGCCTTCCCAGCTGTATTTAACGTAAGAGAGGAGCTGTGCCGTGAACCAGGCCGCGTTCCCCGCGCTCCTGCGGGACGCCGGCCGGCCGCCGTGGCCGCCTGTCCCCCCGTCCCCATCCCTGGGGAGCTGCAGCCGGGGCAGGTCCAGCCCTGGGCTCGCACACTCACGTGCGGGAGCCAAGCACGCACAGGCGCCAGATTTTGCAGAATTAGCATTTTGCCTTGACTCTGGGCAAGACTCCCCTGAAACTTCACCTGAAACTTGCCTAAACTCAGAGCACTTTTTGTGCCATCATTGATTTTTCAACACTGGAAATTTTAAATAATGCAAAAGAGGTTTCCCCCTCTAGAGCTCCTGCTGCAGCAAATCCATTCGACTCTGTTGTAGCACCTCAAGGGAGGAAGTGAGCATTTAAAACTGGACAGGTGTGGCACACGATACTGCTTTGGGGGTATGGAAAGATACTACTTGCACGTTATTTGCTCAAGGATCAGAAATCTAAAAATTTGGGAATCTGTAGGTGCTGTGACCCTCTGCACGTGTGGGCCAGCCCCGGCGCGGACTTTCCTGGGGTCTGGGCACCGCTCTAGGGTGGGTGCCGGATACCGAGAACCTTTCAGCTTCCTGATCCGGGCCGTCGGTAACAAGCTCTCACCTCCCCAGCGTCACCGAGGGCCCGCTGTAATAGACGCTGCATAAATGTAGAACAAATCGCAAATCCTTTTAAGTCCAAATAATCTTCTCCAAACCCAGCATCCCACCAGCTATATTGAAAGAGAAAAACTGTGGCTGAAAACTCAATATTACTAAACCAGGGGTTTGCTGGGAGACCGGGCGATGTTTGCTTAGCACGTGGATGTATTAGCAAGCGAGACAGCGTTAAGCCCCCGTGGGTGCTGAGCTCGGCAGAGGCAGAGGGTCCCCGGGGCCCCGCTGCCCCCCAGGAGACCCCTCTGGCACGCAGAGGCTGTGCGCAGGGCAGCTCGGGGTGCTTCACTCTCCTTTCCTCAGTTACAACAGAAAAGAAGGACAAACGCAAGATGAACGGCGTGCTTCCACCCCAGACCGGGCTTTGGGGGAAGGCAGCGATTTTTGCACGCGGGTGCCCATGGGGACACGAAGTGGGCGCAGGGGCAGGGGTGGGACGCGGGGGTTTGTGTCTGGCCGTGGGGCAGAGGAGTGAGGGTCAGCCCGCGAGGCACGGCTCCGCAAGCGGGATGGGAAACGCGACGCCCCGGCGCAGGCGCAGCGTGGTGCCACTTATGCTGGAGGAGATCCATTGCTGGTTATTTTTGCTGGGAATTGCTTTCACTGCTGGCCCTGCTGCTGTTACCACTTACAAGGCAGATGACAGGCGGGGACTGACGGGGCTGCAGAAGGGGGTGCACAGGGCTGGGGCTGGAGGGGTGCGTGGCACAAAGACATGGTTTTAGGGCACCGTTTTCAGTAGGAGCCCCGTGTCCTACCCAGTGGGAGCCGAAGCCCTTTAACGGCCCCAGGGCATCTCGCCAGCAGCGCTGGACCGGGCCGGCAGCTGTCTGCAGCCGGCTGTCAGGTCTGCGGTTCAGCCTGGAGACATTGCCATGCCAAAGCGGTGGCCTGGTCCCGGTGGGAGGAAGGCTGAGCTGGGGCAGGGCTTCCCCCTCTCTGCCCAGGGCATCTCCGCCCCAGAGAGCTGTAACTGCAGGCACCACAGGAGAAGCGACCAGGCGATGTATTGCACAAGGGCATTTGCATGCTGTAGCCAATTAATCCGTGCACTGGGGGGCTGCTCTTAGAGCACAAGAGTCTCAGCTAACCCAACCCAGGAATCATTTACTTCTTTTTCCAATTGAGATTTTAGGAGAGAACATGGCCTGTCCCAAACTCACTGAAATGGAGCTGCCAGGTCCTGAAAGCATGTCACCTCTCACCTGAGCAGGCTGCTTCAATTCCAATAAACTGATGCTTCTCTGCATCGTGAGTATTTGGGAATACAGTCCGCAGGCAGCACTGGGGTAATGCCCTGCCTCCAGTTCAGCCCAGGGCAGTGGCAGCTCCCAGCTCTGCTCTTGGCTCTGCCCTACCCTGGGCAAATAACTGCCCCTTCCCCCTCTGCTCTACTCCTGTCCCCCTCCCCATGTTTCAGGTCTGTCTCCTGGTGGGGGGACCTTTCAGTCTGCGTGTGTATCTACCTGGCAGAAGAGGATCCAGGTCTCTTTGGGGGGTCTTTAAAAGGCAATGCAGTGCAAATCCTATGAACTAGTTCCAGACTACTCAAATGCATCACAAGACAGTGGGAAGGATAGCAAAAATGCAGCCAAAGGGACTCTGCCATCTACTTTCCAAATATATGCCTATTGCAGAAAAAGATTTTGTATAATACACTAGGCATTATATGGTTGCAGAAATATGCGCGCCTTCAAATACATTGTTCAAGAGATTGGAATTTATTTCCCTCTATTTCCAGTGTCCCTCTCCCCCCTTTCTTTTTCCTGTGATGGAGATAATGAAAACCCTGGTATTTAAATTCAGTTGCAGCTCCTAGCCRCACAGATTGATTGCTTAGGAAAAAAAAATATATATAAAAAACCCCTCAGAGCATGTATGCATAAACTAGATGGTAGATTAGGTTACTGGGAGAGGAAACGTACAAATGTACCGGGAGTGTACCTTTTGCAAGAAGATTAACTGATGGTAGCAGCAAGTTGCTGATGAAGGCAGTTTGTGTAAGAGCAGACCCTGGCTATTGAGACTCATCAGTCATCGCTGTCAGCGTCTGCTGCCTTCCCCCGGCGCATGCGGCCAGGCCCGTGCATGGAGCGGCTCGCGGCGCTGCACGGGCACGGAGGGCACGCACCGGCAGACGGCGCGCGCAGGGCGGTTGGCGCTGGCAAGTCTCTTCATCGGATTTGTCTTGCTTTCAGGCTGCCGGGGATATTTAATGCTGTCTAGGTGAAGCCCATGAGTGCGCAGAAGGCTGCTATGATTTCAGCCCGGCAAACGAAGGATTAAGCAGACTAAAATAGGGCATAAATCTTGGTTTCCCGTCAAGCTTTGCAGCAACCTGGACCCAGTGTGAATTTCCCCACAGCCGCTGTTTGGGAACGTGGAAAGATTTACAAACGGAGCCCTTCAACGTGGCTTTGAAAAAACCTCCTCAGTCTCTCGCCTTTCCCATGGCGGCGGGTCTGCAGCCACCTGCTGCTCCGGGGCCCGGCCAGTGCCGTGCTCGCAGGCAAAATCCACCGCCGGGGAAGCTGCCATCTGACCAGCTGCCTCTCCTCCAGCGCAGCCCCTGGGAGCCGCTGGCGCTGCCGCCTGCACGGTGGGAAGAGGAGGCGGTTCGGGCCAAGGAGGTGCCCAAGGAGCCGGAGGGTGGCAGGACATCCAGGCTGTGCCCCCCGAAGCTGCGGCCGGACAGCGCTTTGAAGTGTGCCCATCCTCTTGTCGCTCCCGCATACCTTCACTGTTGTTTCTTGAGACGGGCAAAACAGGGCGTCTCCAGGTGCTGGGGAATGTGTTGAAGCCAGAGGAAAGTAAATTAATTTATGGGCTCACTTAGAGCAGAGATGGAAAATGCCTCTGAGCAGAGATGGAAAATGCCTCTTAGCTCATGCTTGAGCTGAGGCCGACTTGTTGCTGTTGTAACAGCACTGGCATCCTCAGCTGCGCAGCCTTTGAAGCAAAGACACCCGGAGACGTTGCCAGGAAAGAGGAAGAGGAGGAATTTCCACCAGGAGCTTCTGCAGCCGGTGGGGTAAAACAGGGAGAGCCCAAGCCATCGGCCAAACCAGAGCTGACACCTCTGGCAGGGACAAGGCAAACACGGCCGAGGCAATGCAAGCGGGAGTGAAGCACGGGGCACATCCAGCTGGAACGAGCAGGACTTCGCTGGGTGGATGGAGCCGAGAGCTGCCGAGAAAGTGGTTGGCAGCAGGAAATTAGTTGTGAGGTTGCAGAGGTCCTTGGGGAAAGCATCCCTCCTCCAGCAGCTCCCCTGGCCCCCGTGCCTGGCTTGTCTCACCCCTCCCTGTGCAGCGGTTTGGGGCATCTGTAAAGTGCTCGGGGACGCACTTCTGCACGCAAGGCACCATAAAAATAGCGATGCCTGGTAATTTCTGCATGGATTATTTCTGTGCCTGGGATTCCCCTGTACATGGTTTAWTACAGCAGCAGGGCCGTGCCCCGCTGCCTCGAAGCGTTTCCCGAAGCGCCGGCTTTGAGCCCAGGCTGGCGAGCAGCCGCCCGCGAGAGCGGCTCCTGCACGTGGACGCATCTCGTGTCCCTCCTTCCCCTCCAGCCTGATGCACAGACCCTCTCCAGCCCCAAGCTCTGCTCCAGTGTAAACCAGCAGCAATGACTTACTGTAAACTGGTTGGGGACTATTCATAGTTTTGCTTGCGTTTCCGCTAGTGTATACCCGTGCCTTTTCCTTAAACAGGCGAGACATTTTGCTACACACACACACAAGTTTTTACATGAGTTTCCTGAGTTCATGGATAAAGTCCAGAGCTGCCAAGCTCCCAGTACTTTGCCATGTCACACTAATAGCTTCCAGATCCCATCACATATTAAATTCATGCGGTTTCAGCGAAGCCATCTATTTAATGCAATTCGCTAAATGCCTGCGTAGCTCCGCTGACAGTGACATATTAGGTTTGCAGTCTTTTGCAATCTGATATCTCTGAATTTGCCACTGTACTAAAGATTTGATTAATGTGGTTCCATTTCGGTGCAGTAATTGGCTGCGACTGTTGTAGAAAATAATCAGGCTTTCATTCCTTACAACTGCATGGACATGCTAATGAGAGAGTGGGTTAATTAAGCCCCAGGCAGAAAGCGACAGTTACTGATGACTGTTATGACAAACCACCGACTCGGCATTTGGGAGCAGGACAGCAAATTTGCACTTTATGAAATTACAGGAAAACTGGGACATAAGGAATAAATAGTTACATCTGTTTGGTGAAAGGAAAAGAGCGAGAGAAGAGAGAGCGAGCGAGATTGTGTCGCTTTCTCGAATCAGGGCACAAACACACGGGAGAAAAGTTAGGAGCCCAGAAGCGCAGGGAAGGGAATAAACTTTTATTTTCTTTGCACGCACTTCACGGCTTCCTAGTGGGTTTAATCCATTGGCAGGGTGTGAAACATGGACACCCAGCGAAAGGATTTGCATTGCTGCAATGTAGCCGAGAGACGCCAGCGACTACTCCTCTGGCAGGCGGAGGCTGCAGCGATGGCCCAGAATAAATCACATTTCGTGAGACAACAACCAGCCCTCCTGCGGGCAGCGATGTGGGCGGCCGCGGGGAGCTGGGGGCTGTGCTCCCCCAGCCCCTCGCTGGGGTGCAGCACTGCCGGACCTGAGCCCTCCTTTCCCTGCAGCTACGGCTCTCCTTGGGGGGCAATTCCCCCCCACTCCTGCTGGGAATTGCAAGCAATTGGGGTGGCGTGCAGCAGGGACAGCCCGAGATTTTTGGCTTCCTTAAAACGGCTGGGAGGAGGGGGAGGCTCTCGGGGGATAAAGCCAGAGCTGTGCCATGACATCAGTGCTGATGCAACACTTTGGAAGAACATCAATGCCTTCACGGAGCCCAACAAATCAAAGCCAGACCCCAAGTGCTCCTCACGGAGCTGGGCAAGAAGTGACCAAACAGCATGGCCTTTACTTGGAAGGCTCCTCCAGCTCCAGCTTTGCAATAGTAGTAAGTAATTTATAAGGATTAACTGGCAATTTTTTAAACTTTCCCTTTCATGCTAGGGATATTTTGCAACATAAGCACTGCCACCATATAACCAATGATTTAGCTGAGGGGTTTTATAGTCTGAAATGGCTTTAAAATTTGTTTGGAATTACCTTGAGTACATTTTAAACACTTAAATTGTCATCTTTGCATTTTGGACTATTCATGATGCACTATAGGATATTTTTTTTTACTCCATTAGATTGCAGAGTAACTCTCCCATTGTTTTACCAAGCCCTCCTGAAAACAAGCTGACAGCATATCCAGAGCATACTCTACTACATGATGTGTAGTCTACTACAGATATTGTGGGGGACGAATGGGTCTTTCGGCTGTCACCGTCTCTGTCCATCGGCACGTGTATACCTGCATCTGCCAGCCCGGGGCTGTACGCGGGCGCTGCTTCTTGCCTGAGCCTGACCCTGACCCAGGGAAAGGCTGCGTTTGGCACAGCCGGTACAGCCCGTGCACCCCTCCCTGCGGCTGCCGGGCTCCGGGTTAGTGCCTGCGGTGGGGACATGGGACATGCAAATTCTCCCTGCAGAGATGAAACGCGGGGACTCCGGGCCCGTGTCACCAACGGAGAAATAGGTGTGAGCATCCTCCATCCCATTGCCATGGCCAGCAATGGAGAAATAGGTGTGAGCATCCTCCATACCACTGCAACCTCATGAGTGTCTTTGAGATGTTCAGACAAATGGGGCTTTTACCAACACATTCACAGGTGGGATTTTGGGCACATCCGGGGCCAGGAAGGCAAATACAGGGTTTACTTATGGGTCTCGTTAAGGTTTGAGGATTATTTTGTGTTTTCTACTGCCTTTTGAAGACTATGAGTTTTTACTGGGGGATCTGGCTCCCATCTTTCCACCGCCACACCTCACCTTAGCCTTTCCCCCTCTGCCTCCTGCGCTGTCCCCGGCTGCCGCGCGCTCCTGCCGGGGGACCCCGGGGGTCCCCGCTTTGCCCGGACGGCTCCTGCCGGCTGCCAGGGGTCCTGCGCGCTCTTATACCTGACAGGTCCTCGCCAAGGAGCCCCTAGAGGAGAAGCCGTAAAAATGTTTTATGTAGGAATAGGTTGGTTTCTGTGCAATAAAACCCGAAGCCATTGAAAAGCAAGCTCCTGTGTAATTACAAAGACAGAGGAGATCGCTTCCATATGCCTGAGTGGGTGTGAGGGGCCCCGAGCCCGCATCTGCTCTCTTTGTTCTGGTGGGGGAAAAGGGAGAGAAAGAAAGAGAAAACAGAAGACAGAAAAGGGAACCTGGGGTCTGCTGGAGAAAATGACCTCTCGCTAAACCCTGGCCAGGGCCGTCCCGGCTTTGAGGATCAAGGCACGGCAACATCTGGCCCCGGTCGAAAGCACACTTGATCAATAAATTGTGCTACCAGGCACAAAATCAGAGAGATCTGAGAGCCATTCATTAACGAGCTCGTTAAGTGATTGATATGCTTAATTTTCCTGTCAAATGCGGACTTCCCTTGTAAACATGTCAATTGAGAAAAGTTCAAGCTTGTCACTCGGATTTATGGCTGGAATAACATGTAGGTGGAAAAGAGCGACGCGTCCCCTGTGGCCCCTGTTGTTTCCTATTACATGTAGGGCCAACGAACCCAGGTGCTGCAGCGTCCTTCTTCTGCCCTCCTCCTCCTCCTCCCTGCCCACAGCTGAGATAACAAAAACAGACCATCCCGCTGGAAACGCACCAGAACTTGGCCCCAGCAACAATTAGCTGATTAATTTGCTCACCTTGATAAGGTGGAGCCCTTCAGCTTTAGGGTGCCTTTGATGGGCTGGTGTGGAAACCCAAATCCCACCTAGTCTTCCTTGCCTTAAACAGCTGCATGTTTAACTTAGTGCAATATCCACGATGAGATGGTTTTAGCCAGGATATTTAACTTAATACCAGACCCATGATTAAACATTTTTAGCCATTACAGCAATGGCTGACCTTTTTTTTTTCCCCACGTTCTGCCCTTTTTTCCGGCTCCCACTAGTATCTCATCAGCAGTCCCAGGCCCTGACACCGCTGCAGGCTCGTGCGGGTGTAAAACCCGCCGGGCTGCTGCATGGTGCTGGTGGTTGGGACCCCCCAACCCACAGCCCCCGCCTCGCGTGCTCTGCCCCCCCGAGGCCACGCAGCTCCCTGGGGCACAGCCTGCTGAAAGCAAACAGCCAGCAGACCTGATTTCCCCCCGCCCCGGGGAATAAGACCCCCGGAGAGCTCCAGGCTCAGCGATCCCCATCACTGAAGTTGGGCTCCGTCTGCGTCCCTGGGGCCCAGGAGTTCGGTCACCGCAGCTGAGCCCAGCGCCGGGTCACAGCTCCGTCCAGAGACCACCCCCACGGCGATGTATGAACACAGGCAACACTGAAGCATTCTGCTCAAAATATTTGTCTTTAGGCAAAACACCGGAAGTGTTTTGTTTTGTAAGCATTGTGCAAAATGGTTTTGGTTTGTATTTGCTAAGACACAGGGGTGGAGGGAGAATGTGTGAAACCCAGGGGATGCCGCCCAGTTTTGTTTTGTCTGGGGGGACTTTCAGGGTGCAGCACTGCCTGGTCGGGCAGCTCGAGGGCAGAGCAGCACAGACTGGGGAGGAAGAGGAGCACAGGACATCACTCCCACTCTGTCGTCCTGTGCTCGCTCAAATCCTGTCCTGGGAGCCAGAAAATCACGTCTGATTTGAGCAACCTCAAGCGACTTTATCCTCCAGCCCTCCTCTCCCACTCTGCAATGAGCACCAGCCCCGCCGTTGCCCACGGGGGTATTTTGAGGGTGGTGGGGAAGGTACAATGCCATACCTGCCGGGAATGGGCATGGGCAGCAGGGCCGTGGCTCTTGGCAAGGCGATGCCGGTGCGGGTGCACGCAGCGAGCACCATTGCCCTGCCTTTCCCAGGGATCCCCTTCTGGGCCAGGCACGGCTATAAATAAGCTGTTTTGTGACTGATTCATTTTTATTTCTGTTAACTTTTATCACAAAATAGCAGTCATCGAATCGACACCTCGGTTCCCTTGAGCATATTCCCTCTGGTGTCATTTTTTGATAAATGCCAAGAACAGCCTAGCAGCAGGAGACCATTATCCTGTGACATGCTCCACTCTGCTCACATTATCTCTAAAATAACACGGATGCTCGCACAAATCCCCGCAGCAGTTGTGACAGGGACCAGAGACAGACCCAGCCTGCCTGGACCGGGGCCGCGGCAAAGCAGTCGGCGAGGCTCGGCCGCCTCCTGCTTTCCCCAGCCAGGGTCTGTTTCAAAGCTGCCCGGCACCAGCTAGCAGTTTTGGCTGACGGTGGAGATAGATAGGAAATGGTAAGTCCTTCCTATAGAGGGGGAAAAAAATCCGAAGTTTTTAGGTTTTGACTTTTCCACTTTATAATTTATTTTAGGCAGATTCCTGCCTCCCCAGGGACTGGAGGGGCCTGAAGCATCGCGGGAGAAGATCAGCATCTCACTGCCCAAACCGGGACTTAAACTTCTCCCAGATTTTAGAGACATCCACCTTTCCCCTCTCCTTTTTTTTCCCAGTGACACCTCAAAGATCCCACAGGAACAAAGAGCAAAGGAGGGAGAGGAACACCAAACCCAAACCTAGCACGGTTCAGGTTTCACCTAATCCCCCAAATTTAGATTTTGTGTTTCTTAACGAGAATCAGGAAAGCTTGAAATTTAATTTGCTATGGAAATGTAATTTTCTGGGGGTGATCTGGGGATACTTTTTTTCATAGCAAAATCATCAAAAAAACTGTTAAAGCCAACTAGAGATTAGGCATTAGGGGTGAGTGGCTGGAAGTGAGCGGATCATGGCAATTCAGCCTCCTTTCATCCTCGCTGACGGCTCTCAGAAATCGGGGACCACGCACAGGGGAGGGAGCCGTGGTCGGGGGCTTCCCCGTGCGGCTGGCAGCACAGCCAGCGCGCTGGCTTCAGAGAGACAATGAAAGAAACCCGAGGCAGAGATCCCCCTCCTGCTCGTCTCCTGCATTCGCCCGATAAACACACTTCTCTTGAGGCACGCAGGTTTCTGGGCACTCTCTGGGCAACAAGAGTCCGATCCTGTTCCCAGGGATTTGCCATCGCTTTGCGTCAGCCTCGCACTATATCAGTATTTATTTTTGCTAATATGACACAATTAAAGGGTAATCGTATCTGTACCTTTCATATCATGTCAGGCAAAATGAATGCTATTAGAAGGATGATACTAACGTGACACGATAGGACATAGTTAACGCGATGAAACGTTCAGATCAGATTAATGTAAGAAGAGAAGGGAGGGAGAGCTTTGGTGTGTCTCACCCTTCTTGGGTGGCTCGCTGCGGTGCCCGGGAGCCCAGGGCACGTCCCTGGAAGCTTTGCTGCTTCCGACTTGAGCCGGTGCCTCTGCAAAGCACCGCGGGTGGCTGGGGTGGACATGCCCGGGGCTGGAACAGTCACRGGTGACAGAAGAGGGAGAAAACTTCATAAGCTGCAACTCCTACACCCACGTCCCTCTGGGTGATGGCTCACGCGTCTCTGGCTGCTTCCCCTTGCTTTGCCCAGTCTCAGCTCTCAGCATCTCTGACACTTTGCACCCTAAGCAACCCTGTCCATCTAAAACTTTGAGGCATGGTGGCAAAACTTGCAGGAAATAATTAACAATTATTTCACAGGAGAAGGTTCCAGCTGGAGCAGTATCTGGTGGTTGAACATATATCTAACAAAGGATTGTTATTTAAGCAATAACCCTTGAGAAATTGGTCGTTACCAGCATTAAACGACTCAGCCCATTGCCAAGGATGGTTAACGCTCTAATAAACTGGTCATTAACTGCAGTAACAATGAATTTCGAGGGGATTATTGCTATTATAAACCTTAATCAATGGTTTATAACAGCAATAATGTGGTCCTTTCTTTTAATGGTAAGTAGTGCGGCATGAGCAGCCTGCTTGGAAATATTTTCAGTCTGGCTGATAAGACAAAAGCAGGCATTAAAAGCCCTCCAACTCTGAACACTTTTGGGGAGGAAAAAAGGCCCAGTGAGATCTGCAGTGAGAGGTGGTGGGGTGGCCGTGGCCTTTGCAAGAGGTGGTTGTGCCACGGGGGGCACCGGGCTTGGCCAGACCCGGGCCAGCAGCGGGCACCCACACCAGCTGCCCATTCGGGAGCTGGGCATGGGCACCCACACTTCACCTGACTTAAACCCTGACGCTCGGCGGGATTTGAATTCATTGCACGCATCCTCTGGTGAGGAGCGGCTCTGGGCAGAGATGTGGAGAGAGGCTGCCTGGGGAAAAGGATGGGAAGGGGGAATCAGCCAGCACTGGACGTGATGCACCCAGCCACGAATCTGCCAGAGTTTCTGTGGATAAGGACTCCCTCGCTCACGGGGACCCCAGGGACGCGCAGCCAATGTCTTGTAGAATAAGATCCACCTCTACCTCTGCACAAAGAACCACAAACATTATTATGGGTCATAAATTACCCCGTCTCTTGAAACTCAACTGCTGCACGGTACTTGACACTGCAACCTTCTGCTGCATCCCCACAGCCTGAAAAATGTCACGGGTGCCCTTTCCCTCTCCTTTCCCTGCTGCTTATTTGGAGACTCCCGTTACTGCCTTTTGTTTGCCATGTGAGACCGAGATGTTGCTTATTTACAGTGTGAAAAAGCTGGGGAACAGGAAAGGTTCCTATTCAACCTGAGGTGTGCAAAGAACCCAGGTTAATTAAGGAGATGAGGAAGAAGCCAGCGATGCCGGTGAGTCGGGCCAGAGAGCCCCAGACCCAGTGGATTTTCCGGAGGAGGGGTGGGGGGGCCCTTTGCTCCCGCTCTGGGGGATGGGCGAGCGTGGGCACCCGGGGGCAAGGAGCACAGCACTGTGGTGTTTGGAGCACCCCTCTGCAGAGGGATGAGAAAGCAGCTGTGGCACACTCCCATCTTGTCTCATGCCCTGTATCCCTTAAAAAGTAATATATGGCAATATAATAAGGTAACAACCTGCTATCGGTGTCTTTCCAGAAGGGTTTAAGAAGCATCCCCTTTTCTTGAGCGAGCAGAGCTAGACCGAAGGATGCTGGGTCGATAACTGCCCACTCCACRCTTCCTTCCCCAGGCAGGCTCCCAAGAAATCCCTTGCTGGGCCGAAACTCATCTCGTCACCCCCATCCAGGGAATTATCTCCATTTCTGTGTTGAGCAGTCGTGGGCTCAGGCACCTTCGCGCTTGCTTCAGAGCTCTGGCAGATCCAGGGAGCTCCCAGGGGAGGGCAGGGCAATCTCCAGCGACTCGGGCTGCAAAGCCCCTGGCCAATGAGTGAGTTATAATTATGCCCTGACTTTAATGGAGATTTTCTCTCTTCTGTGCTTGTGATTTTTATGGCTCTTCGGAGCCGGTTCTCAAGCCCTGCTCTTACCTCTGTGCTCCCTCAGCTAAGCTGGTTGGGGCTGCAGGAGCAAGGCATCATCCCGTATTAACCAGGGTGAAACCAGGAGCAGTTTGGGGGCTTTGGCTGGTTTCGGGCAGTCTTCTGACATCTTTTCCGACATGGTCCTGCTCATCCCTCCTCTGGTTTGCTTGTCAGTGTCCCTCAGAGTGGAAGGGGTGGTTGGTGGCTCTTCTCTCTGCACTTTTTTTTCAGAAGAAGGCTGCAATGGAATAAATTGGAAAGTTTACTTCATGTAGCATGGAAATAAAAAAGCTCATTCAGAAAGTTAATGATTTATTTTATAGTTTCATTATCAGGGTCACATTACTCAATAGCATTTCAAACATGTCATTTGTACAAACTATGGTAATTAAAATTTATAACGTACTTCATCAGCAGCATATGAATCTTTTAGCCAGCACTCTGCTGTCATATAAACAGTGTAATTTCAGCTGCAATTCACCCTTTATTGGCTCTCATTTGTGATTTAACAGCCATCAATGACTGTGCTATAAAGAATAAATTAACCATCCGTAAACCTTATGATGACAGGGACAGTCAAACAGACTTAAACTGCCTCCACCAGACTCTGGTTAGCCAACAGAGATCAGACCCGGGAGGTGCTGGTGCGAAGGCGTGATTGCTCCCATCACCAGGGTGCTGGGCACGACGCACATCACCGTGAGGTCCACGAGCGACTTCCAAAATGGAGCTTTTTCTCGCTGCTGCCCGCAGGGCCCGGCCGGAGGATCCCTCCCCTCCTGCAAGCAGYTTCCTGCCTCGGAGGAGGAGTTTCAGCCACTAACAGCTTTAAAATCCCCTCGCCGTCCCTCTTGCTGCAGCGCCGTCCCGAGATGCGTTCGCAAGATCACCGCGCCGTCGCATCCCCGCACCTCTCGCTGCGACCCCACGGTCCCTGCATCCTCCCCAGCCCCCCCCGGCAGAGCAGCAGCCCCCAGGGCCACCAGGTCCTCGTCCAGCACCTGGGGGGGCCTGGGGGACTCAGCTGGAAACTCCCCAGAGGCCGGCACCTCTGTTCCCATGGCTAAACCCTGGCCGTTGCTGCTGGAGAGCGGCAGTCAGCCCAGCGCAGGCAGGGAGGGCAAGGGGCAGATGGCGCAAACCCAAACCCCAGCACTTTCAGCCCCGGCAAGCTTTATGGACCTGAGAGCAGATCGACAACGAGCAATTTCTTAATCGTGAGCTCCTTGCAGCCGACAATTATCCAACAGCTTATTTGTGCCCATCTTTTGCAGAGGGAGCAATACGTTTTAATGGGATCCCTCCTATGCTTAGAGCTGACACTGTACAAAGCTAATAAATGATATGGATTGGATTTGTTACTGAGACATCTCCAAGGAGCCTGGGTCATACAGGCCAATAAAATTGGCCTCATAAATTTACCCTGACACACAGGATTACTCCAGCATTGCTGAGGTCACCTTCTCACACTGATTTATTGCCAGCCCATGGGTTAATAATACTGTTTACGGGGTTGTTGTTTTCCCCTACACGTAGCAGATATTAATCAGCGCGTCCATGCCTTTTCGGTGCTCTGGGGGCAGGTGCAGCACGGGGGAGACGCCGGGTGAGGACGCGGTGGGGAGGGCGAGCCTGATTTTCTACGCAAGAGTTTTTGTGTTTAAAAAGTCTTCCGAAAGACCTCTGCGGGAGGAGGTAAACTTTTCCTTCACCGAGACCCGAGGGCGAGGGGGCAGCACTGGACATGGTTTTGGTGGTTCCCATTTCTGGGCAGCATCTTTGGCACTTTGTGCTGTGCTTGCGCAGGTGCTGGGAACTTCTGATCCACAGGAGGGATTTTGACATTCCGAAAACTGTAATTCCCACCCGATTTGTTCCTCGGGGAGGCGAGCAGCAGCACAGCGTCCCCTGCACACGGGGAGCCACAGGGCGGGTGCAGCCAGGCCGCTACCTCTCCTGGAGGGACAAGAAGGAGAGAAACTGGCCCAGACGTTAAAGCGGAGGCACCGACGGTGCAAGCACAACGCATCAAGGGTTTGCTGGGTGATGAAGAGGTGCCTTCATTTCAGGTTACTCTCCTCACTTGGGTGCCTGAGGCATAAATTTAAGAGAGGCAGCCGGGTTGCAGAAAAGTCTGCAGACTTTTCCAAACCCCACCGAAGCTGGTGCAAAGAGTTTTGCTGCCTTCAGCATGCTCAGGTGAAACACTACTCAGAGAGCACTTGTTTTGCAGGATTTCACTGTTTTGCTGCCACGTCAGTATTATTTGATGTCTCCAGACGGGTGGCACACACCAAGTCTCAGCGCCGGTGCAGGGCTGGAGCAGCAGAAAGCATCAGCCTGAACTCCCGCTCCCTCCGAACGCAACGGCAGTGCTTACAACCGAGACAGAGAGAAGCAAAGCATCCTTTCCTTGCAAACAAATGTGCTTCAGAGAGCTACACAAATAAACATGTCTTAAAACTAACAGAGCGGACTGTAAGCGTGTCAGTATTTCCCCAGGGACACTTCTGTCCCCAAATGCAGGAGGGATGGCTTCCTCCCCAGGGCTCCCCGGCGTCCCCTGCTTCTCCTGGCGACTTTCTCCCTTTGTCCTGGTAAAAGGTACTTTACAAACCGGCTTCCACCTCCAAGCTCCTGTCCGGGGTGAAACCCAGCCTGAGAGAGGCCCCAGCACTGTCCCCTGCTGTGCTTCAGATTGGCACTGGGATACGCTCTGTTGAGACCAAGCGCAGGGAGAGTCTCTCAGCCTGGCAGCATGAACAAACTTTGCACCCTGGAGAAATTAAAATTTCCCTCAAGATCAGGCCAGACCAGTCTCTGCAACAGCGCCCGATTGCTACAGATGCCAGACGGCCTGTGCTCCTCTTCTGTCCCACTGAATCCCTGTTTTGATGGCTTAAATAGCGCCCAGGTTATACGAAGGACTCTGCAGGGGGGATTTTATCCCCGCTGTGTATCTGCTCCAGGGGATGGTAAAACCTCCCCTTCCCAGGCTGCCAAGGGTAAAGACCTGCTCTTCCTTCTCCAGAGCAAAGTTTTTGTGCTTATAAATTCATTTAGAAGGGAGGAGAGTAGAGAAAGGCAAATAAAGATAGCAAATCCTTCGCCCGACCAGAGCGACCGGCGGTGTGCTGGAGCTGCCAGGCCGGTGGCTGCCTGGTGGGAAGGCAGCCACAAAAACGAAACAGGCACTCCAGCAGCTCTGAAATTTATGCTGGAATTTAGACAGAGAGCACAAATCACCGTAATCTCCCAGTGAAAAATCACTGTCCGTCTCCCCCCGAGCACCTCGCCTGCCTGGAGAGGGAGGTGTTCAAATACAGCTCACGCTTCCATGCAGCGGGGAAGAGCCTCGAGCTGCAGCCGAGGCACCGTGTGCTCCGTGCCGATGAGCCCTGGGGGCATCAGGTGGTGGCTGGTACCCAGAGGATGCATGCGAGAGCACTGCGGCCCCCCTGGGGACCGGCATCCTCCTCTCCGGGAGGGATTACAGTGGACTGTGGATATGCACGTGCTTTGCAGAGCAGTGCTCCTGCTTGGGCACTCGGCCCGTTCCATTGCTGCTGGGCTGGGAAGATGCCTGGCCCGCAGGCTTGCAGCTCAGCACGGGCATCCATCTCCTGTTGCAGCAATAATGACAGCCTCATGCCAAGCTGAGTTGTCACTGCAGATGATGCTGAGGTAGAAATAAAGTGTAAGCGAAACCCAGACACTTGGTCTCATTACTCCCTCCCCCACATCCTCCTTTTTTAAAATCTGTGGGAAACGAGCTTCAAGGAAAAAATTCGTCGAGAGCCCTGAGCAGCGAGAACCGGGCGATAGCGAGAGAGAGGGGAAAGCACAGTGGTACCCAAAATGAAACCAAGTGGCATAAATTGCTTGGACTTAGAAAGAGCAAACTCCAGGATATGAATTATGGAGTATTAATTCCCAGCCAGCTTCAGCTCCACACTTAACGTCTTATTTCTATAGAAACTTGCTGAATGCAATAATACTACAGGACCAGGCTCTCTAGCCCGGCTTTCACTGAGCAGGCCTGGATTTAAACCAGCTACTTACAAATGAAAAGCTCACGGTGTCGTTTCCCAGGCCCTGCTTATACTCTCCTAGGACAGGCTGTGGCCCTGTTTCGCAGTGGGCTGTACTAGACACCCAGATGCTGCTTTTTCTTACAAACTTGCGTGCCTGGATGCCACACTAGCATGTCACAAGGATAAGCCTGTGTATTCAATGAAAAAACATGGATAAACACAGCCTAGAGAGGTGTCTTCTCTGCGCCCCAGTTCTCTCTGTTGGCACTTCTGATTCCCTGAGCTGGCCGGTGCTTAAAACCCTGCAGCAAGAATTGCCTGCATGAAGCAGCAGGAAGGTGGGGCAGGGCTGTGTGTCTGTGTGTGTCCCTCCGTCTCTGCTCAGGTGATGCTTTTGGAAGTCCTCTCTGTCCCTTTCTCCAGCCCGGAGAACAGCACCATGTGTTTACCATCCTGCAGCCAAGACCCGGGGCAGCCAGCCTCGTTCCTGCTGCTTCGTGTTATTTTCATCCTGCTGTAATCGGAGGGGACAGGTGAGATGTGCTTCAAAACACTGTAATCATATTTTAAATGGAAATGAAATGTGTGAATTAAATGTAAATTACAGCAGAATGGAAGGACAATCACTATTAGTTAAGGTCTGACACCTATTTTTGCAGACCTTTCCTAAATGCCACAACTTGTTTCTCCGCACTTGTGACGAGGACTTGTAATTACGTGGCAGCTGCTCCTGCAGCCGGGCGGATGGTGGGTACCGAGGGGGGCCTGTGTATTTTAAATAGCTATGGACTGCTTGTTGGTTCTGTGAAATTACGAAGCAGCAATGATATTTTTATTTGGGAACCATGAAAATAAACCTTGGTGTTTTCCCCCTGAAAAGGTGAGGCAGTAATACAAAAGGACGTTTTTATAGAGTCAGTTTATTTAAGGGTTCCCCCATTTGCTTTTATATTGGAAAAATATGTGCCCTGCCAATGAGCTGAAATTTATTCCTTATCTTTAACGTCTACCCCACCTCCTCCAAGCCACTGGCTATTCCCGCAGCCTCACTATACCTTGAAGCCTCCCAACAAAGTCTCACTTCATTTTTCACAACGGGAAGCATCCACAGGCCCTCGCCAGTCACAGCACTGGTGTGTTAAACATGGTACATGCAGACAGGCAGAGACAGCCCCTGCTCTGTGGATGCTGCAAAGCAACGCGGTAGCCGAAGCAGCATTATTACTCAGGAAGGGAAGGTGAGTCCCAGCGAAATCAGAAGTGACACTCTGGGTCTGTGGCACAGTCAAGGAGCAGCCTCCCTGCCCAGGAGAAGTTGACTACAATAATGAGACAACTTACGTGCAGTGAAAATGGTACGTTGGGGGAAAAAAGTAGTGCTGAGCAGAAACTGGTGGCACGCTGCTCCTCGGGTGACATCTTTCTGATTCAGAGATTTCCTCCTGCGCCTGTTGTTCTGCCTGTCTCCCTGCAAAGATAAAACATTTACTGTTCTCATTATCACTGGGAACTTTTCAACTGGGAAAAGAGAGAACCCCTGTTCTGAGGAAGCCGAAAGCTAAGTGCTGATTTCATCTATTAGTAATACCTGGGGCTATTTGGCAATTTTTTTATTTTCAAAGTACTGGACAGTAAATAGTCAAATGAAAACTGATAGCTCTGAGACCCTGAACATATTGTCATGTTGCTCTGAAGTGTATGAGCTTAGGCGATGAAATGCCCAGCTCAGGGCATCACAGGGGGTGCACAAACGTCTTCATGGACTCTCAGACATTTAGCCACACTCAGAGCCTGCCCGCAGCCAGGGGCTAGGTCCCATCCTGTGGTACACGCCAAGGAGTGATGAGAGATGTGAGCATCCCTTCTGCTTTGGGCACCTTACAAGGATGAGCCGAGCGTGCGGGAGGCCAAGGACAGCGCACGCGGTCCCTTCGCCCAGCTGGGGGAAGCAGCACTGCCCGAGGTGCCCGATCCCCGGCCCCTGAGCCAGCAGCCCCAGCGGGGACGTGGCCGCTGGCAGCACGTCCCAGCAGCAGGGCCGGGAGAAGAACCAGGTTTTTTCATTTCTCAGATTTCCCTTCCCTGTTTCAAAGCAGAAGGATATTTGGGCTTAATTTCTTGCAATATTGCACTGGGGGAAATATATCATCACATGTTGGGATAATCACAACATTTAATTCTGGTTTCAATAGTTCTTACAGATATATATATATATATATATAGTACATCGAAACAAAACGCTTTTTGAAATGGAAAAAACCCCTATGCCATTTAATTCCTAAAAGGTCAAACTGAAATGCTTTGGCCT
This sequence comes from Phoebastria nigripes, assembly GCA_035582835.1. Taxonomy (NCBI): domain Eukaryota; kingdom Metazoa; phylum Chordata; class Aves; order Procellariiformes; family Diomedeidae; genus Phoebastria; species Phoebastria nigripes. The sequence continues at coordinate 1,128,557 of JAYKAV010000889.1, forward strand.
TATCGAAATGATTTTCTCCTTTGATTTTTCTTTCCAAATGCAATTTCATCAAAATCAGTGCGTTTCCGCAAATGTTTCACCTTTGGTGAAATGGCATCTTCTGACAGAGAAGTGTTTTGTGGGGAAATTTCTGACCAGCTCTTGCTGGGAACGAGCCACCTGCTGTGGCTGGAAGGGAGGAGCGAGGGGTCTCGCCGGCGCCCAGCCTCGAGCTCTTGCAGCGCAGACAAGCTCCGGGCAGGACTTTTCAAACCGACTTGTTATGGCTGGAGATCAGATGCCAGGAGACCAGCGCAAGGGCTCTCCCCGCTGCTGCCGTCCCCCACTGCCTGCACACCACCAAGCGAAGGCAGCCGGTCTCAGGCAAAGCTCAGCCTGTGCTTGAGCAAGGCGCTGGATCGGGCCCCGCGGCACGGCAGCGAGTGCCACCCCGGCACCACGAGAACAGCCGTTTGTTTTCCCCTTGCAGCCATCCCTGACAGGGATGTGATGAAGGGGGAAATGTCTCTCATTCCTATCAGGTGATTCACTGCCCTGGCCCCATGCTGAATCCTCCCTCCTCCCCGAGCAAGAGCCTTCCTTCCTATTTTTACAAAGCTTGCAGCATTGTCAGAAAGGAAAGGGTACCATCTGGTTAGCCCTTGTTTACTGCACACCCTGCCAGTTCGAGCTTATTAATCATATTTACCCAAGTATCTTAATTACTCCCTGTCTAGCGACTTGCCTTGCACTCAGCTGTTGACCCACTCCCCTCCCCTCTCCCTCGCTCTTTTTTTTCTCCTTCTTTTTAATTCCTTTCTATCATTAATCACAGGAGCAGCGTGGGCAGAGGAATCCGCGGCTCGGCTCTCGCTGGCGGTGGTGTTGCTCTCACAGCCGATGGGCTGGAGTTCACCGCCAGCTCCTGCCAAACTTTGCAACGCGTCCGCCGGGGTCAGAGGAGGGCGAGCGGGCAGCGAGGGCAGCGCAGGCAGCGCGGGGGACAGCCCTGCCCCTGCCCACAGCCGCCCCGTATGGCTGGGTGCACGGGGCTGGGGGCTGCCCGGRCTCCCTGGCTGCCGTGCCGGGGCTGGCCATGCCGGGGCACGCTGGAGGGCAAGAGCTTGCGTGAGGAGACACCATTAAAGATGGTAATTTGTTGATCCAGGCTCTCCTGGCGCTCCAGCACGAGAGTGGCACCGTTTTCTTTACGACCTCATAAAGTCACAGCCGAGAGGCCGATTTGGAAAACAAACTGCCTCAGGTTGACAGATAATTAGATACAGGGGACATATTATACGCCTTTGCATATAAATGCGCTCTGAAGCACGTTGGTTCATCAGAAGTTTAGGCTACGGGAGAAGCAGGTACTCCCGGCACATCAGGATATATGCGCTGATGCAGCCTTCAGACGACGGCTCCATTTTATGGCCCTTTCATCTCCTGTTTGCCGGTGTGCTGTGAACACGGCTGCGCTTCGGAGGCAAAGCTGCCTTGGTTTGGTTTGGTTTGGTTTGGTTTGGGGCTTTTTTACCCCAGCATCCTTCTAAGCTTCCTTCTTCCCATGAGACAGGGCTTCTGTTTTGCATCTTGGATTTTATGCTCCTGTGCTTGCAGCAGGGAGGAGTGGCTGAATGGGGATTCATTACTATTATTACTATTTTTGTGTTACTATATCACATCCAAACCTCACTCTTCCCGAGAGCGAGCCCACTGAGAACAGCAGAGCAATTCTGAAATGACACGGTCCTTGTATTTATATGGCAATTCAGCATCCTGCTCTCCCAGCCCCTAAACCACGAGGTTTCAGATATTAAAAGAAAACAAAACAGTTGGCTTTCTTTTTACRCACTTCAAGATTTAAGGTGTCATCTAGCCATGTTGTCAAGCTCTCAGGGTTTGCTTTTCCAAACAAAAGCCAAGGTCCCCATACGACCATGGTTCCTGCTGGGGCWGTTTTCAAAGCGTAAGCCCAACTTGCAGAATTTGACCAAATTTTGCATGCATAGCTGCATACCCCTCTGCTCATCTTTCAGTGGTTTCCTCCCCCTCCAAATCAGACCTGCACCTCACTAAGATAACCCCTCTTTCCCAGCTCCCCCCACGTATCCCTCTAGTTTGGGGGTGAGGCAAAAAATGTCAATTAAATGGCCATATTCCCAAGGAAAGCTTCACTATCAGTCCTTCTCCCCCAGAAAGGGAAAATAAAAATGTGTGTGGGAAAGATAAAGCTGTCAGAAAAGGAAAGGGAGAAAAAACCCCAACCCTAAACCCCCAGCAGCCCCCATGGAAGGAGGTGATATAAATAGAGTTGCTGTCACTTCGATGAATTAGATCTTTTGTTAATTAGGATACATTGATTTAAGGTTGTCCAACCAGATAGACCTCTTTCCTTTCCCTTCCCTCGCAAATTACAGCCCAGGGTGGTGGCAGCGCGTCTGCCTCCCTGCCTTTCATTGCCTCCTTCTTCAAAGATCACGTTTCCACTTTCACGTCAAAAAAACCTGGGCAAAGCCGCCCAGGTGACGTGGCAGAGCTGGTAACGCTGTGGACCTGAACGTGCCTTTTGTGGGGAAAACGCTGGAGAGCTGAATGTGCTGCTGGGTATTTCTGGCATATCTGACATTTGCTCCCACTTCACCCAAGGCATGACTTAAACTGGTTCTGTTAACGGACCCTCTGCAGGGACACTGGAGGGTCGGGTCGGAGAAGGCGCGGTGCCATCCAGCTCCCACCGTGGCTGGGCGCAGGGACCACTCGGGAGCACACAAAGAGGCCAAGTGAGCAAAGGCCAATACTTCCATCTACTACCTGGGGAAAACAGGCCAGGGAGAATTCCACAGGGAGAGTCATGACAGGGCTCCAGACAAAGCCCAGCATCCGCAGCTGACGCCACGTCTCCAAGTGCACGTGGGCCCTGTGTAAGCAGCACACAGGCTAGTAAGATTTTTCCAGGTTGCATGAAAGCGTGGCCCTGCATGCCTTGCCCAGGCTGTCCCGGAGGGCTGCTGCAGAGCCCTGGGTGCTGGTATTGTTTCTCCAGCCCCGTCCCAACTTGCAGCTGCCCCAGCTCCATCCTGCTTGGGCAGTGGCAAGTAAAAATCGTTGGCTTTCTAACCGAACCCCTCTTAGCAAGGGAGGATTCACTCCTGCTTGGCACCCCTCTCCCTTTTGCCTTTGCAAACCGGTGCCGCCGTTACTCTTGCCCCCTCAACAGCCGTTGGCTCCGGTGAGCCGACCTCCCCTGCTCCTTCCCACGGTCCCTGCAGGAGACTTCCAGGCTTTGCAGGTTTCCTCGCTGCCTCTTGTCGTCACTTGAGCACCAGTGAGTCCGAGGGAGAGAGGGGAGAAAAAGTGCTGTGCTGTGTGGATTATTGTGTGTTTGTCATCTGGAATGGTATAAGCTGTAGGTACAGCATCTCCCAGCGGTGATTTATGGCCCCTGTCAGGCAGCACCAGCGCTTTGTCTGCTGTAGCATGGAGGATGAATGCAGTGCTGTCAGCCCGGGCAGGGCAGTCTTTCTCTCGCTCTGCTCCGCACACTCGCTCCCCATTTCACGCCACTGAACATAAACAATCTTTTGTAAACCTGACAGTCACACTTGCTTCTCTGGAAACATAAAGCAGGAATGTATGACTCGGCTTTCATTACCCAATTTCCTAGGCTGTGCAGAAAGCTCTCCGGGAAGACAGGAAGGGGAGACCCCAGAGGACTGGAGAGATCCTGAAAAAGATAAAGGGAAGGGATGCACCTAATGTGCCAACACCGGCCATGAACACGCATGCCCTCACACACACACGCTGCATCGTGATTCACGCACGTCTTTCCCATTGCAATTTTGACACACAAATGTGCCCTTCACAGACAGAGCTACACTGCGCTCCTGGAGCAATGCACATTTCCTACCTCAATTGTTGCCGTATATCTTCCTCCCTCAAGCAGAAAATCTAATAGCGGCGTAACACCAGGATCACAGCCTGCTTGGTAATGGGCTCTCACGTGCTCACCAGAGGTAACAGAAAGTCTTACAAAAAGTAACGCACTTTTATTACTATTAATAGTAGTTGTAATAATCCTGTATGTGGAAAGTGCCCAAAGCTCTCTGTTCAAATTCAGCTTTTCCCAAAGCTAGAAGAGGGTGTTGAGAAGTTTCGGTGGGAAATGGGTAGAAAGGCAGGGGAAGAACCAGCACCTCCAGCATGATCGAAGCATCAGACAACCGGCTCCTGTCTGCACCATACCCCAAGGAGGACCAGGGCTACCTGAGCGTGCAGGAAAGGTGGTCGGTGAGCCAGGCCCTATGCCTGATGCAAGCTGCTCTTAACTAATGACACAGGTATAAGAAACTCTAAGATTGGGAGCACTTAGAGCGGGCATAAATGGACCATCTTGTCTGAAGTGCTAACGGGGATATACGCACCCGCGCTCAGCCTGTGGAGTGCAGGAACCCACCCTGTTGTTATGGTTAGTGGTGAGATTTAGCCACTGGCGTAAAGCACCGTGAATTGAAAACCTGCCAAGGGGCAGAACAAATGCTGTTGATCTCGTGGATACTATAAAAGGTGTGAGGAGCAGGACCACCTTGGTCCTACTGCGATTTACTGCTCCAACTTTGAGCGAGAGTGTGGCGCTCACGCAGATGGCAGACAAGGCCAGGTGGGCTTGTCCCTTTGTCAGCGGGGACACCGAGGTGCAYGTTGCTCACTGCACGGGGCTTGGCCAGGTCTCTGAAGGGACATGAGAGGGGACAGACCCTTCCCAGGAGCAGCCATCAGCCCTTTGGCGGGGGCCCCCGGCCATTGCTCGAGGCTGGAACTGGATGCAGGAGATGAAGCCCAGACCCCCCTCTCAGAGAAATTGTCCTCATGTCCCCTCCTGCAGTGGGAGGGAGCACTTTCTCTCATGTTTCTGGAAATTGAAGGAAGAAAAATGTGTGACTGCATTTTGGGTCCCCAGCACACCAGCGTGAAGAGCTGCAGATAGCTAACGGGAAACCAGAGACATGGCAGCACCGCGGGACCTGCCGGAGGGCAGTAACGTCTCAGCTACAACCTTCCTGACATTACAAATTGGTGAACAACATACGACTTTCCCATTTGGGGGCTAAAGCTACCGGCTCCTCTTTAAGGTGGGAGGAAGCCGGGATAAAAAGCAAAGAGAGAGAAGCTCCAGCCCCCGCATGTCCTCCTGGCTCCYGCTGCCCGCAGCGCCTCACTTTTCATCATCAGAAAAAGCTCGCTGGATCTGCTCAGCCCTGGGATGCCCGAACAGCTGCCGGTGCCTCACCAGCCCCGGGCCGTGCCGAGCAAGCCGCGCTGCCTTGCCATATTTTATAAAAACAGCTGCAGTCTTGCTGGGAACATTTCTTCACTGACGTGCTCCTTCCGTTCCCGGCTTTGGCGCTCTGCTCTCTGTCCTCTCAAATCCTTCCCTGTGACTTTGAGATCAGGGACGGCGGGCGGGGGGGGCGGGGAGCAGCAGAGGAGGGAAATAGCTTGCAAATAGTTTGCTGTTCTCTTTTCCAGATGGTTTGTTTTGGAAGTTCCTCCATGTAAGCCTGAGTGCTGAGTCTTGAACATCTGCTGAGGAGGAGTCCGCTCGGTATAAACGCGAAGAGGCTGCTGGAAGGGCACATTCTGGGAGGGTCTCACTGCTCCCAGCGTGGCTCAGCCTGGTGGCAAAGGTTATCTTTGCATCCCGAGGTTGCAGGAGGGCACGCAGGCTCCCCGTGCCCTGGCTTGCACCCTCCACTCTGTTAAACTCCACAGCTGCACTTCAGGTATTATTTGTGATGTGTTTTAGTGTGTGTCAAGGACACCTAGAGCTTAGGGAAACACCCTTTTAAAAAATTTGCATAAATCTGAGTAAGCAAACAAGCTGGTGTCTTATACTGTGGCCTTTTCAATGGCTTTAAAAACAATTATCTATACTTGTGAGCACAATCAAATAGGTATTTCAGTGACAGCGCTGCCTTCTTGCATTTGGCTGCTGAGAGAGTAGATCTATTAAGGGCTGGGATGGCTGGGGCTGACCATGCTGGAGGCCTGCGGGAACCACAGAAAATATGAGTAACCAGTTCAAGGGATCAGTGACAGGAAAGGAAACTTTCCTGGCAGGTTGCTATTTAAGTCTGTCGGTTCGGGGGTGACTCGTTGTTGCCACGACCTCATGGAGAGTCTCCGTATTTGTGTAAATGCTGCTGGGTTTGCCGGGTGCTTCCTGCAGGAAGGACCAAACCCGCCGAGGGGATCCAAGCCAAAAGTGACACCGAGTCATTCATTCACAAGTAAGAATAACTGTGACAACAGATGATATACAAAAAAAAAGAAAAAAAGCTTGATGAAGCCTGAGTGATGCTCTGAGCGGTACTTGGCGCCCGGCTCGAGAGCTGGGCGAGTTACGAGCTTGGGGCCGACAGTTGGGTCGTCAGCACAGTTCATGGGCTGACGTTCCTCTCCTGCATCCCGCCCCGTACGAGCCTCAGTGCCGAGTTGTGTCTTGCTACAAAACCAYGAGCAAGACCCATGACATGCTTTAGCATTGCTGTGATTCTCCCTCTGCAGATTCCCCCCGCAAAGTCCGTAGTATTCTTCAGCAAGGGTCCCAAAAACCTCCAAGAAAGCCCTTCCCTTAGTCTAATCTGATCCTGCATATGCATATGTGTACAAATATAAGCATATGTACGACAGACATATGTCTGCTTTGAACGTGAAGCAAAAGCAATACCAGGGTTCCTTGTACTACTTTGCAGGGAGAGATGCATAAACTACCAATGCCAGTTGCATTTTTTTCTCTTCAGCTCTGACCCAAGGATTTTAATAAGAGGCACCTTCTCCAGCCAGCAACTCTGATATTACCGTGGAGAAAGCAGAATTAGACAGCTATGCCAATTGACAGGGCATCTCTTACACTTTACACAGGATTTTAATTTTAATGAACCCTCAGTGGTTGCAAGGTTACATCTTTAAATCCATTTCACCCTCCTCTCATCATACTGTAATCATAAATAGCGCTGGCTTTAGAGGTGTTGTGTTTAATTGAAAGTTCACTTGCAGCTTCCATCAATGATGTTTTTTCATAACAAATAATTGGTTGGTGTATGGCAACTGTGAAAAAAAAATGGGACCAGCTGATCCTTCTGGTGATAAGCGCAGCTGGGAATGGAGGATCCCAGGCCCCGTCAAACACCACTTGTACTTTCCTGGTACTTTGCAGAAATTTTAGAGGAAAAATACACATTGCGGGGGGGGGCAGGAATCGAGAAAATTTTTTAGCCCTTTCCACCTTCTTTGACCTCCCTTCTCCTTCCCAGAGACAAAAGAGAAACCAGACAGGATTTGGTAAAGCTGAGGGAAGGGGAAAAAACCAAAAAGATTTTCCCTGAAATAAATACGCTGATTTGCTGTCTCTGTGCACACAGACATACATACCCACGGACACACGTACAGGTACGTGTACCTTGGCCATGCAGCGGGGCTTGGCTCTAATGCTCAGCTCGCTCGGTGCAAACGGTGGAACAAAATCTCAGTTTCCAGAGCCCAGCAAGACCACACAGACCAGGGCTACTGCCCCTGCTCGAGAGTGGGGGACAGAGCCCCAGGGGCAAAGCCACTTGCTCAAGGTCATACAGGAGGTAAGAGGGACGTACCACAGACACCCTCCTGCACCCACAGAACTGCATCGCTTGCCACTCTGTCAGCCTTCAGCTATTTATTCTGTTTACCATTGAGCTTGTCCTCTAAATTTTTGCTGAAAAAACCCCAACCCTTATTTGAACTGGGAGGGCTGTTTGCAGCTGGAGCTACACATATGCCACTGAATTTCCAACTGGTGCTTTGTCACGTAGGCAGGTCACTGCTGCCTCTGCATAACGCCGTGCAAAGTCCTGAAGGTCCAAGGGGACCAAAGACTTGAACACCTTCTGCCGGGGTGCTGACGGATCACACTGCCCCGTGCCTCTTCTGCCAGGGGAATGGGTTTAATTTCCCCTCCTTTGCAACGAGCAGTTTCCTGCAGCCAGGGGCTGCATTTCTTACCCAAAACATGCCTTTAGGTTTATTGCAATGTCTATTGAGTTTTAAGGTTATTTCCCTGTTCTAAAAGATCCCTCTCAAGCTGCGCCTGTCCCAGCTGGCATTGTTTCTCCCCATCCCACACGGGAGGAGCACACTTATTTCCATGGGGACAATTGATTATTTTTTCCTGCAGCTGCACTTGCTGTACACAAGGAATTATGGGTCTTTCCACACCTGTGAAAGAAACATTATCCTCAGCCTTCAAGGGTGAAACATCTTATATTTAGTTGGACTAAATAATGATTCTTCTCTATCTTTCATATCAGGATTTAAGAGCACCCTGGAGCTACAAAGTTTATTAGAACCCATAAGAAGAACTGTACCATAAACGGGACAACCGTGGCCATAAACCTGCACCTTGAAGTTGTAACAAATCCTGGGATGTTGAAGTAGGACATGGTCTTGTCTCAGTCAGCAGAAAGGAAAAGAAAAAAAGGAAAGAAAAAGAAGAAATGCAAACTTAAGCAGAAAAGAGGCCTGGAAATATAGAGGAGAAGAAAGGGAAAAATAATAATAATAAAGAAAAGCATGCTGCTTGCATAGCCCTCTCAGCAGGAGCCCTGGGATAGGCGCCCACATGACAAAATGCAACTCAGGTTAATGGGGAGAGAGAGAAAGGGGAGCCTGAAGGAGGAGAGGSAAGACAAGGTGAAAGGAAGGAGGTGCTGGGGGGGATTTATGAGGTGCTTATGCAGGGAGGGTCATTCGCAGCAATGGAGGTGATGGGCTGCTCACGTGGCTCGGCTCGTCAAGGCGGAAGCGGCTGATCAGGTCAACGACTCAAAAGCCATCCCTCCCGCTGCCTTATAACATGAGACCCCGTGCCAATAACATGGATAAACAGCTGGAGGGGATGAAATCCCAGAGGTTTGTGACAGAGGTGGGGGGATGCCTCTGAGCAACACTTGCTGCGGRGGGAGGATGTGGTGTGAAATGGGCTCAGAGACCCCTCGTCCCCTCTGAGGGCACATCACTTGGTTGCCCCATGCCTCTTCTCTGTTGGGTTTCCCCTCTCTTTAACTTTTCTGCTTTATTTTATTGTCACTTATTTAGCCTGCATTTCCTTCCATTGGTAGCCAAAATCTTTTCAGCATCTCAACCTCCAAGCTCTCTCCATTTCCACCCCTCATCCACACCAAGGGGGGGCCGAAGTGTTTTGGTTTGTACATTTTCTGCCTTTTGCAACCATCGCAGATGCACGATTCAGAGATGCCAAAGGACTTCTGGGATTTCAGGCAATTCGGGCAGGCTCTGAGCCGCCCTCCCGCACGCTACAGAGGCTGCAGAAGCCGGAGAGGATCCTGTCCCTCCCCTCCAGCCTTCACTCTTTTGTCACATCGGGTTATTTTTGCTGCTGTTGAATAGATTAAATGACAGAGGGGTTTTTTTTAAGTAATTGAGTTTTATTTTGGAGAGGGAAAAATGGAGAGCTAAGTGGGAAAAGGAGGGAGATAGGAATAAACCACACATCTTTTTATATAGGATCCACAGTTAATTCTTAATTAGAACTGACAGATGCTTCTCCCATAATCCTATTCCCAACATGTTCTGTTTGCTTTGTTTGGCGCTGCATGATACATGGTGGCATCGTAATGACCTTTCGCAACTCGTCCTGGAAGTGTTATTGGCACTCCAATGATTTATTGCATGTTCCAGTTGATTACTGGGCCATTTGTCAACATTTTTTTTTGCTCTCCATAAACCTGTCTCCTGTGTCACAGACATTCGCTAGCATGAAAATTTAAACAAATACAGTGTGCGGCTTGTAGTCAGCGTCTGGCTTTTACTCCAGGCTTCCAGTGCAAATTCATTCTGGCCTCAGCAAGCGTTTAAACTTTGCAGCGCTCGAGGACGAGGCGCTCTGCCTGCAGGAGACAATGGGAGACCTGGGCATTGCTTTGAAAGTCTTATTTTAGAAAGCTGTCTCCAGGTGATCCATGCTAGTTGCTCAATTGTTTATTGGCATTTTGGTACCACTTATGGGAATGGGGGAAAATCAGTACTGGAATTAAACACCAAAATAATTATCCTTAAAATGACTGCCTGAGGACAGCCTGTATTCTCTCCCTCAATTGCCATCGCAGGGCAGGCGCAGCAGAGAGGTGCAGGCGAGAGGAGCAGGACAAGGGCCGGGGCTGCGGACGGGGGAGACCGGGGGCACGTTTTGAAGCACAGACCAGAAGGCAGCCCAGGAGCACGACAAGCCTCGCAAAGGAAGGGCCTTTTTGGGGCAATTACAAAGCAGACACCACTCAATTCACTAACACTCCTTTGAGCAGACGTATTTGGGATCGTGGGGGTATTATGTTAGACTGACCAAAATTCTGAGGACGAAAATGCAGTTATTCAAAGGCCTGAAAAGGACCAGCTTTTCTCGTGCTGGACCAGCGCCCCCCAGCACCCTGAGATGGATGCCGTAAATGGAAGCACCCAGAATCACCTCCCTGATTTAAAAATCTTGGCCCGTAAGTAAACTGGATATAGTGGCTGTTACAGTGGCCTGGAGCATCTGCACTGCATTTCGAGGAAGCTTTTCCAGGCACTCGTATAAATCACCACTCTGCTGCAGTAAAGGAAAGGTATTGTTTCACCGCTGTGACATCAATGCAGGCCACATAAATAATTTTTTATTAAGTGTGCAGTGCCCTGTAAAAATACACACACAATCTGAGGATACTGCAGAGCGAATGCAGAAGCACGGCCAGCTTTAAATAGTCTTTTCCGTACAGAAGAGCCTGGGATGAGAAAGGAAACTCACTGGGGTGGGGAGAGGGGTGGCTGGGTCTTTTTCCAATTCCAGCTCAGATCGGCATGTAATGTATGGCTTAATTTCCTCTCAAATTAGACACTTGATAAAAAAAGTTATTATATCTGTCAAGTTGCCCGTGCTTTTTATGAGTGTGATAAACTAAGAACCACTGCTTTACAAACCTTGATAGGATGTTTCAGTACCTGGAAAACAATTTTATTGCAGCCTGGACTACTAACAAATTGCAAATACTGATTAAGCCATAAAGTTACAACAACATTAAAAAATAATGAGAGGTTATTGCACAAGGGGAAGGCTCTTAAGCAGCGGATGCAGCCGCCAGATTTCCATTGTGCACGGTAACAGGCCAACCTGCAAAGTGCATTCCTCCAGGAGAGCTTTCCCACCCACTCCCCCTTGGAGGGTGCCAGGGGAAGCCAGGCTGAGTGCAAGGCAGGTGCCAGGGACGGGTGAAGGAGAGACGGGCAGTTTCTTCCCTCTGCAACTGTGCAGGGACCCCTGTTACAAACGTTAATATCTGCACTCTGCATTTTTCTAACCAGGGAGATTTGAAGTCAGAGCTTTGCACAGAGACACCTCTGCCAGGGCCCGGCCAGGACAGAGATCCCTTACAGGCACAAAGGCAGGGTCTGCAGATCCTGCTAGAGTGGGCTCCTACAAACACAGGGCAAGCAAGGTCCTCCTGGATGCCTGACCCACTCCGATTTCCACCGGAGGAGAGGAGCCTGCTGGGCTTCCCACAGTGACAGCATCTGAACAGGAGCTAGGGCAGTTTGGGGCTGTAAAGGCCCAGGACAGCATCCCTGAACGGCCGCACCCACACGTACTAGCACTCCGACACTCCATCCAAATCAGCTTTGAGCAGGAGTTGAGTGCCTGAATATTGAAAGACTTGGGTCATAGATCTCCCTGTGCCTCAGTTTCCTAGCTATAACATTAACATCAAAACACTACTTCAAAGTCAGGACAGCGTGAGGACAGGCAAAGGCTGGTCCAAGGGCTTGGGGTCTATCTAGACCCCGCTAGAGCTGTGCTGGCAGATGGATGGAGGCGCTGACTTTCCCAATCAGAACTGACATATCAGGGCATGGTGTAACTTAAAGAGTTACTGAGTGTGCCTGAGAGCTAGTACTGCTCATCAGCACTTGGGTAAAGAGGGAAACCCCGATTTCAGATCCCCCCCAACACATCCTGCCGCCCCCACCCCGTCTTCTGCTGCCTCCGACCCCCCACTGCACAACTCTGCAAACACAAGCGTGTTTGAACATGGCTTTAATAATGATTGTTTGGACAGAGACTAGACTGCCAAAACCTCCCGGGGAGCTGGAGAGAAATTCCTTCTGGGAAGCTCCGCTAGCGTTCGGGCCCTGTGCAACGCTGGCGGGGTCTAGCAGGCAAAGCACAGTCTGTGTTTCGGTCGGGCTACCAAAGGCCATCATACCTCAGGGAGATTCAGGGATATGAAAAGCCTCCCCCAGGCCGTGGCAGCAAACAGAATGAGATGTGGCAGCAAGACAAAAAGATCATCCTCCCAGTTTTACTGGGCATCTATTGGAGGCGAGGGCAGAGGCAGGCGAGCGATGACCTGAGCCCCCAGCTCGCGGGAAGATAACGTTGGTCCTGTCAGACCGTGCAATGATGGGAAATGTCACCTCCTCTATTCCCGTGAAATAGTCACCTGTGACGGCACTGCCCACCCCGCCGGCGCCGCGAGAGACCGTTTTGGTGCCTAACACCACCCCGAGTAAGAAATGTAATCACCGCCATTACAGATGAGGAYGAGGAGCTTTACCTGACTCTAAATCACAGGATTTAATCTGATTTCATTTTGCCCCATGCAGTTTTAACAACGGCAAGCAGCTATGCATACTGGTGGCTTTCTCAGGCCCCGCCACCGCTGAACCCAGGAGATCCAGTCTCCTCACCCTACGTATCTCATTTGAAAGTCCTGCGCAAAAGCTCCCCCTGCCCTTGCAGTAATTAAAACAGCCCAAATTGCAGAAGGAACTTCAAAGATAAAAGTCAGTAAAATATATGCCTATGAAGTTTGTTAAGTACTTTGGGGTCTATGTGGATGAAGGGTAATATATACGTATGCAAGCTTCTATTAGCATTTCTTTAGCCTAGCACTCTCTGGTGAGGAGAGCTGGCCAAACTCTCCAGTGAGCAATTTATCTGATTAATTTAATCCTCTGCTTTTCTCCTTTTTAACCATATCTGAGTTATCTCTGAAGGTCTATTGATCTCAGTGATTTATCAGTTTATGGTAAAGAACCCTTTATGCAATCCTGTTTCTCAGCCCATCGGCTCTCCAGGAACATGTGCCTTCACTGCTGTCTTTCCATTTTCRCTTTTCATTTAAAGTATGTCACTGGTGATCTTAATCCCATGAAATTGGTTTTGATCTCTGATTAATGATCAGAGATGACACTATGAAATCCTGTACAGAAGGGACAGCACGAGGACAACACAGATCACCTCTCAGCTCTGTTATTTCGTCCACCCTCCTAGAGCAGAACTGCTTCCACAATGAGGCATTTCCACTCTGGGCAGTGAAAGCCCACGTCTCTCTCTCACACCCGATCCTTGCTCAGAGGCACACCATCCACTCACCAGCATTTGTGCAAAGATCGACAAGCCACTTCACAAATATCTGAAGAAAAGTAGCAGTAAAGGGGTATGAATGCAGCAGCATCATAAAATCACTCAAAATTCAAGCTAACATTCACCCTTCTCCTCTTTCCTACCATCTGCTGAGCTCTGTGAGCTACGCAGGTGCTTTGAAAGTCCCTAAGTCTAGGAGTATGCGACAGGCTCAGCTGGGACTTCACACCTGGCAGATCCTCTTAATGGCATTTCTGCCCTGGAGCAGGCTGCCTTCCGCAGCCCAAGGTCCTCGGGGTGCTTGTCCTTGCTTTCTGCTCCTGAACAGCAAACTTTGTAACTCTTCCTCCCTACCCCCTCTGTTTAAGGCCGTGCTTAATTGCTGCATTACTGCATGGCTGAACTAATGATGCTGCAATTAAAAACATTTAGGGTTATTGCCAATAAGGTGGATTCGTAAAATTGATTAAAAAATGTTTGCTAAGGAACATAACTTAACGAAAGAGGTGAAATAAACAAGCAGGCGGAAAGATAAAAATAAAAGTGAGAAAATGTCCTCTGGTCAGGCAAGATGGTCCTGTGGAGAGGGCCCCAGCGACCCTGAAAAGGGGMCTACTCCTTCCTCCTTTATCTGACCTGCAAGAAGAGCCCCTTTAGCTCTCCAAGACCCAGGCTACAAACAGATCTCTTCATCTGACCCACCTAAAAGGAAAATTATAGAAACACTATCGCAAAGGTGGAGTTTAGGGGGAATCTTTCTTCTTTTTAACTAAACTTACTATAATAAAAAAATGGCCTTTCTTCAACACTTGAGTGGAAAGGTTTCCAGAAGCTGTGGTGTCCCCTGTGGACCCCTGCCTCCGAGCAGGACTTCTGCAAGTCTGGGTGGCAGCAGAAAGCAGAGATCTGCGCGGGGAGCTGTATCTCCTGGGTGCAGAGCAGAGATGCTCGCACAGACCCTGCAAGCAGACTCGCTCCATGACGGTGTCCAAGCTCGTAAGTGCTGTCTGTTAACAGCGCTCATTAGCTAAGATGCAGCCCTGCACAGATGCAGCTACTCTGGTGCTGGTGCTGCGGCTGCCCACATCACTGCTAGCCTCTGCGTCCCTGCATGTCCTCTACCTTGTAAGGAGCCCAAAAGCCCAAAGACTGCTGCAAGAAGTCCCTACCAGCCAGGGAGAGGGTCCCTCGCTGTCCAACCCAGTCAAATGTGGTTGGTCCCCTGTGGTCCCTGTGCTCGAGATCAAGTGCACTAAATATCCAGGACCACTCTCTAAAGGGCCCCTCTCCTCAGCTGTGTCACCGCGTGATGGCACATGCTGGCTGGCAAGCGGCACCTTGAAACCTCGAGTCTGGGAATCGTCTGGGAGCTCAGCGCATCTCCCTGCTCCGCTCCGCCGTCTCGCACGTCCCTAAAGGTGAGCCTGACTGTGACTGGCACCCTATGGAAATACGTGCTGCTTATGAGCGTGATCTAAAAGCATTTTCTTATGCACACACAGAACTGGCATTTTGCTAGATTTAGGGAAGTAGGCAAGACGTATTTGTCTGCGGAGGCTTTGCACCTTCGGCAATTATGTCTGCAGTCTGGAAAACAACAGCAGCAGGGTTGCAGCGGGGAGGGAAAAAAATTCTATCATGTCAGAATAATGAGATCTGTGATTTCAGCACTTACTGGGTCAGAGACACACACAGTGTGTTATCTGTAATGCTTTTCTCTGACATTCAGGGAAATTGCATTTATGCAGAGGACACGAGGCACTGAAGCACAGTGCTTTGCCATCCCCTGAGGGGGATGCTCTGCCCGGACTTCACCTGCCCCACTCCTTTGGGCTCCCTGGATTCCCACGGGCACGAGGAGGGGAGCACAAGGCAGCGCAGCCCTTGTGCCCTGTCTGCTTTACACCCTTACTGAGACACAACCAACACGTTTCTGCAGTGGCAGCCCCAGGGTGGGTCCCAGGAAACGGGTCTGCTTCTGCCTTCTCCGCAGGCTTTTGGGGGCTCTGGAAGTGGGACACTGCAGCTCTGTACCTCACGCGTGGAGGGGTCAACGATGCAATCTTCCTCACCTCATGTCTCGGATGAGTTTCAGGTCTAAACCCTTGGGGCTGGCGGCCCCGCAGCAGCAGTGGGGAGCGATGGATTATCCCATCATCTCCCACAGTTTTAGATCTAACCCTGCTACAAGGGCGGTGGGTCATGAGGGGCACAGAACAAGGAGGCAGAAGGCATCTGGGATGACATCGCCCCAAGTACGAACCCGCCATCAATCCCAGCTAAGCGGCGCACGGCTGAGGAGAGGGGTAATGGGCCGAGAAGCAAGTCCCCTCCGGGGCCGCCGGCTCCAGTGCTGCCCGGCTCAGAAGTGCTCCGGGCTGTCAGCAGCTCCCGGCTGCTGGCGGTGCACAGCGGCATGCCTTCCGACAGCCTCCGAGGAGCAAGGAAACGCGCCCCAACTGCCATCGTCGCTACTGATGCCATGGCGTCAGCTTCGGCGGAGAGAGGGGCACCATGGTGTTGGTCCTCCCTCGAAGACAAGAGGCCTGCGTGAGTTTCGCATGGCTGAACACACAAAATAAAGTGCAAGGTGGAGCGGGTCGCCCCAGGGCTGGTTTCTTAAGGAGATAAAACAGTGTTTTCTCATAATCTGGAAAACGCTCCACAGGCATTTTTGGAGTTTTAGAGAAACAACTTAAAACCAGAGGAATTCCTTTCCCTCCCTCTCCCTTTAGGTACCCGGAGTAGTGAAACTCAAAACATTTTGCTTTACCAATTAAAATCCTTGTGTTTTCATTCAAACCAGCTTATTTTCTAGCAGAAATATGGTTTTCCAACAAGAATCTATGTTCTTATAAAAGCAACCAACCTTCTAAATCAGAAATGAACCGACCGGCTGCCACGAGGGAGCCCTGCCCTGGCCGCGTTTGGCGTGCAACCTCAGAAGAGGGTTTTCAGACTCCAGGACTGCTCACACAGCCACCGGCGCTGGCCAAAAAGTCAATCAGAAATTCTTTTGCAAAAAAGAACATCATTTTCTACTAATGATCTGAGCCCTCAAATGATATGAGGCCTTGGACTAGAAGCTGCAGAATAATTAAGTGGCACTGGCTTTTTGCTCCTTACTACTTCTCCTTTGTACTTCTCATCATCCAGAGGTTTTATTACAGCTTTTTCTTTTTGTCTTCCTCCCCCTCTTTCTTTTTCTCTTTCCAGTGGAGGAAGAAAACCATGTCTAGATTAAAAAGACCTTGTTTTCCAGCTGTTTAAGATAGACTGAAACATAGGCCTGCGCCAATACCGGGGATCAAACCTCCCACTGTGGGAGAGCAAGTTCCAGCCCAAGGCCAGATCTGAATTTTGCCAATAGCTCCTATATTTACAGTTTTCCTTGAGGGCTTTCATTACAGGCCACAGAGCTTTCGCAGTCAGGATCTGGAGTTTGTCTTGGACCTGATCTGCAAAAGTGTGGGGCTGCCTCCACAGGCCGACGTTTCTGGACAGTTCCTGCGAGAAATGCAGAGAAAGGAGGAGGAGGCAGCCACAGCACTGGGGCTCTCCCTCATCCCCCTTCTCCCAGGGGCGTCCCAGACAGGGGAGCCGGGAAAACTGCTCTGAAGCGAACCTGCAGAAAGGACTGTCCTGCTGTGGGTGACGCCCCACGGCGGCTGAGCCGCCTTTCAGCATCCCAGCTCAGCCCAGTGCTAAAATGACTCTTTTATTTTCAAAGTTGAAGTCGCAAGCCCTTGCTGCCTATGAAGGATGGTTCACGAAAAATCCCCAACAATACAGCAAACACCCCCAAAAGGCAAGAAGAGTGTTTCACTTCATTGAAAAAACTTCAAACAAAGAAAGATGACTTACTTAGGCATGACACTGCCTGCCTGGCACTCCAGGGCAGGTAGAGCCTGCCCCAACCTCACTGATTTCAAGAGTCTTTCTCTACCCACGGAAGAGCAGGGCAGTGGGTCTGCTCCTGAAGCCCACCGGGTCTGTTTGGTGGGCTTTAGGAACTGAATAGACAGTGGTTTCTCGCCATGACCAAGAGCAGGTCCCTGCAGCTGCTTTTTACGATGATGGAATCAACTAACAGCGGTATAAAATGCTCTCGTTCGTCCGGCTGCTGATCTTTTGGGCAATTATTTGGAAGTAATGAAAGTGAATGCATGACATTTAAAAAAGAAACTCCGCTGTCAGCAGGAAAGCTGCCACATTCCTCCTGCACCTCGGAGAATACGCTTAGCTTGAAATAATGTTCATTTTAGCAGAGTTGTAAATTACAAGTGTGTTAGGGTCTTGTGGGATTTATTACCATTTGGAAAGAGGTTATAGGCCTTGCGCTGTTGCTGCTGCATCTGGTGCATGCTACAGAGCAACCACAGAGCAAAATTTGGAGGCAAAAGAAAGCACCTTTTATAGCTCATCTCTGGTGGCTTGTATTGCTAACATTACACATGCACACACACATGAACTTCAGCAGTAAAGAGGAAGGATTTCAAAATCCGTTTTCCCAGTTGCTCGCTGTAATTGATCCAGCGTTATTAATAACCAACGACAAAACCTCGCTGGGCTTTGCTGCACGGAGCATGGCCATCGGCCCCTGACCTGCAGGCTGCTGGCTGCAGGGAGCAGTGCGAGAGCTGTGCCTGGGCGCAGGGCTGCAGCCCTCCTCTGGGACGGCTGTTTAATTTTCTCAGGTTTATGTTCTTTTTTTCATTGCAGGTGTTTCATAAAAATGCAGCCATGGACCTGGCAGGAAGCAATAAGCTTCAGCTTCCTCTGCACGAACCAAAGGGATTTCTTCCTCCCTTCTGGCAAGGATGGAGTTCTGCTAATGTAAGATTAATGCTCTTCAATCCTGACCCTGCTGTCTTCAGTCTGTAAATGCTGAAGGGTCACCTTTAGTCCATGCCATTAGTGATTAATTAATCTCAGTGTTTATTTGATCCATCCCTTTCAGTGAGAATTTCTGCACTAACGCTGTTTTGATCCCTTTTACATGGTGTTCCCCATYAGAGCTATTCAACGAGTCCCCTTTGATATCCCGAAGGAAGCAGGACTCTCTGCTCCTGGTTCCCAGCTGCACATCCTCTGAAACGTCCCAGGAACAAGCGAGTACCAGGAACCCAACCGCAGGTCTGCAGGGACAGCCAGAAGAAAGAGGCTGGGGGGAGAGGAGGCTTTTAAGCCCACATCAGAAAATATCAGACAAGGAAATGAAYGTCATCTTAGCTGGATGCGTAAATTCCTTGCATGTTTCCGTGCCAGCTAATATAAGAGAGATTGATTTTTCAACTTCTACCAAACTAGTTTTTCCCTGAAGAGGTGGGCTGTTAACTGAGGAGTGCTCATGTGGGGAGCTCTGGAAAAAAGTGACTTTAAGGTACGTGGGAGCTGTGGGGAGGGGGACAGCACAGACTCTGGGGGCCAAAGCACAAGCACTGTGGTGCTTCATTTCTGCAAAGGGTTAGGCAGCAGCATACCTGTCCTACAAGAGCAAACCAGGGGCTGGGGACACAGCACGGCAGCCAGGAAGTGTCCGAGTACAGTGGCCATAAAGGCTGTGAGATGCTGCAGGACAGTTGCCTCCATCTCACACTGCGCAGAGCAGCTGCACGATTAGGTACGAACATCCTCCGCACTGTGCGGTACAAGCCACAACAGCCGCTCCGGTGTGCTGGCATGGGGTGGGAGTGGGTGGGGAGGCCAAGGTGGGTGGCTTTGGCACCCATGGAGCATCGATCTCCAGGACAGCTTCAGCTCCTGGTCCTGTTCCAGCTCACCAATAGTTTTCCAGTCCAGGGATAGGATTTTCTTAGATCATGAGCTCTCTCCCCCCATCTGTTTATCTCTGTGAATCCCATTAATCATGTTCTGTGCCTAGACAGCTTATAACACCACATCCATCCTCTAAGAGCTGTTATCGTACACCCTGAAGATCTGTCAGATAAATAGCCAGGTCAGCTGCAGCTGTTCCAATATCCTGAAGAAATCAGATTTATCATTTTAGATTAAAAAAAACACACAAGCACATGCACCAGAAAAATCCCCCCCTCAACCCACCAGCAGGCTGGCTGGGAAGCTGTGTTTCTTGGCCCTCYGCAAGTCCTGCTGCTGCTGCCTTCCATCTGCAGCCCTGTGATAAATGGCTGCAGGGTGCCAGGTACAGTTCAATGTTGAAAAATCCCAATATGTGACTTAGGCATCTCATCGCAAGTCATTAATCTAAAAGGAGACCAGTGCCAGGACAAGGCTCTCCCTCACTCCATCGTCATCTGGACCTGCTCGGCACAGCCGCTGCCAGAGGCAGGGAAGGAGGGAAGGAAGGCCCCTGCCATTTTCCACTCACATGAAAAGTGCTCTCCAGGCCATTAACCCTCTCCGCAGCCCAGAACTGTGCCCTGAAGCCCCGGCCAGCTCACACATGGCTTTGCCACCCAAGGGGAAGCTCGAGCATCAGCTCCAGAGAAGCTATCAGCAGGCGATGCTCAGGATCTGCCCCACACAGCCCCTTGGCCACCGTGAACCCTTCCATCCGCACAGAAAGGCTGCCTTTGTGCCACACACAAGGCTGCCATGGCTCCAGGGCCTCTCCTTGGAGCAGCACCTTCCTCTCGCCTTGCACCCGCAGAAGGATAAAATTCCTGTTTGGCGCCTGTGACYTGGGGCTACTCGGCAGGGTAGGCAGGGGAGCAACGGAGCCTGCCCCTCAGCTGAGGAAGGGAGGAGAGCTAAGGGACATGGCTTTGGCCAGCTGCCACCAGCTGCCCGGTTCTGTCCTGTCCCCTTTCATGGCTCCAGTTTCACCAGAAGCAGCCACAATTGGCCCAACGCATGGAGCAGGGAGAGCAGCCGGTGCTGGGTGGTGCAGGGGGTCCCAGCCATGAGCTGCAGAGGAGCGTGGGGGGCTCCTGGAAACCGGGGTTGCAATCCTCAAACTGTCACAAAAATAGACTTTTCCTGCATGGTCTGTGTTTTGCACTGCGTAGTTTTAAATAATTCACATGAAGAAGCTCCCAACACACCCCTGGAGACTTCAGGCTCCCCTGGTAGATCCTGTTCCTGGGAGACATCCTTGCCCAACCATTCCTTTATGGGGATGTGCCACTCCTGCCCTCACTTGCTATTTAACATGCCTGCTGTAACACCCCGAAGCAGGTACTTCCGTTAAGTCAATCAGCACGGCCCAGGGAGCACTCCGAGCACATCACCGAAAAGCAGAGCTCTGCCGGCTTCCTTGGGGCTGGCGCCCACCAGCCCTGCATGGCTGCAGCAGCTCTGCTAGTGGCCACAGGGATGCCCTCGAGTCAGAGCAGGAGACTTCTCCCCAGCTACAGAAAACGGTGCTGCTGATACCTATCCCCCACCGGCCAAGCTTCCCAGCCCTGCAGGCCCCGTCTGCTGCCTGCCGCCACTGCTGGGGCTGGGCCCTTCAGGCATCCCCCTGTGCTCCCACCAGCCCTTTTTTTCCTGCTGTGATTCCAGGTCCCTGGAAACCCCACTGATGCCAGCAGGAGCTCCAGCCAGACGCTCCGGTGCTGGGTCCCTCTCTGTGTGGTGGCCCATGTCCCTGGGGACCGGCCAGGCACAGGCGATGCTCTGGCTGCCTGGTGGCACCGGGCTCTCGCCAGTGGCCCCCGTCCTGCGCTCTCGCTGGGAAGCCGAGCGTCCTGCCAAGGTCCTCTCCTCCCCTCTGCACCAGTCACATCCCGAGCCTCGTGCCTGGTGCCAAATTGAGTTGTAGCCGTGAATTATTTAGAAGCATCAGTGGAATATTGTTGTATCAGTAACGCAGACTATCAGTTTGTGGCCCTGGGGCTGCCTCAGTTACACACTCCATCACTATTTTCTCTCATGAATAATGTAGGAGTGGAATTACTCTGCATGTAGAGAATTCATACCCTGAGAAAACAAGGTTGCTCCAAAATTAATTTTCCGTACTGAAAGAGCGACAGAAAATCAATTAATCGCATATTATTCTATACGGAGACAGAGTAAGGGAAACAGCGAAAATGGCTGTAGCTATACATCAGCAAATGCTGTATTGGCAGAGTGCTTTGCAGGGATGTGAGTTACAGCCAGCTACAAAGAAGGTAAATATATTCCGCCCGAGAGAGCCCTCGAACATCAGACTCTGGAGCTCACATCACAGCCAGCTGGGCGCTCTCGCCGCTGCTTTCCGAGTACGAGAATGGAGCTCAGCAGCGTTCGTTTCGCTCTCAGCTTCTTCCTTTGTCCTGCCACTAGCRGGCTCAGGCTCTCACCGTGGCAGCACCCAGCTAGAAGCTGGTTTTCCAGAGGTGCCCAGCCCTGGCTGCCCCACACTGAATAGCCCTGAGCTGCACGGAGGCAGCCTCTGCAAGCCAGCGCCCGGGTCCCGTCGCTGCTTGGATGCAGGTGCTTCATGCACCCAGGTCCTGCCACGACTCAGGTAGGTATACGAACATTTGCCTCTCCAGGAATGTGGGGTGATCGCGAGTAGGAGTTTAGAAATCTCAGCTGAATAAAGTTCCTGCTCCTAAATCATGGAGCTGGAAACCAGGGGAACAGCGCTGCTGCTTTACCAAGCCCGGCCGCAGCCCCGAGGCTGGTGGAGTGCACGGGGCCGCTGTGCTCCTGGGTGTCAGCGCGGGAGGTGGGAAGCTCTCGTGGTCAAAGCTACCAGCTTGGGAGCCCGGCTCTGTTCCTGCCTCTAGCACCAATTCACCGCACTGCTCTTGTCAACATTGCTTCACTTTTAGCTGTTTAACACAAATAGCAACCAGCCATTTTAGAGGGGAGCTGAGAGACTTAATATTTAAAATTGCTTTGAGTCTCACAGCAAAGCAAAGCATCATTACTCAAAGTATTGCTCAAAAGGAATGAATGCTGTAAAACTGATGTAGAATCAGACACAGATCTAGACAGTCAGAGTCAGCACAAGACCATCACAGGCAGCTGGCCAGGAGGCAGAGAAAATGTCATTTACCCCTTCTCCTGGCACAGCCGAGGCTGGAGGCTGCATCCCCGCTGCCTCCAGCGGCATCCCAGGGAGTTTGCTCCCACCAGATGAGTGGAAGTTGCTCTGTTGAGTTTGACTTATTTCTTCTTTTAGACGTTTAAGAAAGACTCCACAAGCACGTGGTCACAGGTCAGCCATAGAAACACCTATGGAAAGGCTACAACAATACTGTGACCTGTATCTATTCCACTGCCTAGTTAGTTTTGATTAATAACATTCATTGGTTTAACAAGTGGTATAATAATTAAGGGATGAGAAATTACAAGGCTGACCTCAAAAAAGCTGGTCAAACATCAATAGCATCTTCAGGAATAAAACTCAAAAATAAACTAATCTATAATGAAGACTGGCTATTCTTATTGCAACTAATTATTTTTCCCCGAGCACTCAATTCTTTTGTCATCTCCTAGAACCGGTAAGTTTTAAGGGTCATTACACAGTGCAGATCATTTTTCCAGCAAGGAAAACAGAGGCTTTCAAAGTGTTCACAACAACAACAACTGCAACTGCAATGGCATTTACAAGTTGCAGTCTTGGGGTTTATTACAGGGTTATTAACCAGTATGGTTTCTACACTGAGTTTACAGAGATTTTTACTTTTCTTAGCACTATTAACAAGAAAAATTGAAGAAACAATCCTCTGTACCTCTACCAACGTGTCCTTTACCATCTCTAGATGTGGCTAAAAATCTACCGCAGGAGCCGGAGGCCATCAGCAAATAAGAGAAGCTGCTGGGTGAAACCTAGCAGATCCGACACAAGAACCGCCTCTTCTTTCACTAAAATGGAGGGCAGGGTTTTCTCTCCATTTCTCCAAATCCAAAATATCAACAAGGATGAAAATAAAACAGCATATTTTGTGTTTCAGCCCAGCAACCACACACTTTGGCCTAGGTATCCTCTATAACCCGCATCTCTGCTCCTCAAAGCAGTGTATTTTTTTCCTACCTTGGGGGACAAAAAAAGGCTTTTAGCTTTCAAGAATAGGTGCAGACATGTGAGTGCACGTGTGCACGCATACACACTTGTGCCCACGTGCGCTAACATGAGATGTTAACGTGAGTTTACTCTGTGCCTGCATGAAAGAGCAGAGGCTACGCGCATGCACGTACACATGCACAAATTACCCAATGACAAGCGAAACCGAGCACTTGCTAATGCCTCTCCAAGCCCCTTTCATGCTTACAAGCCAATCGCCCCCTCCCTGAATGATTTACCTTCTGCTCTGTAGAGGCAAAAAGTTTCCCTGCACGCAGCCCAGGCAGAGCGCGCAGGCAAGCAGAAAGCATCTCCGTGGGTATGGAAGTGTTTAAGAAGTGTCTGCAAGTCTCCCAGCCGGAGCAGACATGAAAGGGAAGATGCTGTGTGTGATTTATTGCGTGCTGAGCAATTTGACAGTCATACTGTTTGAAACCACTGTCCTCTGGCTTCATCCTGGCGAGGGGATGGCTCAGATTAATGGTGCGGGGGAGGAGGAGATTTATGGCGGTACAAAGCCAGCCGCTGCCTCGGCCACAGATGCCTGCTCCCCTCCCAGCCCCCCGCCAGATGTGGAGCAGGGGAAGATCTGCTCCAGAGGGTGCACTTGGATCCCAAGCCCTCTACTCCGCAGATGTTTATTGACTTATAAATTCAGTCTTTCAAGAAGTTCATTAGAGTGCAGATCTGCGGTGGTGGCCCTCCGCTCCCCGGCACAGCTGGCCATGCCCTGCAGCTCCCCCCAGGATGGGGAAAATGGCTTTTGCCCCACGATGGTGGAGGGCACATGGGCTCTCACGGCTTACCTTCTTTATTGCTCGTGGATAAGCTATCAACATTGCTCACCTGCTTTTTTTGTCCCTGATTTACTAGCAGTAAACCTTCCCTCCCTATGAATCCTGGCAGCAGCCCTGCACCGGGGAAGGGAGGCGAGGGGGCACAACCAGCAAGGCTGGCCAATTCAGCTCCCTTTGCCCAGCGAGACATCCCTCTTCCCCCAAACCGGGTAGTGGCTTAAAACCATGGGAAACAAAGAGAAGTGTCTTTCTGCTGTTGCTTTCTTTGGCTTTTGGGACTCATAATTTCCCTTCAAGCGTGAAGGATGGAAACTTCCTCACACACAGAGAAAAGAAGTCAGATTTTCATGCAATAGCAGGACTCCAGGAGCTGGGATTTTTAATGATGACAGTTTTCTTGAAATCTGTTTTGTGAGAACTGGCTTCCCTGTGTCCAGCAGCGACCCACCACCCAACTGGAGCCGCAGCCCAGTTAGCCTCTGGAGTGCTATGCCATGCCTTAGTCCAACAGTGGCCTTTGCTGGAGACCCAAAATACCACTTTGTCACTGTTCCTCAAGTATTGATATAGACACTTCAAACATTGGATTATTCTGTCCACCCCTTTTAGACTAAATCTGCCTTGGAAAACAAATGACCCTATTGGGCTCAAAATGCTCCCGCAGCTGACTCCATAATGAGCTGTTTATTATAGTTCCCATAAGTGAAATCCATTAAGTCTGACAGAAATGCAGCTAAAGTTTACATTCAGCATCCGTTTGAGGGGAGTTCTGGGCCTGAATTAAATTTGCCCCTTCCCTCCTCCACCCCAGCAAAGCTATACATGATACTTAAATGAATTTTCCATCATTATTTTCCAGAAGAGTAAGGCTGAACTTTACTGGGCCCTGGATGATTTGGCAAGTTGTCCAACTTGTCTGCTATGAGTCTAAATTTTCTCCCTTCCAGTGTCAGTTTTCAGTCTTGAAAACTTGAAAGGAAGAAAGGTGGTTTAGGGATGACACTGTTCTTTAAATCTTAGACGCAAGTGATTTGATTTTTTCTAGCCTCCTTTCAAGATTAATATATGTGCAATGATGTTACTATTATAGCTGGCTGAAAAATGGTGTTTCCATTGTATGAGAAGTTCTGAGGTTTCAAATAGGAATAATTGTCCCAAATCTAGACAGAAAGGCAGTGCCTGTTACTATGTTATAACCAAAACAATTAATCCTTTTCTTGTGTATCAATTACAATACGACCTTAATACAGAATGGTAAAGTCAAAATGAAAGATTTGGGGATTTAAAAAGCAAAACATTTTCATAGTTTTCAAGAAAAAGTTAAACAAAACCTACAGGTTAGCGTGGAACATTTTTATGCCATTGAATCATCAGTTTTCAACAGAAAAGCATTCCAGGTACATCCTTTTAATCAGGTTTCATTATTGCTTGTAAGCACTGCCTAACAAAGTGCAGGGCTGTTGGTGTTTTCCAACTCTCTTGACAGCAGAGAGGAAATAGGAATTGTGCGGAACAGAAAAAGGTGTGAATAGGGGCAGAAGAAAACAGACAGGACAAAATGGGCAACAGAGACGCAAGATAAAAATCCTGAATCAATAGCAAAAATCTCCTTGCCTTTAGTAGTGCTAAGGGTAGGCATCCTCACCGTGGGCTGCTGCGTCAGTGGTACCCTGGTCTTTGGGAGGGTTCCCAGAGAGCTTGTGAGGTCTGCAGCATCTGCAGGAGAAGCAGCTGCTGCTTCCCTTCCCCTCTGCAGAAAAGGTCTAGACACGATGAGAGCATCACCTCGCTTCCCCCAGGAAAAGGAGATGAGTCTTTTATACACTGAATGGCTCTGCAGTCTGGAAATCGCAGTGATTATACAAACTCTGCCATGAGTGGCTGATTGACCTTGGGAAAAGCACTTCATACCTCTGCAGATTGTAATCAGGTAATATCTGTGAAGTCCTCTGAAGTCTTTGGACAGAGAACGTTGTAAGATGATCCCAAAGGCAATAAAAAAGGGAGAAATGCTGTCCAGCCATACACAGAACTGTATCCTTGATATTACATTTCCTTCCTCCCCTCTCCTCCTCCTCCAAACGTGGCACCGATTTGTCAAGTCTGGACATATAATCCAGAGGTGTGTGCGTCTGGTTTATCACCAGGAATGTCTGTATCACACGAGCACTAGGTAGTATATAGGTTTTGATTAACGTAGATAAATCCAAAGGATGTTTGATGGTCCTATTTTGTAAATCTAGCAAGAAAAGAATAATTTCTATACAGTAGTGTGTGGTATGTGTGCAAGCAGGAGTGTGATGTCTGCATTAGCATATAAATGCATTTAAAGTGAGACAAATACTGGTGGCTTTGGCAAGCTGGATACCTCTGGAATCAGAAATGTAAACTGTTTAGAAAAGGAAACATTTCTGCTTAAATGTAAGGAAAAGGCGGCTGTGGAAGGTAAACATCCTCCCAGAGAAGTAATCGCTTTCGGAACTCGTGCTGCTCATCTGTGCACTGGGAAAGGTGGATGTGCGAGTTCAGGAGCTGGCACCCAGGGGCACTGGTGAGCAAACCCTCCTCTGGGTCAGCTGTGGCACGCGTGGGAAGACACGCATGACGTGGTGCGGGGTAATTCCTAGACACACGGGCTGTAAGAGCAGCGATATCTGCAGAAGGATGTGTGCACAACTGCTCCAAGGTATGTAAGCTTACCGAAAACAGATTCATCGGTATAAACTCTTCTTTCAGATGGGGCTAGATTACTTAGGATTGTAAACTCATCAAGGGTTGGGCCACTTCTTCGGTATGTGTTTGTACAATTCCCACTGCCGGGGGCTTGCCAACTCCAAGTACAGCAAAAATGACAATAGTAATAAGGAAGCTTCAGAAGTCTTAATTAAGTAGTGACCCAAATTTCTCTCTCAGCTTGGAAAAGTTTAAGGTAGAATAAGGCCTATTCTGTAAGACAAGTTACCTCTTCAAAACCGTATACTGCTTGGCTTCACAGTATGTTTGGGGGCRGGGGGGGCAGGAAAAGAGTGATGGCACAGCCCTAGCGAGGCCCCAGGTCTGCACGTGAGCTCTCTGCATGCAGGCTGTGCACTGCCAGTCGCAATGGAAGCCCAACAGACACAGATTGTCCACTCACGCACGACCCCGGTGCAATAACAAGTTTGTCCAAATAGTCAAGATTTTGTCTGTTCATCACCAGGGTTTGTTTTGGAAACAGCTGTTAGTCTGTGCGGTAAAACATAAGATGGAAAGTGTCACAGGAATGTGGTTGTCATGTGAAACCTTTCCTAGGAATGGCAAGGAGATTTATATTTTGCATTTGGTTTTAATTTGATGCATATGGCTGTAGATGCCTGAGATTGGGGAATGGCACTGTCAGCCAGGACGCATTTTTCAGGGGATGGCTTGTGGCCTAATACAGAAGGAGAGCACATTGCAACCACACCGCCCACCCCGCGCCGGGGAAGGACTGACCACGTCCCGTCACCCAGGACTCTGCCAGCAAACGGAGGTCCCCCACCACGTCACTTCAAAGACCCATCGCCTCTCAGAGTTAGGCCCTGAGCTTTTCCTCCTCCATCTCCTGGCATCTTGATGCTTCCCCCCCACAGATCTGACTCTCTRTGATGTACAGCATCCATGAAAGGATGCCCACCTCTCTCACACTCTCAAAAGACAGGTAATGCATTTCAATTCTTACGTACCTGCCCGTTCACAGTTGGCCGTCGCTTCCCTAATAGCATTTTTAAACTATTTTCTAACTATTTCATGACCTGGTTTGGCCAGGGGTGCGATTAGCAAGCAGCTATGTGGAATTATGAGTTTAAGTGCTTTTCCCTCTCTCCTTTTCTTTTGGGAAAAAAACAAGCAAAACACACACAAACAAAACCAAACCAGATGTGGCCTGTGCACTGAAAATGGAGAGCGCTCCACTGCTTTGCGGGAATCTCACAAGTGGCCGTGAAGATAAACAAGGCTGGGCTTGTAAAATGGAGGTTGGTGTTCTGTGGGGAAGGGAAGAGGGGTGAGAAGAGGATCTCATTTTCAAAGAATTAGAAAAATGTGATGCAATTCCTTTAAAAGAAAGGGAGAGAGAGAGGGAGAGCAATGCAGGGAATGCCACAAAAGTCATGTAGGCAAGAGTCTGCAGCTGGCTGAATTTGAAAACAAATGATTTTAATCAGCTGCTATTCAACTACTGTCAGCTCTGATTTACTGTGTTCAGCCAATTAAGGGTTTTGGGGGTTCAAAGGTTAGGAGGTGAAAAACAAAAGCATGTTGTTCGAGGAGAGGAACACTGAAGCAAGAACAGGAATGGGGCTCTCCAAGCCCTTCCCTGAGATAAACCATCGGTGTCGTATCAGACGCACCACCCACACAGCCTGGCAAAGGGGCTAGCACCCAGCCCCACCGAGGGCTCACACGGGTTTGGGTCATCCTGGCACCAGCCTCAGGCTTCAGGCCTGACAGGCTTCTGCGTTAGCCCAGGCTGAGGTTGGGTGACCCCCAAGAGCACAGCCCCTTACCCAGGGTCAGTCTGCACAGGCTCATCGCAGACAGTTGGCATCTCCCAAGGATCTGGAGCAGTGGGGTGGCTCCAGCTCAAACCTGGGATGTCCCAGGTCCTCCGAATTTGTACAAAACACAACTGAAAGGCTTGGTAAAAGGATCAGAGGAATTCAAAATTTGTTGTGATTAAATGGGACATGGTCTTCAGTGATGGAAGAAGCAGAACAAGCGCAATGCTCGCGATGCACCTGTAAGTTTCCTCATAACAAGTTTGCTGCGGCACCAGCACTAGTGACCAGCTAGTCAAAATGGCTCCCCTGAAAAAGCTGTCTTTAAACTTTGTCACTCTCACACAAGGCAAATTACTTCCATAATCTAAAAATGACAAAATAACTCGAGGTATCTTTCCCCCTCTCAGACCATCACTAATATATTCAATGCAAACAGTTCCAGCAGGGCCGTGATATGAGCTTTCCACAATTAATTAGTCCAGCTAAGTACCAAGCAATGAAGAAAATTAAAAAGAAAAACTATCTTCCCAAGTACAGAGATATCTGGGTATTTGCACAACTCCCACCTTAGTGGCAGATAATAGTCTGGAGTCTTTGATCCTATAATAACTCTTAGAACTATTAGTATTGTTAAAATGCTCCCAGGCTTTGGCTTACGGCAATGCCTACTCTGAGGATATGGCGTGCAGAACAAATGTCTTGCTGTGTCCCACAGATTACGGTCGGTAGGTCCTGTTTACCCTGAGATCTATAGTTTCACTCATACCAGAATCGTGTCACCGTGCTGTCTTTGTTCCTCCTATTTAGCACTTTGATTTGTGCAGCTCTGCTAAGAATCTCCCTTGCAGCTTGTTGACTTATCACTCATCCCCGTGAGTTCCCATTCTCTCTTCTCCTGACAGCTTTGCCTAATGTACTTATTCATTCAATTTAAATAAATCGAACACGGGCCTATGACAGCCGATAAGTGAGTCACACAAGAACAAACAGAAAGGAAGCACTGCAAATAGTCAAATGTCAAGTAGGAATGGAAAACTGTCCCTACAGCTTCAGCGAACCTTAGATGTCTAATATTTATGGCCAATTGATGTCATTAGAAAGTAAATAAGCCCTCTTATGCTGCATTACAAAAGATTAACTGCAAGCAATGGAGTTTAAATAGCACAGATAAGTGCAGATGGAAATAAACCTGTTTAAAGCTGGAAATATTTGCTGAACCTCCTTGCTGCTTTTAAGATAATTGATCTCTGTATATCTGTATTGAATCTCACCATAAAAGCTTTGAAACGTCTTCTGGCAAAGCCGAGCTCACTTGTGACTCAACCTCTCCTTATCTCTCCAGATTGCAGAGGGTTTTTTCATTCCTCAGCATACTGGGTGGGGAGCACACGGGCCAGTGTCAGCACACTTTCCATCCCGAGATGCTCTGGGCTGGGGTCATTCACCCTCCGACGGAGAACCGGCACCAGCTCTCGCCTTCACCCAGCCCCAGTCCAGACCTCCTGAGCGAGCGCGAATGTCTCTAACTCACTGCAATTTGCCCAGCTTCACAGGATGTCAGAAAAATAAATAGTCTTTTAGATTATTGAAGCATGCTCCAGCTGAGGATCTTTGGAAACAGCCCTGCATGATAGATATTAATGAGTTACATTTTGCTGATAAGGAAAGTAAGCGAGAGAGAAAGGAAGAAGTGATTTACTTCAGCGTTTTGCTTTCTAGTGCCCACACTAATCTCTGGAGCACACTCCCATCCAGGGTGATGCTTGTCCTGATGTCAAAACACGCTCGCGGCCCTGAGCCGTGCCATCTGCTTGGGCCAGCYGGGAGCAGTGCTGCAGCCCAGAGAGCTTGGGGGGGCTTTGGGTTACCTGTGCCGAAATACACCCACAGGTGAGCGGGCACCTGAGCGGTGAAGGCATGGGAGAGGGGCAGAGGGGTCAGGGCGCTGCCATGACAGGGGTCTGCACATGTACATGTGGAGGCAAAGTAATGCTGAACACAGCTGAGCTCTGTGTACAGCGGATAGTTATGCAGTGTCTGTGCAAGTCTTGGAGTAGCTTGAGAAAGGGAGGACACATGGCCAAGATAATAAGTCAAGCATTGAAGACAACTGCAAGACCCCACTCCTGAGGTCCCCGTGCCCTCTGCGGCTGCCCGCCGGGCACCATCTGCAGCTGGACTCCATGCCAAGTCGGCGCTGCACCACTTTTCCACTGCAGAAACATTTATTTGATCCTACAACATTGCTTTCAAGATGATTAATCTTTGCCCGGCTGTGTGTTTAGGCTCTCCATAAAGGCAGGTGCATGTGTTCATGTGCTGCTGCTGTCAGGGCTGTTAATGTAAGCGTCTGTTTTACAGCCCAATTGACAGCCGTATTGTTCTGGCAGGGTTACAGCTCTGACATGTGGAATCAATCTTTTTAACCTGTCAATTAATCAGTGGGCAGCTGTCAGCCCAGCTGAAAGGCCTGAAGGACAGTGCCCTTTCAATGGATTATACTGGATGCTCAGTGGAGTAAAATTGAACGCTTCAGTTTCAAGAAACTCTCCCTGCATTCAGAGCAATGCTCAATCTCGCTTTTACTGCAAGAAGCAAACACCAGGCCCTCCTGCCTGAAACCAGGCAGAGAAGGATGACAGCTAGGCACACTGGCTGTGTTTAATACCTGGCAAGAGACATCTCTGAAACACAACCACAGGGCACGGCTAAACAGATCCCTGCCTCCCCCCTCCTTCAAAGAGCATGGCCAGGCTGGGGAAGGTTTGCGAGATACAAAACCACTCTCGAGGGGTGTCATGGTGAGCACACGGACCCCACATCCCATGCCTGGGACGCTGCAGCCCAGTTCTTGCTTGCAGCCCAGATTGCCTCTCGAGCCTCAGACAAGTCCCTCGGGGCTCGGCTACGTGAGCATATTTGCCTGGACTCCGCCATCGCCATCCTGCAGCAAGCTTCCCATGCCACGCTTTTAACCCAGAACAATGGGAGCCACTCCAGGTAATTTCCTCCTGCAGTTCCTGTCTAATTCCTTCAGGGTTTAGTCTCCCCCACCATTTCCTTGCTATTTCCAAGGAGCTTTCCCAAACCGATGAATAGAAAGGGTACTTGAGGGAACCAACTCTGGTCTGTAACACTGTCTCCCTTTTCTTACAAGAAATTGGGACTCTCTCTATCACCTTCGGAGCAGATGTTGGAAAGGGGACAGAAAATATCCCCCCCAAAGTGATGCAGAGTGGCCAAGGTCCCCTGGCAGCGAGCAGCTCAGAGGAAACAAAAGCATAACCTTGAAAATAGCTGCATTTCCCCAGTCCCTTCAGCCTAATGTACTGTGGTGCTAGTTGAGCGGCCACTAATTTGATTCATATGAGAAGCTTGACCTTATTCCACCAAGTGTTTTCCAGCCTGGATTTCTCTAACTGCTTGTTTATAGAGAGTATATGGAGCATTTTATGTTTTTTCAGCTGTTTAGGAACTTGATTTTTTTAAGGCAGTCCCAAGAGAGCAGGGTACAAGTCACAGTCTCCCCCCTCCCCTCTCAGCCATTAGGGTGCCCAAGCCACCTTCCCTGCTCTGGTGCTGGGAAGTGAGAAAGGATAATTTATTTGGCGGCTGCATCATTACGTGGAGGTGACTCCAARTGCTATTATCTTTGTTTAGCACAAGCAGGGAGCAGTTAGCGCTCTCTGGGTAATCTATCTTAGGATCAAAAAGCTATGGAGACACAGAAAAGCTCTTCTCAAGCCTTAATCTCTCAGAACCATCATTTTCTCAGCTGCGGATGGGYAGGGACCTGGGTGCCAATGCCTTTCCTGATGATTTTAGATGATTGATCTTTCTAAACTGCTTTTTTCCTTGCTTGCCAGAAAGACATGGATAGATTAAGCATTTATAGATTATCCCTGTGTCAGATGGCTTTGGACAATTAGTCACAAGCTAAGGAGTACCCTCATGGTTTTCAGCAAGGGGAAAACATTAAGGTAATCAGGAGTTTGCAGGTCTGGATGCCAATCATGCAACAATGGATGGCAAACTGCAAGGTGGGAGACAGGCACTGACCATTTGTATAAAATGCCACTGATTATTTGCTGCAGGGTCCTGGGGAAACCTGCATAAAAAGTAGTTTGAGATTGTCAGGACTTTGACAAAAGCACAATAGCACCTTCAGAGGAAAGTTGGATGCCAATGAGCAGCATGGAACATGAAAGCAGGCTGTGTAGGGGAGATGATGTGCAATGAGAGCAGGTCTAGAGACAAACCTCAGGAGGGCATTGGCTCCCAGACCTCTCTGAACAGCCTACCATTTTCACTTGATTTATTCTCACATTGCACTGCAGGAAATAGAGAAATATTATCTCCTGTTTACCACTGCGAGCTGAGATTAAGTACCCTGTCCAAGGTCACAGAGTGAGTCTGTAGCACAAAGTAATTGAATGCGAGTTGCCTGAGCCCCACTCTTGCAGCCCGGCTGATAGTGCCTCCTGTGCTCAGAGCTGCCCCATGCCTGAACAGATACTCACACAGCAGGGAGCTGTGCTTGGAGAGTTCCTGACAGTCCCTTGATGAAAGACACTAAAGAAGAGTAAATAGTAATTGAAATATTTTCATCTAGGGCCCTCTTATAAAAAGCAGCAAGACTAAGCACCGAATGCCTCCTAATTTGCACCTGACTCTCTTTTAATCAAATTGAGCTTTCAGCCCTAATCCTAAACCATGCTTTTCAGAAAAGATTGCAAAAAGATTATTCATCAGGAGGAGTAGAAGCTCAGAGAAGTCATTAACACCTATTCTTCTGATAGAGGAAAAAAGAGGTGACCTGCTCTACAGCTCAGCTCACGCCTGCTTCCTTCCCAAACCCCTTCCTCCCCATCTCTGCCAAACCTTCCCCTACTGCAATGCTCTTCATTTATATTCCGCTTGCTCAGCAGGGGCCAGAGGTACCACCTTCAGTTGTGAGCAGGCAGGAAGGTTTCTGGGGGATTCAGAGCCTGCCTGTGAAGGTTCAAGTGCTCGTGGGAGAGCCTGGGTCCCTTTGCTGGCTTGGCAGGGGGTGCCAGGGCAGTGCGGGCTGGCTTGTTCGAGTTAAGGCACAACAGGAGCCCAGACTGAGCCTCACAGGGTAACCGCATCCCCCTGGGGCTCCGCAGGGTACACGGGCTGCACATGCYGGGGTTACTCAGCTCTGTCCCCTGCTTCTTTCTACCCCAAGATACATACCCTGATGTAAAATCCTAAGTGACAACTCCCTCCTGCTATTACGCTGCTGACTCGGATGGAGTTGTACCTCCAGATAATTTAGATGCCAAACATCCTCTCCTCCAGCCACAGAAACAGGAGGATTTTAAGGTGAAATTGTCAGATCAAAGTGAGTTTACAGAGCTCCTTTAAACAAATTTTTACAATAATAATTTCTCTGTGCAGTGTCTGCAATAAAAAGACAATAGATTAGATAGCCATAGAGTGAGCCCGTGGTTGTAAATCACTCGCAGGGCCTCGGCGCTGCTTTGCAAGCATCCTGCACTCTGCCTCGCATGGTTTATGGTGTCATCCGAGTCCCAGAATCCCCAGAGTGAATTACAGCCTTGCAGGCAGCGGGTGGCCATCTATTATCCTACATGTAAACAGGTATTCAAATAGCAGCTTCAGAGCCTTCTCCTTGGCATTTAATCATGCCTGTAATCTAACCCCAGTCCTTGCCAAGGTCACAGCTCTGATTGCTCTTTCTCCAGCACTGCAGGTTTCAGCCAGCAGCAGTGACAGCCTCAGACAAGCTGATTGTCCCCCAAATTAACTCTGATGCTCTGTGCAGAATAATTCAGTAGCAACATAGTCTAATCACCAACCTGGAACCTGTCTCCATCCCCGCAGCAGAAGGGGAGCCTCACGGGAAAGCTGCGGTTGCTGAGAGGTGTTCAGCCTCCACGGTCAGGACAGGATATCCTCCAGATCTGCTGTGGGCTTTACTAGTCTGGCGGGGACCTTCGGGCCTGCTTGACACAGCCATCCCAAGCCCTATTCCTAGTCCTGGATCCTAACCCTGTCAGCAAGCGACCAAACTGCAGCCCTCTGCTTCCTCCTCTACCTCCAGSTAGGAGCTGTTGCCTTGGATGGCCAACCCCAATCTTTTTAAAAGATCTTTCCCCTCCCACGCGGTGCTCAGAGCAAGCTCCTGGAGGTGCACAGAGCACTTGGCACGAGGCTTCCTCTGCCCGTGAGCTGCCTGGAAGAGGCCCCGTGCCTGTCCTGACCTCCTGAGCTGGAGCTGGTGGTGCCCAGCACACATCTCTCACAAGCACCCCGGGTAACTGCACCCGCAGTTTTGCCCTGGCGTTTCCTGCCTTCCCCTTCCAGCCTCCACAAGAAGGTGCAGAGCGGAGCAATGCCACCCCTGCCAGCAACAGGGCTGTGACCTGGGCACATCCTGCCGTCTCCCTCGCTCCTCAGTTTCTCTCCTAGGACGCTGTCTCCCAGGGAGGATGACTGAGTTCACAGGTACAGGGAGAGGCACTCGCTGCAAAGTGTAATTCATGGAGCATCACACACGACACAACAGCCCAGACGCAAATACATCCAGATCCTGTCCCGTGCTGAGCTGAAGTCAATGAGATTCGAAGGTGCTCAACAAAGCCTTTTAAAAGACCAGGTCCTTGAAGCGTAATCAATAATCAGGTCATCATCCTCCCTGCTTCTCTTTCCCCCATGATGCCCTTCTAAAAAGCAGCTGAGAAATTCCTCAGTCACTGGCCAACTAGCAGGCAGTAAATCTGAGAATATAAAGATGATTTTCATTTCCATTGGGCTACTCTATTTTTCTCTCTAAATATTTCAGGGGAGCTCGATTCATGGCTTCTCCTTTGGCGTTAAAAGAAAATAATAATAATTTTTTATTTAAAAGGTAGAGAGCAAAGCCCCGAGCACTGGGGCCCTCTGTATTGTGTTTCAAATGGTTCCCAGCTTCATTACTAGCTCTAAGCAAGTTCTGTATACATCACCTAGTTTAATTCAGCAATATCATCAGTGTCAATGGGTATCCAGCGGCTGCCGGCTATTGGTCATCTGGACCTGACACAAACTCAATAAATACTCCATAACCCCTGACAGCCGCTAGCAGATTAGCCCGAAATGAACGATTGCACAACCAACACCTGCTGAACCAAATCACCGCGGTGACTGATGGGCCTGTACTGAGCTCTGACCACAAGTGAGATCAGGGGAAGAATGATTTTATACTTTAAGAAAAGAATTAGAGATGGTGGCTGGAGTGATTGGAAAACCTTCATGAGGCTTCTCACTCCTTCCTGCCTCCCCCTGCCATGCCGAAAGCCATCAGCTCTCCGACTGTGGCATGCTCCACGCTGCGAGCTGACCACATGATTTCAACAACAGCAGCAGTTTTTATTATTCTATACATTATTTATGTTACCATCAGCAGCTTTATTTTATGTCCTAGCATATTATTGCTATAAATTATTATTTTAAACTCTTTGGTGAGATTTTAACCACTGCTTAAAAATAAGCACTTATTTAAAGGTAACATTTTGCAAATGGCTTCAAGAGCTATAGGTGCACCAGACTGAGAGCCTCCACTACTGATTTCAGAGACTGACTGAAGCTCAGACCACAGCACTTAGAGCCAGCCTTGCTTTCCTTCCAGAGAGCAATTTTTGGCTTCTGATCATGTTGCCCTAAGTCATAGCTAAATGCTAACTTAAAGGCTTTGCTGAACTCAAGCCCCATCTCCTTTCTTGAAGGCTCTCCTGTTAGCGTGTGGATAGCTTTTAGTGGAATCAAGGATTTCGATTAGGCACTAGACAAGGTCTTGAAAATTTAGAGGAGCTGAAACTCCTGCATTCTGTTGCTATCCTGCACGGCTACTTGCCTTGGGCAAGTACCTTGCAACCAGATTTTTAAAGTTTTCAGCTCCCAGGAAAACCACAGGTGATATCTATATGCTGAAAACCTGGCTAAATGGAGCTAAATCAGAATGGCCAGGCCATGTTCAGCTTTGAGCACGTGGCTTTTACTCTTTCAGTGCCTCAGTTTCCCCATAGGCTGGTCAAGAAATTTTTCTCTCTGGTTAGGGACTTTTGATCTTTTTCTCCCAAACTAGACTTTTTTGGCTTGACTACTTTCCCCATGTCACCTCAGGAGTCATTTTGCACCCGAAAAAACAACSTGCTGCAGAACTTGGACTGACTCTAAGACTTCCAATTGTGTAGCAGATAATCCTGCCTTTCCCCAGCCCTGCAGCTCACTTGTCTACTGAGATGCTGAGCTCCACGCTCCCTCCAGGACCGGTCCTTGGCATGTATTTCCCAGTGCCTGGCACAACTGCAGCCCTCGCCTGAGATGGGACCTGTATGTGCTATGGCAATGCAAATGGAAGGATAATAGCCCTGCTTGTTTTATCATGTTCGTTTCTGTCTGCTCAGAATCTGTCATCGTTTTCACTACCCGGAATAGCTGTCACTCCAGTTTTGGCTCTAGCATCCTGTTTTGATTCCAGCCCTTATCGAGTTTATCTAGAATCCTTCTGCTCATTTAAAAGAAAGAAAGGAAAAAAAAAAAAAAAAAAAAAAACACCGCCCAAAAAAATCTCTTATTGAAAGTGCTTTTAGGAGTTTGTCTGAGTCGGATCCCAAAAAGCCCTGCGTGGGTTTGATGCACTCCAGCCTAATTGATGTCCCCAGTTTTGAAGAGCTGTCTAGATTAGGGGCCCGCCAAAGTCCTTCAGAGTAATGTGATTTGCTGGAGAGCCACGGTATAGGTTTGCAGAAACACTGATGCTCCCGCTGCCAGCTTAAATCAGATACCAGCCTGACCTCAGAAAGCAGTGTCTTTTCCTATAAATTTTGGCATCACATTGAGTTACATCATTCGTGCTGCATTATGTGCTGTTACAGACAAGAAGTCACGCAAGTTAATGTGGCATCTGGCTGGAATTTAAAGGCAAATGCACAAGGCTGGAAAATCCAGATCCACCTTTGCCCTCAGACACCTGTGGCTGCTCTGCTGGCCTTGCCCACGGCCTGGGCAATTCTGCTCGAATAGAGCAGGGATGTATTTCTTTGCAGGTAGACGTCCCCATATTTACTTCTGAAGGGCTTTTCCTCCTCCCTCCCCTTTGTTTTTGACAAGGAAGATGAACAGTAATTCTTCATCTTTTGGAGGCAGAAGCTTGCTGACTAGAGCTCCATCTGGGGGCACCATCTGGGGATGCTACCAAGCTTGAGCAAGTGCGAGCACACTCCGGGAAGGAGGTGGGCGATGCGGGGAGGCCCCACTCTGGTCACCCGTCTGCCCGGCTCACAGCCCCAGCGCGGCTGCCGAACGGGCGGGACTCTGCTCCGCGCAGCCTGTATTGCGCCAGGGCTGCGCGAGGACACGAGCGCTTCCAAACACAACCCCTGTATATTTGCAGCCTCCGTGCAGTCTCATTCATACAAGGGCTCCCCGAGATTCACAGACAGGCCCAGCGTATACGCCTGTACACATGGGAGGACACGTGGGGGGTCATACACTCCTACATGAGGACACATGCTCTCACATGCTCGTGCCTGCCGGGCTGTCCTCACTAGACCTAGATTAATCGCTACAATCCAGCTTGCTATTGAAGCAAAGACATTTTCCAGCCTGCCAGCAGGCTCAAGACCCCCTTGGCTACCCATATCTCTCAGCAGTTGAGACTGACAAACGCTTGCCTTAGATCTCAGACAAGACACCGAACACCTGCCTCCCAAATCCAGCACTTCCAGCCACCCTTGCCTTGTATCTCAGGGAGATGCTGGAAGTGGAGACAATTCACAAATGTCCGTTAAGCAGCAAAACCTGGTCCAGCCTGAACGGGGCTGGAGGATGGTTATTTCAGGTTTTTTTTTTTTTT
>JAYKAV010000889.1:1167199-1381930 GCA_035582835.1 Phoebastria nigripes
TTTTTTTTTTTTTTTTTTTTTTTTTTTTTTTTTTTTTTTTTGGAAGAGAACTGGAAGTGGCATCATCTGAGTTTTTCATTTAATCTTGCACAGTGGTAAAATATTTCATATAGGTATGATAAAACTTTTTACTTTGAGTCATTGTCTTTCATTTAATTCCAATTTTTAGGCTATGTTAAATTATTGATTTCATTATATTTTATACAAGTTCTAGCTGCTGTCCATTTTAATCTAGGAAAAAAAAAGAAAGAAAAATCCAAAATGTTTCTAAGTAATACAGGATAGACAGGCAGAGAGAGAGACACACATATCTGTGTGCAAGCCATTTCACGAATTTTCCAGAAAAGAAAATCTGTTTTCTGTTCTGGTTTGAATCCAACCGATGGTACAGAACACTGCTGTTCCTCAGCAAGGGAGCCCTTGCAGCCCCTTTGTATGAACATCAGTAACCAGACAAGGCTCAAAGCAGAGCTGGACTAGACCCTGAGGCGAGCAGCCACCCAGCCACTGGCTTAGCGCTTCGGATCAGCATCCTTTTCCCTCGTCCCTCTGCCCAGCAGGAAACACAAGCGTTGGAACTGAGCACCAGGGGTTGGAGGTTGGAGTAAGTCCACAAAACCTGGGAAATCCTCAGCGCCATCCATGTCATTTGCAGCAGCAAGACGGAGCTAGGATTCTCCCAGGAAGAAGCTCTTTTGTGAGATGCTGCGAATACTGTGTACACTCCCTAAGCGGCACTACCGAGAATAGGAGCAGCCTTTTAATCCGGCTGCTGTTGTAGCACTCCCTGCACAAGAGCCAGCCTTGGCTCACGCCCGGGGAGATGGGGGTGCGGGGACCGAAGCGTCACCAGTGAGCACCTGAGACAGGTCAGGAGGTTTCAGCCTCCACCACTGCACCTGCTGCCAGGAAACACCAAGATCTTGGAGACATAGTGGGATGGGGGAAGGGATGATGGGTGAGGAGGAAACAGACCATAATATTACGAAGCACCTGGTGAAAAACTACAAATGGATGGCTACATTTTCTGTCTACCAGKCTCTGCCTTGAAAGAGTTTTTCACTATAATTGTAATTGATGTTTTCCTTCGTCCTTGTAAAATGGTTTAGTGGTTTGGAAATGATTTAAAGGAGGAATAAATATGCAAAACCAGAGCAGGTTTCTGTCAGGCTGCAACTCCTTTCTCTGCAGATGGACTGCAAGGCACCTTGCACAGATTGATACTTCTAGGGAACAAATAATTTTGTCTAGCTTATGTGACATCCTCAGAACATTTCTGATCTAACACTAACCTAGCCAAAGTATATTAAGTGTTGTGGGTGTTTCATTAGATCAATTTTAGGCCAGTGCTGCTGGAAACTCATATAGGGTAAGCTTGGATTCTGTCTGCTGGCTTTGAGAACAAAGCTGTCTTAATTTTCACTACTATTTTTCAGTTAGTAGAGACAGCTAATGAATGAGTATGATTGCACACATCCATACTGACTCAC
Source organism: Phoebastria nigripes (assembly GCA_035582835.1). Lineage (NCBI taxonomy): Eukaryota > Metazoa > Chordata > Aves > Procellariiformes > Diomedeidae > Phoebastria > Phoebastria nigripes. The sequence continues at coordinate 1,168,690 of JAYKAV010000889.1, forward strand.
AGGTTTCACCTACATGTTTTAAAAGCTGGCTAAAACATCCCACCCTCCTTGCTGATCCAAGGGAAAGGATCTTCCTGCAGAATAAACTGGAGAAGAATCTAACTATGGAGAATCCAGTTTACAGTGAATAAGGGGAACAGTGTAAGGAATAGTTTATCCAGAAAGTACCTCTGACTGCCTGCAAACTTAGATGCAGATGGCAAAAAAAGCGCATGTCTCTAAAGAAGGCCATTTTGAGATTTTTAGGAGTCAAGATTACTGAAGTCCTCCAGCCCACATTATGAGGAGTTAATGAGATAAGAGCAGCAGTAGACAATCCAGAGATCCCAGGTCCCACCAAAGGACCCCACAGAATGACTTGGGCCAGCCTTCCTATGAGCGTCACCTCTCCCCATGCCATCCCACCATGACTGGCCATGCTTGGAAAGATCACACAGATGGGACCCTATGAGCAGATCCCTGGACATTTCCCTTGAGGCCTCCATGCTCCTGAAGTCTAAACTTGGGTTTGATGGCTTGTCAAATATGTTGCAAAAGACTGGAGAGAGTGTTTAGAAAGGCTGGAGAGTAAGCTTTCTAGATGACAGCAGGGTGGTGCCTTGCTGGCTGAGTGCCTATGGAAATGAGGATATTAACGAAGCAGAGTTTGTAACTGAATGGAATTTATTGTACAATTGACAATGTTAAGGCACCTAGAGCCTTGGATGGGTGTCTCTGTTATTTTAAATCTAAATAAATAACTAAATTAACGCTACCCTTACTAGTTGTTTTTTGTAGCATAGCCAAGGCCGAAGTAATTTACTAAAAATAATGAGACTGGCTCACTGAAGACCAGCAAGACTTGTGAGACAGCTCAAGAGGGTTATATTTACAAACGGATATCTTCCAGATGTCATGGTGATTGGTAGTGTACACGAAGCAGGAGAGGAGAGAAAATAACTTCGGAGCCCGTATCTGGCCCCAACACGGACTGTGCACACACATGACTGTACACAAAGCACATTGCCTTTGCAAACTCCGGAGGCTGCCTGGAAACGCCCTCTAGACACACCACCTTTCTGTGAAATGACTTCTCAAAAAATCAGAGATAGTCCTGAGATGATGTTGTTGTTGTTATTATTATTATTCTTTTAAAAAGTTACTTCTGAAGACTGCTGTGCTGGTGACATTCCCTTCAAACTGCAATAACTAACCTGTCACAGCCTACAAACGCTGACAATACAGCACCGTGTGGGGTTGACTTAATAAACCTCATTTACATTCATTTTGATTCGCTCAGGCATTGAAAAACATTTCACGGGGAAAAAGAAATAAGTAGGAACCTCTCCAAGCTGACATGATGTTTGCTGATATGATACGAACGGACTTAATAGCAGCACGTATGAGAACATGCATTCYTTACAATATTTGCAAATGGGCTTCTTTTTATTTACTTGCATTTTTTTTTCTTCTTCTCTTTTGTGCTGGTGCCACTTGTGCTGTGGAAACACTGCCATGACCGCATCTCTGTGCTACCAACATGCCCACGTACTCATGTCCCCCCAGCCCCTCTGCTGAAATGGCCCATGGGGGCAGGATGGGGAGTTCACCACACAGCAGATGGGTTGATTCTTGCTGCAGTTTTTATTTTTGTTGCTCCATAATCTGAGGCTCTACTCCCCAATTTCCCTTTTAGAGTTAGCTTGTGAGCTGGTCTTCCTAAACTACGACAGTCCAACATTTCCAGCGGTGAAGGCCTGTCTGGGTCCTGTCTTTGGGACCCAGTAACTCACCTACATTGTGCTGAGCAGCTGAGCTCAGCCCCGGTGGAGCTGCCAGACCCCACAGGTACGGCTAACAGCCAGCCCTCCACATCAAAGGTGGCAAGTGGCCTCTCAGGCTGCCTTGGATGAAATGTATTTGCTGAGCTCTGAGCCATAGTTCTGAAATCTCCCGAGTTGCATTTTTTTTATGCTTTGTATATCCCTTTCCTTAAATTTCCGGTATGCCTTGCATCCCTTTCCTCCTAGCCTGCATTACACCACCCAGCAGCACACGCCAATTCCTGTTGCAAATGTGTTACTGGGAGTTGCACTACAGCCTGCACAACATTGGAGAAACCCTCCAGGGAAAGCCAAGAGCATGAATCACAATTGGGCTAAAAGTTTATCTTACCTTGAAGAGTGATAAACACACAAGGCATGGTGTTTTTGTTATTTCTGCTGAGCTTTTTCCTGCTGACATTGGTTTAAAGTAAGTTCCTCTTGATTTACATCTGTCTAAGATCAGAATGAAACAGAACGAGTTTTAGCAGAATAGGATTCTGCAGATGAACACATGGGGCTCATTTGGTTTCTCTTATCTGATTTGCATCACATAGAGAGACAGTTTAATTTCAAGCACTGGCCCTGAGCAATTGAGAACAGGAAAAAAAATAAAACCCCAAACCCTGAAAAAGTATCACAATCAAGCAAGTCAGAGAGGTATGTGGAGCTGGGAAACTATCCGGAAAGGGGAAAACAATAGCACAAGATGAAAAATAATGCCAAGTGGCAAGGTATAGAGAAAAAGATTTTTTGGAATGCATGCAATCCAATGGCACTTAAGGAAAAACTCAGACCACTGAGCTATTGTGAGTAATACTGAGTAGCTGCAGCTTCCCCCCATCACATACCATATTTGTGTGCTGGAAGCTGGAATCCAGCAAGGATATGTCATGCAAGTTGGAAAACACAAATACTTTTGCGTCGTGATGGTACAGTGTCACCATGACACAACGCATGGGGTTTAAGGGACCCCCCTACACTGCATCTCGCCAGGGCTAGAGTTCTTGCAATACCTCTGCTCCTTCCACACGAGGCACCCAAGAACCCAGCTAAGTGAGGCTCATCTCTCAGCTGAGCTTTTAGCTCCCTTTAGTTTAGGCTGTACCTTTCTACTTTAATCTACTGTCACTGCTTCAAAGGAGGAAACCCTCTGATTCTGTGCTCTGCACCTGCCTCACAAGGAGACAAAAAAAGCACAGAAAATGAAAACAAAGAAAACGCCACTCTGCCCCATTCAAAATGACAACTCCATCAGACCTGTCCTCTTCAATGTTGCAATTTCTGTCTGCTCCCCACAAGTGCACAGGTTGCAAACAAGATATTACAGGCCTGTGACAGCCCCAAGAACAGGGTTCAGTGTCAGCAGACTGCAATTAGAGCAGCTGCCCTGATGCAACTCCTTAGCAGCCAGGCAAAGCCTCGCGGTGCAGGATGGCAGGCTTTGGGGGGCAAGTCCCCATGGGACTCACCCTTGCCTGGCAAGGCTGTAGTGGCTGCCCATTGCCTGACTAAACTGCACCAAATCAATGGATAAAAAGGCCTCAAAGTAAAGCAAATGGTGAGTCTAGCAAGAGCTTCTACGCTGCCTGCGGGGTGGGTCTCTACACTACTGCTTCCAGGACGGAAACATGCACGGGCTTGTCTTCCGTTTCAAAATAAAAATTTGCAAGAAATCATGAACAAAATCAGAATTAAAGGCCTCGGAGCACAGAAAGACTCTTACAAGCTTTTGCTACCCACTGCTCCCAGCTCTGCCTGGCTCCTGCTGTCAGCAGCTGTCTGACTGTAGCCTCAGAAACTGAGTAACAGCAGCAAACACTTTGCATCTGCAGCACAGACCGTGATTAAGATTCAGATGTTCCAGCATCGTCCAGGTTCAAGGGCTGCTAGTGGGTCCTTTAAAGCCGAAGTGAGAGAGAGCAGGAGAAACACAAGGAAGGCTGTCGGGGGGTCAGCAAAGAGATTTTAACTGCTTGAGGGCCTAGAGCAACCCTGGGATTCTCAACATCCTCACCATCAGCTTACTATTTTTAATAAGTGCATACAGTGTATGTGTGTATTGGTGCCATGCAATGTTTTCATGCTGGACTCGGTGCCAAGCAATACGTGGGCTGTTCAGCCCTTGCAGCCCACTCAGCCATAGTATGATCTTAACCAACACAGGCTATACAGAAACCACATCCCGCACAGCATGGATCAGGCCTTGTAGCAGGAGGTGAGCTGGCTGGGCACCCAGGCAGAGCTGCTCATGCCGAGCCTGCTCGTCTCCCTGCCCTTCCCCAGCACCGAGCCCGGCGCTAGTCTGCGGTTGGGTTGCGGCTAGCTGTTTTTCAGCCTCCGAGATGTTTTCAGTCAAACACTCAGATGTGTTGTTCCCTCTCCTCCACCCCCTCTCCTTGCTCCTGCAGCCACCACCTTCTCCAGACTTGGGAAAATTGACAAAGCAACAGGATAGGGAAAATTGAGTTGTATCATTCCCCCTTGGGGAGTCTCACTTTGCTGCCTGTATTTGAAAGCGCTCATTTCCTACATCTCTTGATGAGAGTTCCTATCGACCAGTGACCCCTAAATGCCTATGCCGATCAATAGTCCCCAGTATCTTATTGACAGGTCTACTGACAGCTCTCCCCATGCAGGAGAGCCAGGGCTGCAGCCAGCCACAAGCCAGCGAGGGCTGCTTCAGGAACAGGGACAACTCTGAGCCAGTATTGACACCGTAAATGGAGACAGTTTACTTAGCACGCAGGGAAGATGCATCTGTGAAGGCAGCCAATAGATTTCCCTATTGTTTAACAGCAGCTGCCTCATCGAGGAAGGGGAGTTTCCTTTGCATGGCGGCAGCACTACCCCATAACAAACACACAGCTGCTCCCCAGGCCCCGAGCTCAGTGCTTTGGTGAGCAGGGGCTCCACAGCTCGGGTGAGTGGAGATGGGCAACCCCTTCCTGGCTCTGTTCACGGGCCTCTGCAATATGTTCCTGAAAGTAGCAATTATTTTTGTCAAGATCTTGTCAATAACCCACCAAGAACTCTCTCCTTCTCTGGCCCTGGCTCATCTGTGCTCTGGCCAAGCCATCTCTCCTTCACTCTCAACTACCTGCAAGCCCTCGGTCCTCTGTTACTCAAGCAGCAAGAGGAGACACTGCCCTCAAAGTAGGATGAAAGCTTGAGAGCCCAGATTCACACCATTTCCCACAGACAACCATGGAGCCCACCCTAAAAGTATCATTGTCCTGGGCTCCTTCTCCAGTCAGCAGAGATGCTGGCACCCCGGGAGGCGCAGGGACCCCCCAGCCTCCCCGAGCTCTCCCTGCCACTCCGCTCCGTTTGCTTTGCTCTTGCACATCTCAGCGCCAGGTGCAGGAGCACCATGTGGAGCAGCGCACGGTGTGTTTACAGTAAATCCTCCCAGCACATGCCTTCATAGCCCACCACTCATCCAGGCAAGGAGCCGAGGGGAAAAAAATGAAAGAATATTGAACTTCTAATGCACTGTAATTACCAAATGATCCTATCTCAGAAGCAATGGGGCCCCATGGGATTTATTGCTGTATTAACAGTGGTTTTCCATTGCATTACTTAATGAATAATGTCTAGGCTAATAGCACACACACACACACAAAAAAGAGAGAACACAACTCCAGTGTAATTATTATTTCTTCTAATGCAGCCACTTCTTACATGAATACCCATCTCTCTTTATTGGGTTGTTGTTTAAAAAAATGTTTCCTATTAAATTGCCATCGGTGCAAGGCATATATTATCGTTATTATTTTTACTTTTGCTATACAAAGTATTTTCCCACTCCCTGATGCTCTCGCATACCTAACTGACCACTCAGTTCCCATCCATGCCCCTGGTGCCACCCTCGGCTTTGCTACCTGGGTTCTCAAAAAGCTGCAAAGATCTCAGCTGTGCAAACAGCCGAGCCTCTGTTTATTTTGGTAGCCTCACAAAATATTTATGGAGAGTTATTCGAGCAGAAAGGCTGAATGGAGATCATTGCAATGTGTCAAATTAAAGAGTGCTTAATGCTGCCTAATCTCCTGGTAATTACTGTTGTGGCAGCGGATGGCATTAGAGCTGGGTAAGAAAGCTAATGATAGTCAGATAGGAGCCTGGCTGGGTGTCAGTGCGAGGCGGGGTGGAGAGCAGGCTTCTGTCATCAGGCGGCTCCAACAAGTGGGTCTTTTTCTCTATATATATTTATCAAAGGATCCCCTCACCATTTCAGCAGCATCCTCACTCATAAATATGATCAGTTATTTGTACAGTGGCAATACGCTGATGCCCCAAATACAGGTCTCAGTGCTGGGCACTGTGCATGCCTTCAGAGGGAGACAGCCCATGCCCCGTGGAGCTCATCATCAATTAAAACAAAGCAGACAAGGAAGCTTTATCATCGCCATTGTAGAGCTGGGGAATTAAAGTACCTAGAGACTAAGAGACCCAGCAAATAATAAGAGATGCTACTTGGAACTGCTGATGCTTATCTGAACTTTGCCAAGTTTGTGTCATGCTAATTACTGGGGCCGTGTCTGATTAGCTCTGCATTCACTTGAGGATTATTGTGCCTATCTGGGCATCCCACACTCAGATCACTGCTGTGGTTTCAGTGTCAAAACCAACCACCTGTGGGGCAAGTGGGACAAGTGGGACTTCAGTCCTCACAGCTTGTCTAGTTTTTGTCCTTGATGAGGTCAGCAGCAAGTGGAAAAGAAAAAGGGAGACAACTGGCTTGATGGGTTTCAGAGGTGTGGCTGGACTAGTCTATTTAGAGATAGGTATTTAGAAGTACCAAGTAGTTATTGGACACATTTCCAAGTAAACGCTGATTTTGTTCCTTAAGGACTCCTCTTTCTCTGTTTAATCATAATCCTGGTTTTGCAACAGCAAACCCATTGCCCGGGCAACAAGCTGTGATGTCAGAAGAAGTTGGTTCTGACATCTTCAGGGGAATAAGCAGGAGCTACAAGCAGGATGAACCCTGGAGCAAGAAAGATTCATATTTTGATGCCAACTACCTAGTACCAGCACTAGGAAGAGAGCTCTCTGAGCTCTCCCAGATGCACAGCCCCAGACAGGGCACAGTTTCTGGGCAGAAAAATGTGATTCAGCATTCTCCCCATCATCAGTAGCTCTACAGTACCACAAGTACTATGGCAAGTCAACCCCTTGCAGATTTGGTACTTGTGTGGATGTCTTCTCTCCTGTCCACTCTCCACTGGAGTTGCAGCCCAAGATTGTGGCAAACGTCAACCATCCCAGGAATTTACCGAGAGCCTTAGGACTCTCCATCTCCTGCTGCCTGTAGGACAGGACCTGGGGAGAAGCCACGCAGTTCAGGGTGGAGGGCAGGGGGAGGGATACGGGAAAGGGCTCGACAAGGGGAGGGAGGGATGAACCGGTCTGTTCCAGTTACGGAGCTCAGCAAGCGAGAGGTTCATCATTAACTGTCAAACAGCGGTTTTAATCAGCCCTGCTCCTCGGCGGAAGATAGATTTAATATCAAGGCACATTTTCAGAGCCATTAGTTTAATTATGACAGGTGTCTGCAAACTGGATGGCTCCGCTTTCAAGCTATGAATGACAGCGTTTAATTCTCTGGGCCCACAGGGGCCACTAGGGTACTTTACAAAAATGAGCTTCCATTAAAGCATAAGTGTTTCTTTCTTTCTTCCTCCCTTTCTTCTTTTTTTTTTTAATATATATATATAAAAAAAAATATATATTTCTCTCCTTTTGCTCTCTCTCTTCTCTGCATGCTTCAAAATGAGAGCTGATCAGAAAATTGCCCTTTAGTAGAAGGCAAAATAATTTTCCTTGCCCATTAGGACTTATATTACAGGTTAGGAAGGCTGTGCCCCATGTTCTCTGGCCAGGCAGAAGCACAGCAATTTGCTGCTTAACCTTTCCATTATCCATCTTCAGTGTTTTCCCAACAAATAGGTAAATAAACAATAATAACAAATAATGGGAGCTCTGGATGCCTATAGGGTGCTGCTTACCCCAAGCAGAGACTAGGCCAGGTTATTCCGAGCCCTTTCAGGTCTGCTGGTGGAAGGTTGCCTAGCTTCAGCATCCAGATTGGGCTAAGATGTGTGCTGCGCATCTCCCACCTCTGTAACCAGCACCGTGTCAGATGAGGAAGGTACATGTAGTGTTCATCCTCCTTTGGTGTTCAGCTAATACAGGCTTTGTAGATTAGAGCACTTCATATGCACCTGTTTCAGGCACTAAAAAGCCTTCCCCCCACCCTTGGTCCCTAAGAAAGGAGAGGTTTTACATGGGGCAGGGAGGGGTAAACCTATTGGGACTTTTGTACCTTTTGGGAAGTTTGAATTAACTTTGATAATGGCAAYGTAGGGGGTCAGCAGAGCTACAGGCCTCAAAGATCATTAAGTTTTAAGAGAAGTAACAGATGAGGAGAAGACAGACAAGGTCTGAATGTCCTGGCAGAAAGGGTAGTAGTGTGAGCCTGTGTATTAAAAGACACCAAAGACTCAGCACAACAAGAATCCCAGTCAGGGCAAAAGGTTCAGATGAAGCTTGTAAAACATCCAAAAAACCCTAATCAACAGAAAAGTCAAGATGACAATTTTTTTTTTCCAGTTCTGATACCCAGAAAACTAGTTGTTTAGACCACTCTTCACAGAGAAAATGCAAAGGTTTCTACTGCCCTTTCTGTGGTTATCAGATGGCCTTTGTCTGCTGTGGTCCCTCACACGTGAGCTGCTCCAGAGTGACAGCATTACATTTCCAGAGGATCCAGGACTTTCAACATCTCCTGCCAGACAGCCAGAAGCACTCAATCTCTAAGACATACCCCACAGGCTGAGCTCATTTTAAGGACTGGGTTATTTTGTAAACCTAACTCCAGCCGGCCTTATTATTTAGCGCTCAACTTCTAGAACTGTTTCTTAAAAGCAGGACTCCAGGATGGCTGCAATAAAGTGAGGCAGCAAAGTAACACCCAGTCACACCTCCTGGGCCCAGGCTGGGCTCCAAGTGGATGGACTTGTGATGGAAAGCTCTTTGCTGGCTGACTTGGCTTGTTACTTGGATGGTGGCAGGTGGGGTTACTAGTACCAGGTGGAGCTTACATTTACATTTTAAGAAAACTGAAGTACTTGGTGATCCTCCAGACACAAACAACATTATAGTCCAGCTTACAAAGGAAGAAACAGAGGTGAAGAGAGAGGGGAAGACTTGCCCTACCTCTCAGGGTGACAGGGTAATATGCCTGGCTTGCCAGCTCCCTGTCTCCACCCTGCATTTTTTTGAATACGCAGTACAGCTCTGAGAAGCCCTTACTGCAATGCCTCAAGCATTGCCCTGTGCTTTCACCCCAGCTCTGGCAGTTTATCAACACATGGCTGACAGTGCTTGTCAAACGCCCCGCTTTCCCTGGCAGAGCTACACCTTTTGCTCACACTTCCCCAGGGGGTGGATGGATGTTGTCTCCCTAGTCGGCTCCCTTTGTCCCATCATACCCCGCTGGGGATATATCCCTGGACAGCACATGGGTGACGAGAGGAAGAACTGGAGCCAGACTGAGCCTTGGACATTGCCCAGGGAAGGTCAGGTTGTACCCGGAGCCATGTGCGGCCCTGCATCGTGCTGCTATCCTGGCTGTACAGTGACCTCTGCTGCAGAGCAAAGCAGCTACCAGCTAGCACGCAGGAAGCTACAGCTGACATACATCTCTGGGGGAAGGGAGCAGCTCACACCCTAGACACTACCTCAATCTCCTGCAAGACTCTTCTGGCCTTTTTTTCAACATCCTAAGTTCCTGTTTTGCCTGCCTGTAACCTCCTTGCCTTGTTCTTGGGTCTGGTGAGGGCAGACCCATCATATGTCAGCTCCCCAATTCCTGCTGGGAACCCCAGARAGCAGAAAAGGAAATTAAAGGGTACAGTGACGACTGCTGTGCTCAGACTGCCTGGGACATGCTGCAAATAGGTTCTCAGCAGGAGAAGCATCTCTCCAGCTCTCCCAAGGCAAAATTCATCTAGACCAGGTTACCCCAGAGTTTTGCCCTGGCATCCCAGCCCTGCCCTGCTGCTCTGCCACCCGTTAGTGTCACCACCTTTGCTGTGCAGCTCTGCAATGAAACTAGCTTGAAATTTTCCCGGGCAACACTCCTCTGTAGGAAAATGCCAGCCTGGCACGCTGCAGTGCTCCCTGGGCTGGGCTGGTTTCAGTGAAGTGCTGACACAGCAGCGGCCGGGGATGGAGCAGAGCCTGCCAGTTCTCCAGCCTGGCTTGGCTGCCACAGGAGCCCAGGCTGCCTGGCTCCGAGGTCTCTCAGCAAGAGAGACCTTAGACCAGGGTTTGTCGGCACAAGGAGCCCCCAAGGCCCTTACTGCCAGCCTCTGTGCAGTCTGGAGTCTCTCAGAGTGTTTCTAAAAGGTCAAAAGGAAATATCACTTCTACTTTTCCCCAAGTCTGATTTTGAAACATTTAAGTCTCCAGCCAGCCCCAAATGCTGCTATTTCTTACTCCTAATTCATGGGGTCCCTTGTTATCCCCACACGTCCATGACCTTTCTGTCACGTGTTTAGGAGCTGATGAATGGTAGTTAAGACATGCCAAACTCATTCCACTTGTGAGACAAACCACACCAGTCTCAAAAGGCATCAGGGAAATCACTTCTCATCCAGCCCTTCTAGCCCCTGCTCTAAGCACAAGAGACATCATTTTAGGTCTCCCCTGGTACAAACTAGCAGAGCTCCAGGTAGAGCCCACTGAACTATGCTGATTTATGCTAGCTCAGTATCTAGCAGAGACTCCTGGAGACCTGCCTTGAGCACTGACAGAATGTTAAAGCCTTTTGGGACTTTTTTTTTTTTGCATCCATTTATACAATGAACTTGTTTAAGTGATGTTGCCAAACTCATGTATGCAAAACCGGTCTAGATAGACACTGGCATTCAATACTTAAAGAGGCTTATAGACTTGTAGAGGAATTTTAAAAAAGCATCCAGGTGATGGAGGCACCCAGCATGAACTGTTTTTAAATGGAAATCAGATGCATAATGTGTTTTGGAGTTTTTGTATAGCCCTATAGCATCCAGTCACCTCTTACGTCCACCACTGCTTTGTAAACATGGCCTGTGGGTGCTAAACTCCAGAAAGCCACTGGGATTGCATGGGAAGGAGACATTTCCAAGATCTATGACCAAAGTTAACAGCAAAGTTGATTAAATTTCTTCACGACTTTCCAATTCCTTAAAAAAAATGAACAATGTGTTTCTCAAGAACACAGTCCTCCCCCCCTTCCTTTTCATCTTGTTTGGAAGTGCCTCTGCCTTTGTTCCTCCCCAGAAGGGGTCTGGCAGGTTCTAGCACAGGAGGAATCTGGGAGAAACAGCAGAAGTTATTTAAGTCCAAACACATAAAGTTACACATATTCAAAACAAAGAGCATGGGAACTTGGCAGAAGGAGAGGGTGTCTAAGTTACCAAAGCAGCCATAACTCAAGAGCTGACAAATGATGTGGGTTTGAAACGAGTATTTATTCTGGTATTTAATAATACAAATCCAGAGTGTGGAAACTACTATACTGCTACATCACATTGTCTTTAGTGCCTCCAAGTCACTGAGGGCTATAAGGACCAAGCACTGTTGTGGTTTATATAGTTCAATGCCTTTCTTACAATGTTTTACTGCAGAAAAATCCATCATCAGCAGGGAAAGGGATTCCCCTGCTAGTTTCTAGGCTAGCATTGTTTCTGAAACTTTGGAGCTCAGAGAGGCATTGAATAGCGCAGGGGAACTTATGTCAGAGAAAGCCTACCAGCTCCCAATCAATCTTTCTATCTCCATGTTGAAAGTTACATCTCCAAAACTTCTCAGCTTTAGAGTAAATCTGACTCAAGTTAGCAGCACCGAGTATTTTCTCACTATGTGGCAACATCTCACCAGCAATCCAGCTGTGCAGAACCACAAATGGCACATGGGCTGGCACTGGATGGAGAAGGGGATGCTCGGTTGTGCAAGTTCCTTACTTCATCCCACTGAGGAAGACAGTAACAATGCTGAGCTTCCACTGCAAAAAGCCTAAAAACTGATGGTCAAAAGCTCAGCAGAAGAGATCTCTGTTTTTCTTTTTCCTATTATTATAGCAATGAACCTGAGCCGGGGAGTTTGGGTCTAGATTCAGTCCAATTTTTATTTCATTTGTTGGTCCTTAATGGGTCTCTGAAACTTATAGGGAGCAGCATTTCCCTGAGTGAGCAGCAGTTCAGTTAGACTTGCCCCAGGATGCTGGGTGCTCTCACTACTGAGATCTTCCTTGAATCATCTTTTAATGCACAGGATGCACCAGTGACCTTCAGCAAAGTTTGGATCCTTGAGAGATTCTGGCCTGATTTTGTAGAACTAAGAAGTGGGAGTTTAAGGTCAAATCATCATATCAGGTGTTTATTGCAGTCTCTGCTACCCCACAAAATTTCCTGAGAAGAGCATGTTCTGCCCTAGACCCAGGTAGAGACATTATTTCAGGTTACCCTGGGATTAGGCAAATGTAAAACAACAGCCTATGTTCATGCCTTGTGGGTTGCTGCCCACTTTTTTCTGTGTGTTCAGTAGGCTTTTTGTATTTTATTTTAAATGCAAACCAAATTAGAAACTAGCATATTTCTGTTTTTCTAGTGAATACTGTTGTAATGACTAATTGCTACAGGAATTCACCTCTTAGTCTAATAAACGCAGCCCAAGTGAATGCAGAAAGGAATCTCTTGTTTTAAATGTGTAATAATGGGGAAAGGGTTTTTATGACTCTCCATGACCTTTAAAAGGAAGCTCAGAAAGTGGCTGGACAAAGCAAACAGAAGGATTCCTAGGAAGAAGCTGTCTGCAGTGGATGCCTGTCCTATGAGATGGATTTTCTAAAATTCAGGTAGAGATTCTCATGTCCGCTACATGGGAAACATCCCAACAGGGGCAGATGGAGGACTAGCCATTTCAAAAGAAAGTGTGTTTACTGGTTGCTGCAGGCTGATAATAGTAGCTTCAGTTTAACTACAGATTAAATATACAATGAAGAACACCCAAATCGATATGGTTTGACTTTATTTTGGAGAAGAAATGACGGATTCCGTTTCCTTTCCTTAACCCATCCCCAAGCCTTATAGTACTGTCAGTAGGAAACAGAGCCCAACAGACAAACCCCACTCATTCAGTATTAATCCACACACGGGCTTAGTTTGGGGAGAGTAACAAATATGGGTGGGTCAGAACTAACATCTAAAGCAGGACTCAAAAGGCTTACAAATGGCCAGATATTTAGAACTTCTTAGCACCCAATAACCCCAGTAGTTCACACCACATCTGAACTGCCCGTTTAGACAACCAGACTGCAAGTAGCACTACAAGTTATAAATCCCTGACCAGGCTCAGCAAAGAATACCTAAAAACATGCCATTTGGAGTCCTGTGGTCACAGCACAGTGCTGCCCTTCTGACAAGGCTCCTGCACCTGGGGAAGGGAGGCCAGCCTTCCTGAGCCTGCAGGCTGCCTACCAACATTTTCCAACGGCCAGGAGCCACCAGACATGGACCACCTACCTTGGAAAGCCTGCTGCTGGCTGCAGACGAAAGCTCAGACCAGGAATTGCACATAGCTCACCCAAATTCAGTGGTAGTAAGTAAGAGACAATACAAATGCTCCCAGCAAGTGATGAAATCATTGAAGTTATACCCCTTCACATTGAGTGCTGGCAACAAACAAGCGTACCGCATTCATCGGAAGCCTTCTGTGAATGCTCCGAGTGAATGGCAGGGAACCCCTAAGCTCCAGAGCCACTTCCCTGCCATTAACGTTGCCAAGTACCCACAGGGTATTTGAAGGTGCCTGCAAGCAAGACTCTGTTGTCCCCAAAGCCAATCTGATGCCAATGAATATCCTCACTGTGTCGCAGTCCACCACCTCAGCCCCGCTGGCGCGAGTTCAGGAATCAGTCTGTTCCTCCCCAAAAGCACAGCAGCAACCACTGACATTTGTAGCTGCCATTGAGGCACCAGAGCTTCAGTAACACGGTACTGAAGTCCTTAGACATAGGAGTTAACTTAGCTGGGTAAAATTAACACAAGGCTTAGGCACCACACAACTCTCACTTGAGCCCTCCAGAACCAGTAAGGAGATCCCTAAACCTTGTGTTTGCTTTTGCTATGGGGATTAGCTTTACCCCCAGCAAGGAGTTCAATGCTGCTTGACAGCCAGCTGGGTACTTATTGCCACAACTAAACAAAAGTAAATAAAACAAAGCAAAAAATGGTCGTCACATTGCAAAGTGGTATTAACCATCCAGTGTAGAAACCACTAAATGCTTTTGTGGAGAGCCACTGAAAGAACACATCAACGTAGTTTTTCATTTCCTTCACCTTAAATGCTATGAAGAATCAAGTGAGGAACAGTATTTGGACTATCCAGCCTTCAAATGCATTACCAAAAGTATTATTACTTTTTGGCTGGGAAAGCTGCTTAAGCGCACAAAAGGTCTATACTTAAACATTCAGCCTGTAACAAGGGATATACCAGAACATTCGTGAATCAGCTTTTCTAAGGCTGCAGCCCTTCTTTCCTTCCTCTTCTCCATAGAGAAAACACATAGCAAAACTACATAAATTATCAGCTTAGCTATGAAGAAGCATCTTCCCAAGATTATGCAAGGATTACAGCAAACACTAGGAAATGAAACTGTGCTGGAGAAATACAATTATATCCAGAAGATGAGGAATCAGTATTGATGAGATATAGGTGGTCAGATGGATTGGTGCTAATCCTTGAGCCGCTCACCACCAGAAGCCCCACTTATCACTCTGGAAAGGACTTAAACAGAGGATTTTATACTGGCTTTGTGTAGTTTGAGGTTTCTCTGCACTGGATGCATGGCACTCTAGGAGATGCTCACCACCCAGCCTGGATGTTGAAGTTAGGGCAGTTGCTTCTCAGGTACATGCTGCCCATGGTGGGAGAGGTTTTCCTTCCAGAGAATGATGCAAAGAAGCCACAGTGGCCTGTGAAGGACCCTCTCTCCCTACTTTGGCCACAGGGAGAGCCTGGGGAGCACTAGACACACCTAAGGGTCTCTGCAGCCTCTCATCTGTGGTCAGACACCTGGGCCGCAGACACCTCCAATGCACTCACGTAAAAATAAACTGAGGACTGTCACAGAGAAGAAACTGGCAGAACAAAGCTTGAAAAATCCCTAAAGGCTTCAAGCAAATATAGCCACATATTACTATTTCTGTAGTATCTCATTATTTAAGTCAAAACACATGATTTTAAGAAAGCTGACTCAGGGCTTTTAATGCTTGGGGTTGCCAACGCTGTATGTGCACAAATGCTTTTCAGAGGTTCTGATCACCTGCAATTCACACCAAATTGTGGGTAGCTAGCACTTAAAACAGCAAGCCTGTAATTTTATATGCAGTTGCTGTTTTATTTCCTGCTTTCTGTTCTGACCTTGATATTTTTGTGGTCCCAGATAGATACAGCAAATGGAAAAAACCACCGTTTTGCTCCCATGCAAAGCTGTTTCATCTCAGAAGAGGTGGTGAATTTTTATGCCTGGTGGCAAATACACAACCCATAATCCCAAGTAAAAAGCGTTACCTGTGGCAAACAGCCTTCTGCAGCAGCACAGGGACATGTTCCCTCGGAGAAACTGGCAGAAATTTTCTTAAGGTCAAGCTCTGACTCCAGGAGGGACAATACCAGATTTTACAGGCTGGCAACCAGTCACCTTGTTGCTATTCAGAGCAGTATGAGCTTGTTCATTTGTCTTTCACTGTAGTTAAAAAAGAAAATAATAAAGAAAAGAAAAAAAGACACATCAACACAACTACAAAGATCAGCTCTCTAGAAAGAAAGCTACAATATATAGGTTACAGTTTCCTGCTAAAACAAACCCCCTCATAGTATGATTTCATAGGCCATGCTAATTATTTTTAGGGCAAGCATAATAAAACCCAGGTGATTTGCCTTTAGCAATTTCTTCTTATCTTCACACAGCTCCGGATCATTTACCCACATGGCAAGCAATTACAATGAGCCCTGGAGTTCTTAACAGACATCTTTTGTCGAAACCCGGCAAGAGTACACAAAGGTTAATATGCTTTTGCACTACAAAAATCTGGGCATTGTCTTGTGTATTGTAAGACGTGCTTGTGACATGCTGAATTCAGCTGATTTACAAGATCAGCAAAACAGAAGGTTTTCCCACTGGGAGCCTTTTTCTAACTATTTCCTCATCAGGATGTTGGCGTGCAGGAGCCTCTGATTTGCCATGCGTCTGCTAGGAGCGTGGAGCGGCGTTTCCAGCCAGGCATACATCCCTCCCCTCGCCCTCTCCTCGCACATGCAGACTAGCACACTCCGTAGTGCTCCGTGCCGCCAGCCAGGCTGCCATTTGCTTTGCTTCGGCTGGAGCGGTAGATTCCTAATGCAGCAGTCGTGATAACACAGAAAACCAAAATCTCCCTGCACCATTGCCCTCCACTTCCCACTCCCCATACGTAACAAGGGACATTCATTCCGGCCTGTTTGGGATAAGCTGGGACTGTCACTGTTACTGCCAGGCTGAGCCCTCCTCTGAGTGCAGGAGATGGGGGGTGAGCGGGTGGGGACGTATGAGCCTTGCCCGATTGCTCTGAACTCGAGAGAGGAACGTCTCAAACCCCTGCCATATTGCTGGATGTGAAGAGGAGGTTACAAGAAGAGAGTCCCAGCCCACTCTTTTCTGGGGAGCTAGGATATCTCAGATTCAGGCCCTCAAGCATAAACCTGCTCTTACGTTGTGTACCATGGGTCCCCAGCTAGGAAAAGCACATTTTGTTGGGCTAGGTTGAGCCCCTGGGTTCATATTCACATCCTCGCTATCAGCCCTAGCAATGGGCGCAAATGTAGGTAGGGGAAAGTAAAGCTTGGTTTAAAATGTAGAAAATCCGCAGAATTCCAGAGCTTTCCCATGGTTCCTAGCCGTAAATGCAGTATCATTAAAGTAGAGAGGTTTCACGTTCTCGGGTCCAGCCTCCGCCGAGTTCACTGTCCAGTCAGCTTTCTTCTGTCTTTGTTTATCACCAGATGAGTTATATTTGCTGTCACCAAACTCGTTCAGTGCTAAGCACTGCTCTGGGCAGATGTGTTGCCTTTTGTTCACCACACTTGATGCAGTCTGGGCTGGTAGAGCAAAGCTCCTGAGGGATCTGCTTTCCTACATGTCCTTGTCACACATCCACTGGTGTCCAACCGACAGAGCAGTGGAGAAGTCTCCTCGACCTGGAGGGATGTCAGGGCTGGTCTTCTCACCTTTGGAGACCACAGCCAGTGTTTCTCAACGGCAGGACGTAGCCAGCAAGAAAGATCCAGGTCAGGCCATGGAGAAGCTGCTGAAACCTGGCTGACTGTTCTCCCTCTTCTGCGCCGCCTTTGCTCCAAAGCCTCTGGTGCATGTTCCAAATGTCTTAGGTCCCAGTCATTGACAGTGAAATGTAAGCAGGACGTTGTGTGAGGGGGGAAACATGGGAAAAGGAGGAGAGAAGTTCATTTATTCTGTAGTGCAGGGCACTTGTGGCTGCTTTTATTAAATCGTGTGTCTCTCTGTAGGGTATTAAATGTAACATACATTTAAGCTAACTCTGGGGTGCCTAAAGAGTGGAGACAGAAGATCTTTCCTCAGCATTTATTTATATCAAAATATATATTTGTATTGATGAAGTATTGGCTGTCAAGCTACCAACAGAAAATCACTCTTGATGCAATAAAACTCGCAGCCTGTTCGGCTCTGCTAACAGTACCCTCACCCCAGCATTTAATTACAATTTCCAGACTGAGAAAACCAACCCAGCTTGATAGGAAGGAAAAACATCCACCAGCACCATAGGATCCTACACCACAGGGATGGTACTCAGTCCCAACATGTCCCTGAACAAGCCATTTACAGGAGGAGAAGCCTGTTGTATGGCGTAAAAAAATAATTAAAAGAACCTTCAGAAGGGTTGGCAGCATAAAAATTTCTGGCTCTGTCGTCTCTCTGTTTCTGCGAGCAGCAAAAGATCCATAATTCTCACACTTAATGTAATTCCAAGGCATCTAAAGTGATTTACAGTCAGTTTACTCAATACTTTCAGCTTTATTTAATGTAACAGTTATGGCACATAAAAAGTTTATTGAAAATCCTTTGGGAGTATGATTGAGTAAGAAACAGTCATTGCTAATACCATTACAAGAGCTGAAGAGAAGGATCCCAGCATGTTCTCTCAGTGACCTTTATGGCTCTGTGATCCAGGGTTACGCCAGGAAATCCTCCCCTGCTCTCGGAGGGGAATGGTGCCACGTTGCCGTCTTCCCTCGTGGGGAGCAAACAGCTTGGGAGGCACCTATCTGCCACAAAGAGCCCTGGGTCTGCTCTGCCTCCCCAGCAGGATGGGAAGGAAAGGGAAGTTCTGGGAAGCTGAGGGGGAAGGAATTTCCCTCCTGCCAAACTCACTCATTCATGCAGTTATTTATTTTCATATTTGCCATTTGCAAGCAGCGCTGAAGCTCTCCTCTAAAGAGCAGAGGAGTTGTTTTGGGTGGGGCTGGGATGAAAATAGGGCTGCAGTAGAGTGAAATTGCATGGATCCTTCCCAGCTTAGCTCCCTGCGGTGCCATTAACTCTTTCAGCATCACCAGTCTGTTAAGCTTCTCCCCAAATGTGAAATTGCAAAAGCTGTTAATTTGCCTTAGCAATTAACAAACATTACTTTTACTATCATTATAGCAATAACTATAATTTAATAATTGCCAACACTGTTAGTGATAACATCCACAGTGGTGAGCATATCTCAACATCAATTTTTGTTGGATATTCTTGCAGTGTTGGCAGTCCACCAAGGTTGCTTGAAATAACAGAAGATTCACATGTATCTTAAAAGGGTAGAAGATGAGCATAATTATTACTGTCACTTTGGCAGCACCTAGAAGCTCCAGTCAGACCAAACCCAGTCTGTCCATTGGCATAAATATAAAATGCTACAACCCCTCCTGAGGACGCTGGCGTGAGCGCTCAGTTTCTCCATCCCTTGTGCCATGGCTGAATGCAAGCTTCAAAGCAAGACTTTCGCGTGGTTAGCGCCTAGCCCCATGTGCAGTCTCTGATGTTCAGGGAGATACGGGCAGAAAGTCCAACGTTTCCTTCAGCTGGGATATTTCCAAGATCTCTTTTCTCAAACCTGCTTTCACACACAGTCACAGCTTGTTTGCAAACAACCTGTATTTTCCAGGAATCAGAGGTGAAAGGTGCGTCATGTGAAGGTGGGAAGAGCCAGCAAAACCAGTACAAAACAAAAAATAAAAGTGCACTGAATAAACTGGAATAAATAGACAGTAAAAGAAAAACATGTTCCACATGTGCCTGTTCCATAAACAGAAAAAAGGTTACATTTTTTTAGATAAGGCAACTGTGATGGATTGTTTAGCTGTATTTGTCAATCAAGTATTAAGACTTGCAGAATTAAAATCAGTGCAGTTCAGAGATGTATTCCAAGCTCTCCAAAACATCAGGTTTGGCATTTAGATAGCTATCAAGCTATCATCTCTAGACAGACAAACAGCTAGATGGATGGATGATTTGGAGAAAAAGATGGAGACATTCTTTCAAGACTTTTTTTCCCCCAAGATATGATTTGCTTGTGCCAAGAATTCAGCCTGGGGAAAAGTCCAAATGCAGCATTTCCTCTAGCTTAAACTGAGGCTTGGCCCAAACCAAACTTTGGCTCCAAAGACCTGCTCTCAGCAGGGAGACAGAGAACAGGATTTGGTGCCTCTAGCCCACCCCTGTGTTAGCAGAACAGAGATGTGCATCATTAGAGGAACGGACACCTGCCTTTGCCCCCAGAAACACCATTTACAGGTGCCCAAATGTTAATGCTGAACAGATGGGTGGGAGAAAAGCAGCATTTCATGCTGGAACTGGCAGAGCAGACTCCAACAAGTCCACTATTGTTAGACAGAAATTCCTAGAAACAGATGCAGCAAATTCAGTGCTTCAGAGCCAGTTCTGGAGTTTGGGGTCTGCTGGGAGAGGACTGTGTAGCTTATAGATTAATGTACTATTATTACATTACTCTTTAAGCTTCAAAGGTCTGCCAGGAAACCTAAGCCTACTATCTATTGAATGACATTTTAAGAACAAATAATACATTAATATATTTAATTTGAGAATAAACACATACATTATAGGAAGGGATTTTGTCTATGCTGATAAGTCAGTGCCTGACCTTTCCATTGCAATCCCCGGGTGCTGAGCCATAGAGGACCTCTTCCAGGAACCTTTGCTATCGGCTGCAAGGCGAGAGCCTTAATGCTGGTCCTGCCAGCTCAAAACTGCAGCTGACACACTGTTTGGAAATTGGAGCTTAGCCGTAATTATCCCTTCGACACTAATCTACAGCTACACTAAATCTTGTTGCCTCAAATTAGTTAATCAATTAAGTGTCAAACCACAAAATGTTAGTGATTGTGGCCTGAATTTATTGCCTTGGCACATGCTTCCATCTGCTGCCTCTCTCCTTTACTCAGGTTCTGCTGTTGGAAAACTTTGGGGCAGGCGCCTCCCCTGCCTCATTAGGGAAGGGTTAATGAGGCCAGGCTACCCTGCCCCAGAAAGAAATGGGTTCGAAATGCAAAGTCCTGCACCCAGGGAGGAATAACCCCATGTACCAGGATACGCTGGAGGCCACCCAGCTGGAAAGCAGCTTGGCTGGAAAGGACCTGGGGGTCCTGGTGGACACCAAGCTGAACCAGCAAGGAGCCAGCAATATGCCCTTGCCACAAAGGCGGCTAACGGTATCTCAGGCTGCATTAGGCAAAGCACTGCCAGCAGGTCCAGGAAGGTGATCCTTCCCCTCTGCTCAGCACTGGTGTGGCCACACCTGAAGTAGTGTCCAGTTTTGGCCTCCCCATTACAAGAGAGACATCGACATACTGGAGAGAGTCCAACAAAGGACCACAAAGATGATTAAGGGACTGGAGCATCTCACGTATGAGGAAAGGCTGAGAGAGCTGGGACTGTTCAGCCTGGAGAAGAGAAGGCTCAGGAGGGGATCTTATTAACGTGTATAAGTATCTGAAGGGAGGGTGCAAAGGAGACAAGAGCCAGGCTCTTTTCAGTGATGCCCAGTTCCAGGACAAGAGGCAATGGGCACCAACTGAAACACAGGAGGCACCGTCTGAACATCAGGAAACACTTTTTTTACTGTAAGCGTGACTGGGCACTGGCACAGGTTGCCCACAGAGGTTGTGGAGTCTCCCTCCTTGGTGATGTTCAAAAGCCACCTGGACAGGGTCCGTGCAACTGGCTCTGGGTGGCCCTGCTTGAGCAGGGGGGTTGGACAAGGTGACCTCCAGAGGTCCCTTCCAACCTCAACCAGTCTGTGGTGCCTGAGCCTGAATCCTGAGTCCTTATGTGCTTGATATGGGTTGTTACGATCACGGCAAGTCAGAAAGTCCTGTTATTCGCACAGGATAGCTTGGAAAATTTTAGAAGCTGATCAGTTTTGCTGGAAGTCTTTTCAGCTTCAGAGAGGTTTTTTTTAGAATTTCAATGGAAAGATAAAACTGATAACTGAAACATTTAGCTTTTTCAAAAGTCGTGAAAATATTCAGCTTTGGAAAACACTTCTGGTCAAAAAATAAAATAGTCTGTTTTCTTGGAAACAGTTTCAAAAATACATGTCAGCTTTTTAAGTGTATATTTGAAAAAGGAAACCTTTTATAAAAAAGTTTTTTAGTTTTGTTTGTTGTTATTGAAAAACAACAACAAAAAAGACTTTTCAATGGAAATTTCAGTTCTAAGTGAAAAGCTATATTTCATTGAAATGATGTTTAGAAGAAAAATATTCACCCAGTTCTAGTCCCCAGGGCTAATGTCTGCAAGAACTGTGTGGCCAGGGGTCATCTTCTCCCCATTTACAACTCCTGGGGCCAAAGCAAAAAGAGAGAGAGATGAGTATTCAATTCTCGGGGTCCCCAAGCGAGATGAGTGATGCTGGGCCAGTTATTGCCACACTGGGAGCAAATGAAAGCATCCTGCTCGTCGACACTGTCATTGTCCTACTTCTGATGATCAGTTAAAAATGTAAATACAAAGGCTAGACTTTGGGAAAGCTAGCACAGGATGATGGGGGGAAAAATTGCAAAAGCGAGGTTTATTGATCCCCAGTCGAGATTGATGGCACAATAAGAGCAGGAGGCGAAGAGTGATTTTGCTTTTGAAAACGTTGATGAATAAGCACTCACGGGCAACAAATAGCTGGACTCACCGAATGATGGACGGCAGCAGGCGAACAAGATGCATTTTTATAAATGGGTGAAAGGAGAGGAGGACTTATTAAAAAAAATGAATGACCACATGTGGCAGGGATATGCCACTGGGGAGAAGCCAGCCATTGATTTATGTGCGCTACTGGCATTTGAAAATTCAATAATAACATTGACAAATGAGAGGCAAAGCTGGCCAGAGGACAGCAGAGAACTTGGAGTGGAGAAAGAAAATGCCAAGGTCAGGATGAAGGAACAGAAAAACATGCTTATGTTGGAAAGGTTTTGAGTTAACTCATCTATATAAAGACATTAAGAAAAATCACTCCGGGATCAAAGCTCACCATCCTGACTCTGTGGCATGAACTGGGGAGAAGTAAATGGAGGAGTCGTGGCATCAGGCGGACCTCTCCGTGGGGATATCTACTTCCTGACATGGGGAGCAGAGATCATTTAATCTTCCCCTCCTGCTTTTGATAAGCTGGTGCCTAGCACTCCCTGGCATCTTTAAAATTAAATACCCTGCAGTTTCTAAGAACTGTTGGCAAAACATCCCCATGCATGAGCATTGTACCGCTAAGCCCAGGCAACTCATTGCACAGGCTCGCAGGTTTGCCCTTTGCATTACTAGCTGGGAATACAGCAGAGGCACAGAGGAGACTGGCTAAGCCCGAGCCCCATCTCACAAACAGCGAGCTGAGGGCAAGCCAGCAAGCCAGCCCCAGCAGAACATGGTGCAGAAAAACAACAAGATGCAATGAGTGTGAGAAAAAAAAAGACGCAAAGGAGTGGGGTGGGAAGGCAACCTGGGTGTGCTGAGCACACAAGGCAGGGACTCGCCAGCTCTGGTCGGCTCCCAGCCAACTGCTGTCAGCAGTTTGCAGCAAGTGGCCAAACCGCTCGCAGAAAGGGCATCTTCAGTAGAGACCATCACTTCAAAACATCCTGTAAGGACCAATTAGAGAAGGGTGTACAGTGAGACGGGGGAAGAAGTGCAGTGCGGCCCAGTTGGAGAGCAGGGGTTGCTGGAGATGTTTTTCTAACTGCAGTTAGGTTACGGCTGGGCAGTAAACAAGAGGAATATGCTGCTGGCGAAGCTGTCACATCATGTCACAGCACCTGAAGATTCTCACATCCCAAAGAGGCAGAGAAGAGGAGCTGCCAGCTTTTCTGGGTTGGGCAAGCCTTACCAGGACTCAGAAGTGAAGTCTTTGTCTTTTCTTTCACCTGTTCAGGGAAGGATGGTAGAAAAGCCCTGTTGCAACAACCTCTCCTGAACCACAGAGACCTGGCTCTTATAGGCTCATGCAAAAAAGCAGTAATTGAACTCATCAAAGCCATCTCTGGCTACCGCTTGAATAATACCTTGTCTTCACTAGCTTGCAGAATGTAGTGTGGCACATAATGTTACCTTAACATTTGATCTACTTAATAAGCCCCCCATTTTTTCTCCTCCTTGTCTTCTGGCTCTGTTAGAAATGGCAGTAAAAGAGTACGACTGGCAGGAGAGACCACGGAGAGAACACTAGTGAGAATGTGGCAGAAATGTACTTTGCTCTTTCTCACTGTTCCTGGCCTCCCTCCGGGCTTGTATTCATCTATGAAGATGTCTTTTCTAAATGCTGGAAGGTCAGAGGTGTGGCTGGAACATAATTCTGTGCATCGGTGTGCTTGGCTCAGTTGAAGGAGCACTTATTCAGTGGCGGAGAGAGATTTCTGCAAGGACTATACAAAGCCCTGGAATGGCTCACCGAGGCCGGTGGAAAGGACTGCAGGAGTGTGGGTCAAGGCCTTATCACTGGGAAACCCACTGGGTTTGGTGCTTGGTGGTTTTGAACACTTAAAGGGAGGGTGCAAATCCTGTCTTGGGGCTCAGCACAAGACTTTCCTGTTGAGTGAAGCAAAGGCCTTAATCAAA
This sequence comes from Phoebastria nigripes, assembly GCA_035582835.1. Lineage (NCBI taxonomy): Eukaryota > Metazoa > Chordata > Aves > Procellariiformes > Diomedeidae > Phoebastria > Phoebastria nigripes. Next base: position 1,192,720 of record JAYKAV010000889.1, read on the forward strand.
GCATGTAGCAATTTGCAGTATTAGGTTAGCATTCATCCTAGTAGAGACTGGCTTGAGCGTGGGAGCAGTTCAAGCCCTCAAAATAGGACTTTTGACACTGTATGTTCAGGTTTTTCCCTGCCTTTTTGCAAAGCAGTTAATTTCCATCTTCAGCAAAGCAGCTGAAACTCCTGTTCATGGTGCTTTACTCAGTTTTCCAGCCTGGTAAATCTCACTGCCAGAGCCAGCTTTAGTTTTAAATATCATCTAATATCACGTCATTGAATAGCTGATGTGCAACACTGGCCTGTGTATTTTAGCATGTGTCCCTAAACAAGTTCCAAGCCAACTAATCCTTCGATACCAGGCAAAGTCATCCCTTGGATCCACTCTCCTCCAGCCAGAGCAATCTTTGGCCAGGTGATTTTGGGGAGATTCCTAAATGTGAGGCCCAAATGCTCAGCTATATGGGAGGTGGATACAGACAAACCTCATTCTTTTGTGCTACCCTGGCAGAAGCGTCAATAGAAGGATTATACATAATCTCATTAAAATTTTCATTGCTGAGAATGGAGTTTGTATTTCTGTTTTATGTTCTCTATATTTAGATTCCGTGCTGCTGTTGCCACTCAGCTCCTCTATATCCAGAATTAGTATCCTTAACAATAACAAGGTACACACACACAAACACACATACTTACTTTTTGCTCAGTGTGTAAAAGCTCTGAAAACAAACAATATCACCTTGTGTTCCCTTAATCTGAGGATCTCAAAGCAGCTCATGTAGGTAAAGTAAGTATCTTCTACAGGAAGGTAAAGTGAAGTACAGGGAATTTGTTGGATTCACCCAGGTTTTATAGTGAGTCTGTGGATGAAAATAGACTGAAACTCTGTCGCAGAGATGGCGGGAGCCCCTTGCAGTTACTGGCAGTGTGTCTCCCTGCAGATGTAGCTTTACCCCTCCGAAAATCTCTCAGTAAGAGTTTTATACAAATAATTAAGGTTGGCAAGGAATGCCTAACTCTTTCTGGTTGCTGAAAAAATCCTCTGCTCAAGTTTGACACAGCCGAAATAATTAACGAGGGGAAAAAAGTTGAAAAGCCGATAAAATCTCTGAAAGCCCACCCCTCCGCCTGTCCTGGGTAATGTTACACTGATAGCTGTCTGTGTCAGCAACAGGGTTTTGCAATCGAATTTGAAACAGTGCAGCTGAGGACAGCATTAATTTAGAGTTTGGAGCCAGTACTGCAGAAATACTACAGGCCCAATCCACAGCTGGTGTAACCTGGTGTAATTCTGCTGCTGTGAGGCTTGTGAACAGCAACTGAGGATCTGGCCATAGCATCTTACCCCTTCTCCCCCGCAAGGGTTGGAGCAGCTCCTCAGAATCACTCTAGAGCCCATTAAAACAAAAGTAAGATACCTCCAATCATTATTACTCATTTTTATGGCCACGTTGTTCACAAATGACTGAATTTAGCTGTCAAATGTATAGAAAAGAAAAATAAAATCAAAGCATCAGCCATCTGTGCCCCAGAAAATGTTTATATTTTCATCGGTTGTTTATGGTGAGAAGGTCTCAGCTCCTTTGTTCCACATCATATTAGTTATTGCATGGGAAATGAGTGTTTTTCACTTTGCCATTTATAAGGCTTTTGCATTCTCTCTCTTGTGCATTCTCGCTCTCTTCCTATATGTATTTTTAGTCCATATGTCTTGGATTGACACATAGAATTGTGTTTGTTTTACTGGTTCTGTCTCTCTAATAGTTCTTCATTGCAAAGGGGATCCAATGTTTGTTATTTACTCTGCTTTCCTCCAGTGCCATTATTGCGAGCGCTCGGTTCAATCAATCCAATTGCCTGATAGCTATGAGGTTCCCTGACCTATTTGAGTGTGAAGGAAGCAGGAGCAGGGAGAGCTCTGAAGCCCTGCCTGGGCTCATCTCAGAGATGTTTGTAGAGGCCCAGCTCTTTGAAAGCTCGCACTCTTATTTGTGCTGTGGGTCAGGCCCTCAGCTGGAACCACCTGGCATCACACCATGGAGCAATACGCAGAGCAGCTGTAGCATCCTGCAGCTGAGGACGTGGCCTCACAGGCTAAGATTTATCCTGGACCAGGGCCGGGATTTCCAGGAGTACTTTGTGACCAGAGGGAGGAATCCACTCTCTAGTGACTGTGCTCAGAAACTCGGGCCCTTTCAGGGCCTTCTCTTAAGCAGAGTGCCCCAAATCCAGTAGCCACTTAAGAAAGTCTTGGCCAAAAGGCATCAAGAATGAGGCACAGTTGTTGCAAGTAAGAGTTCCACTCCATCAGATCATGTAAACACATATTTAGCTTTAAGTGGATAAATAATCCCTCTGAAAGCCACCCACATTGAACACTTTTCTAGATCTGGTGCTGTGTTTTGGGTGAGCATCATATTTTTCCTCTATCAAACTCCCCAAAGGGAAGTGCAAGCAGAAGTTAAAATCCCAGTGACTGCCTCCACTTTCATCCCTGGCCTGATCTCATATTCTCTAACCTTACCTGGGAAAGTGCTGTAAACAGCGGGAATATAAATCTGCTGAGGTTACTCGGGCAAAGTAATATATGGTGCACCAGGGAGGCCTCCTCTGAAACACAGCACTGTTGTGGGCCCCATGTTATTAGATAGATGCTGCAGGAGAAGGAAAGGAGAAATAAAGGGCATCCGAGGACCAAACAGCTGCATGATCTCTGCATCTGCAGATGCACTGGTCTCTGCATCTCTCCAGAATGACACCACCTCTGAGACACTGCATAGTTTCAGAGGGGACACATTTACATACTCTTGCTACACAGCACAAGGGTGTCTCAAGTGCCCCGATCTCAGACAGTAAGTGGCCCTGTGGTTTGCAGTAACCTCTAACAGGGATTTACATCAGCCCACATTTTCCCTCCTATCTCATCCATCTGACAGCCCCCTGTTTCAGAGCTGTATAGCACACCTGGGAGCATGGGCGGTAGCAAAGAGGGACTGCAGGGCACTGCAGAATTGCAGTTTGGTGCTGTCAGAAGATACTTGGTCTCACGTTTCAGGCCTTCAGAAGCTAACATGGTCCTCTCTGGAAGATGTTTTGATAGCCCTAACAAAATCTTTCCACAAAACACCCCCAAAACCCTGAAGACCTGTGCACAGGGACATTTCTATAACCAAGGTCTCAGGAGAGCATTGCCTGCCCTGCAGCAGGACACAGAAAAGGGAGCGGAGGCTTAGAGGAAGGTAATGACCCGCTGTCAGTCAGGAGGGCAAAACCAGGAACAGATGTCACCGACACATGAGGACGGCGTCACCAGCGACACCAAGAAGATACGAAGGGCTATTCCCGCTCTTACACCAAGGCAGAGGCAGCATGTGGTCGTCAGCCTGCAGTAATGCTGAATGAGAAATCCCTAGAAAAGCAAGTGAGGAAATGAATTCCAGGCAAGCGGCTTGGGCAGGGGGAGGGAAAGGGTAGAATGAGCGTCTCTCTTTTCAAGGCAGCTGGGCTTATTTTAATGGGCAAGGTCAGCAAAGAAATGACCAGGAAGAGAAATCGCTGCCATTACAAATCAGTCGCGATCTTGTATCAATTATTCCCTGCGCAGTTCCCTTGCCTTGGGCTGAAGCAAACACGGCCTAATCAGTTTTACATCTACGTTTAATTTTATTGGAAAGAGGAGCCAGCAATGCATCATGGGGCTGCTGTGTGACATGAAAGGTGACCCCTGCCAACTTAATGACACAATACATAACCCTTAATGAAGTCACTATCTTGTCCTTTTTTTGCTGTCTCAGCCTGATGATTTATGATGGCATCATTTTGCTTTGCCCTCTTTTCATTTCAGCTTGACAAAGTGGATGAAACAATTATCTTCGTTATCGGCCAGAGCAGTAGAAATGTGATAGTTGAGGATTTCTGCCAGTGGAGGGCCTCAGCTATGGATCAAGTGAATGGAAAAATACGCTTAGGAATTTTGGGGTTCCCCCCTTCTTTTCTCTCTCTCTGACTGTGGCCTCCGGAAGATGGATAGAGGATCCCAACGAGCCTTGCAAGCCCTATATCACTGTGGCAAGAAGTAATTTCAAGAGAAAGAGATCTCTGGAGCCGCAGAGAGAAGAAAGCTGGGAGGTGTCAATACGTTTCCTTTTTCAGCTTTTTTTCCTCTCCTCTCCATACACACCTGTACTGGTATGATGTATACCCACGACTATGTCTGACAAAGGTTATTAGGCATGTATGCAGCTATATAAAGGTACTGAGTGCTAATGATGACTGTGTGTGCGTTTGTGCCTCCACATATCCAGATGTATGTGTGTGTTTGTATCTGATTTTATGTATAATTAAAATCAGCATAAGCTTGTATGTAATCCTTCAGAGCTGAGGCTACCTCTCCATAGTCACAACACTTTCTGGCTGCAAGTGCATTATAAACCTGCTGTTACTAATTGTAGCTTGACGCTTTGATCAAAATCACAGCCCAGCTTTTCTACCAATTTTTAGAGAAAATGGGTACCTTTTTTCCCTTGGTACCTACAGAGGTTGTATGATCGAAGCCTTCCTCCATTGACAGAGATGCAGATGGAAGCTGACGGCACAGTATTTCAGTCCTGCTAGGCAGAGATGACAAAGTGCCCTCGATAGCCATATGCTTGATGGCACTTGGAACTGCCACAGCAATATTTTTTGGCTGGTGCTGCTCAGGGTCTGATGTGGCTGTTGCTGTTTACTTAGTTTCTCCTCTACACCGAGATGATTCAGGATGACTGTGAGCAGACCTTCGTAGCAGTACTTAGGCACATGAACAAATTGCTGCAATTCCTCATTGATTTTAAGAGATAAAAAAGACAGACTCAGCTATTGCTATCACATCCTTTGCCTGCACAGGGCTGTTCCTTGCAGTGCCTTTCCCAAGTCCCGAGCACAACCATTCCTCTAGTCCACAAGCTGATGGAAGCCCGCCTTCCACATTTCACCAGCAAGGTTGAGCCTAAGAGTTTTCTGCTCCGTCTTACCTACTCAGCTACCCCAACTCCCCAGTCGTGAGCTGCTGGAGAACCCTCTGTCAGCAGAGCTGGAATTAAAATGTTGTTCCAACACTTGAACACAGCACTCAGCCAACTCAATCACACTGCCCTGCTCCTCGCTATGGATTTACATATTTGAAAAACTACCTTTTTTAAGCCACATTTTTGATGTTTTTGGAAATAGTAGTCAGAAGCCTTCCAGGATTTTACAACCACTGCTTCAGCCTTCTAGTGTTCTTACATACACCCTTGTAGGTCAAGACCTCTGTACAGTGAACCAGTTAGACTACCTCTAATTAAGTTATTCTGCCTCATTCCTGACTAATATAAAACATGCTTATCAACCCAGATTCTGCATTAGGGCTCCATCCTCCTCCTCACAAGGAAGGCTTTCTCTCCATGCTGTGACCTGAGCGGGGTTTCTCAGGGAGGGTGGGGAAGGAATGAGAAGATAAATGTAGTTGGGCAGGACATTAAGGGAAACCACAATATTGCCTTGTAATGCAGCTCCTATCTGATCAGCAGAGTCAAATGTGGTGCCAGAGTTATGTCTCATAGGAAGTGGAACCAGCCGCCCCCGTCAAACTGATTGCCGAGATCTTCCCTGAGATACTCCTTCTGTCTGTCAGAGATACCAGCTGCTGAGGAATTCCCAGCATGTGCTGCAAGTGACCCCAACCGAGCTAACGCAGACCCTTCTCCCATCCCCATCCCCCAGGCTCTGCTCCCTCCTTCCAGCCTCCTCCTGGGGGCTGCAGCCACACCACGGAAAGGGGGACAGCCTCACTGGCACTGATGTGCATGCTGGGCTTTCGTAGCATGTCAGGGCCTGAGAAAACATGGCCTGGCTTATCTTGGTGAGTAGAGGATGTGGGAGGGGAACGTGACTATTGCTTTCTCTTACAGTGAAAGAAAAAGCTGCAGTTCTTGAATTGCTCCTTTAATTTCCTAACACCTTCCTTCTGCCCTCGCAGGAGGCATTTTCTGCTCCTCTTGTCAGTTTGGACAGCATCCTAGGAATTCATTCACATGGAAGGTGGTAAATGTGATGCGTTGGCAGAAAACATAGGCAGCAGTAGCCTCTAGTACTTTCAGAATAATCTGCAAAAATTTAACTAATTAATTCTCAGAGCCATCCTGTAAGTTAGACAGGTATAAATGCCATTGAAAAGGGGAAGGCCGAGGTCACCGAGATCCAGAGCCTCAGCTGGTCTCAACACCAGAGCCCCCCGCAGCAACGGGGTGCTGGATGGGGTCAAGACCAGCTGTACCTCCTTTTAGTGGCAGGAACTATGGCACGCAGCTAGAGAGCTACAAATCCTGTTTAGATTCAAAAACATCAGAGAAGAAAAGGCTCTCTGGAGTGACTCTTCTACCATCAGGATAATTACAGCCAAGATTAGAACTGGTTGGAAAATAGGAGCATTTTACAAATGAAGGAACAACTAACTGTAGGGTAGTTTAATCATAATTAATGGGAAGACACCGCTCAATGAGTAGCTGCATGTGGGCCTGGTTGTGGTTCAAGCAGCCGAGTGTGATGTATAGTGGCTATTTTCTAATCCCCTCTCTTTATATGCCCATTCTTTCTCATGTCCTTGCTTTAAGAGGTTTTACAGGTTTTACATCATGGTCCTTGCTATGGTATCCAAGGGTATTTAACTACCACAGTTTGATACATAGGCTCTGGATTTGGGAACAAATAGCAGTGAACCCTTCTCAGGGAAGGGTGTGCTTTTTCTGATGGACCAAGTGCTCTAAGGGTTAACGCATCCTTCCGCTTTGCTTGCCTTTAGTCCCACTGCCAAAAACCCTGCTCGTTAGTCTGCTGCGCTTCCTCCGCGTGTCAGCAAAGGAAATCCGTAATCTCCCAGCTACAGATTTGGGGAACTTTGACATCCCCTAATGAGGTAAACACATTACTGTCATGTACAAACAAACAGCAACAAATTAGCAGCTGACACGTGAGGAAGCCACGGCACAGCAACATGCGGCACTCTTTACAGGCAATTAAGGCTGCCTGTGCTGACTGCTCACGTGCCAGCCGGGTCTCATCCCGCGCTCCCTGCCCCAGCCCTGTGGCCTTACTGGCCATTCTCCATCTGCCTTTTCCTCATGGGGTTTCTTCCTCCTCTGCCAGCTGAGCACCCTGTCGGCAACTGGGTGCGATACAGGGTATGGTGAGGTGCAACACAAGAAGCTACTGGCAGAACTGGGAAAAATGACCTCAATGTTGCGGCTGATGACTGCAAGGAGCTGGCAGCATACACTGCATGTTTTGTTACGACTTCCCTGAGCATCCAGTACGGGCTGCTATCAGAGACAGGATGCTGAGCTAGTGGGACCCTTGGCTTGACCCTGCAGGATTGCTTTTATTCTCCAAATGGGAATGTGTCTGACCCTGGGAGGAAGGATTCTCCCTTCCTCCCGTCTGGCAGAGAAGGTTCTTTGCATTAGATCTCTTTCAGAAATCACTTTCTTGCAGTATCACCCGTAAAGATCCCGGGGTCTTTACTTCTAGTCCCTGGCTTGAGGCCCTATCCCAGGAAAAGGACTCAGTAGCTTGAACAAGATAGGAAGGGGAGATGGAGTTGGTAAAGAGAGACAGATATTTGACTTTTATTTTAGCAAAAGCCATCTCTATTAAGTGAGAGCCAGGGCAATAGGCCCATGGTCAAAGGGCTTTATTATTATAATTGCTTTGCAAGGGTGAAAGCCTGTGGATAAGAATCCAAATCAGTCATCACTCAGAATAATAATCATGAAAAAAGATAAATAAATAAAGGTAGGATCCAGCCGAAAAAGGAGCTCACATTATCAGCCAATAAACCAATAATCCATTAGTGACCAAGGTTGCTGAATAATATAGTACTTTCACAGTACCCATAATTTATACTGCAGACTAGAGAATAGACACGATTATTAGAGTGAGGGCTACTGGATGACACATGATGCATGACCGCGCGGCATTGATCTTCACACAACAGGAAGGTGTCTAGACTGGGAGATGTATGGCCGTGCGATTCAGAGCAGGGCATATTTCATGCGGGGCCTAATGGAGTAGTGGAGGCCGTGATGGATGACTTGCCTAGTTTCAGTAGCAGCGCAGTTATAGCAGTGCTAATGCGTGACCTCTCCCGCTCCCTGCGTCCTTCATTCAGTCAGGGTGACCTCATTTAAAGGGATGGAAAATGAGAGGCGCAGAGTACGAGGGGGAGGGAAGAAGGGGGAGAGAGGGGAGGAGAAGAAGAGAGAATAAGAAAAATAAAAGATAAGGAGAGGGCGTGATGTAAATGAACAATCTCTCGTGAGCTTCTACCCTGCTTCAGGCTCACTCCAGCACTGCAGCGGCACTGGTTGTTACGGGCCTGATTCTGCTCTGCACCAGTCAGGATTCTGCTCCTATTTGGACAGGGTTACTCCTGATTTACACAAGTGCTACTGAGAGCACAGTAAGGCCCCTGTGGTGCAAGTCTCAGCCTTGCTCAGGTTCACAGAGCTCATGGGACTGGGCGAGCAGACCCTGCTTCTCGTGATGTGGTGTGTTAGTCCTGGCTCCAGCGCTGGCCACGCAGCACCCGCATACCTCCCGCAATCTGGTAAGTTATGGGTGCAGTGGTTATTGCTGCGAGGTGCCCATCTGGTCTCTCTGCCAGAAACTCTCCCCAGAGCTAGGAAGGGCTGTGAAAGAGCTCCTGGCCATCAGTSGTTTTCAGCCTAGGGCAACAAAATAACCCAAAACTAGTACTGTATTCAACCTTGTGGCAGGCCTGATTCCTTGTTGCATGATAACAGGTGATAAATAGATTCAGAGAGTGGGTGTCTAGTCCCCTTATTAAGGCCCTCCACCTTCGCATTGGAACCCCCATCTCCTCTTCAGCAACCCTCCCTCCATCTGTTCTTCCTTCCATCTGACACTCAGCCACCAACCTCCACTTCCAGGCAGAGGCAGGGGAAACTGAGCAAGCAGTGTGGAACACCTGAAAAATCCCACATGTAAAATAAATGTAAAATATGCAAGTGGGATCAAAATTAATAAATGGCAGTAGCCCTAAAAAAATTGAAACAAATTAAAACAGAACCCCACCATGAATTTTTAAAATGGATCAGATTTGTTTTTAAGTGCAGCATTCAAACTTAGCCACAAAGCATAGCACACAGTGCTGTCAAACACGTTACAGATACAGCACAGCCACTTGGAAAAGCTCACAAGGACTGATGGACGCCAGAGCACCTGCTGACCTGCACAGAAAAGGGCTGGGTTTTGCTCAGTGCACTCCAGGACAGAGGAGGAGGGGGAGGGAAGGAAAATGTGACTCTCCGGGCAGAGCTGGAACAACATTTTCCTTTCTCTCAGGACGATTGGGAAGGACTGTTAAAACGCTGGTCTGAGGCCCCTGTCTGTTTAGAAAGGTTATTGCAGCCACGTCAGTGTGCCTAACCTGGAGGAATTTTACTCTGAACCCCAATATGTCTTATTAGCTTGGGAGACGACCAGCAGTGGCAGGACCTGGCCATTCAGGTGCTCCACGCTGACTGCTGGGACCTGGCTTCCAGAAGAAGCCTGTACGGATCATAAGAAGAATGTGGGGTTTTTTGTTTGGTTTTGGTTTGTGTTTGTTTGTTTGCTTTTTTGTTTGGTTGGTGTGGTTGGTTTTTTTGTTTGTTTGTTTGTTTGTTTGTTTTAAACTTCCAGGAATTTCTTTAAGGAAAACAGAAACCCAGGTATTTTTATGGCATTTTCTCACATTTTCACATCTAACAATACCACTTTTTGATGGAGACTACTGTATTCATTTGTTGGTAAGAAAGATACCCAGACTGATAAAACAACATACTCAAGAGCTCTAAACTGATTTGTCTCAGGAAATTGACGGCAGAACGCAGCGCGGAGCCCAGCAAGCCTGCTCTGCCACACGCAGCACAACCTTGGCCTGCAGCTAAATCTGACTACAGCAGGGAATATATCAGCCATCTCCCTTCCTTCAGCCCTTAGCTGGATGCTCACAGCTTCTTCTGTGATGAATTCTGTGCTTTGGTAATGAATCCTACAGGGTCCCTAAAGGTTAAATAAAATGATCTGCTAAAGTTGAAAACTGAATTGATAAAAAGGAACTGTTTGCTTTCTCCCTACTATTTTCATTCTACTTTCCTTATCTCTCGTTCATTGTTTCAGTTATCCTGGATTAGTGCCCAGGACTGTTGTCAGCCAGTGTGTCTGTATAGAGAAGAGACAGTCTCCGCCCCAAAGAACTTGCAAGCTTAATAGTGAAGACAGATGGATAAAAGGCAAGGTTATTGCTGTTCAGAAGTAGGAAACTAAAGCACATAGAGCATACATCACCGCTTGCAGCCACAAGGGAAAGGCCAGAGCAGAACCAGGAGCTAAGCCTCAGGCTCTCAGGGCTTTAAACACAAGAGCATCCTTCCTCTTCTGAATGCCCAGCACTTAAACTGGGCCATGCAGGAGGTTACTGTATGGGCAGATGGAAATGGCTGTTTGTTAGGTCCTTGGAGTGTCTTTCAAGTTACTCTTCCTGTGTCTGTCCTCAGCCCTAAACTGCATGAATCCCATATTAGCACACACCCTTCTAGGATCACTGCAGCTCCTGTAACACTGTCTCACTGCCCACTACAACAGCTGTGCATCTCACTTCCCCAAAACCACGTACGAATCCATGTATCCCCCCTGCTACGTTTCCTCCCCTCCATGTAAGGGCTCTAACTCCCCAAGCTGCCTGGAAAGAAAAAGAGAGAATGGCCATTTACTGTGTTTCCTTTACCATCTGGGCGTATTAAAAACTGCGCAGCAAATTAAAAATAGGTGGGAACAAAGATGGGGGAATGACATAAAGGGTTGCAGAAAATTCTCTGTGTACTTTTAAAAGCTGGAATTGCCATATGGACTGGCAGAGAGACATGTTTTACATTTCCACTGGTACATGACTGACATCATTTAGCATTAACTTCTATTTGAATAAAATGGTAGTAGACATTTAGGTAATATTACAGGGCAATAAATGTTTTAAAGAGCCTTGGGGGGATGCTCTTGAAACACAGTCCAGACCAGAACTCTAAAAATATGTCTTAATATATATTAACCTCTTCTAGGACTTTTGGCTCTCAAACAAATAATGGAGGATAGAGGTCCCCCCCACCCCTCCCCTTTTACTCTCTGAATTAAGAGTCCCAAGCTATATTTTTTCCCTTTTTCCTCTTTAGCTGTGCTGGGAAGAACATGAGGGAATGTAGTTAAAATTCAAAAAGGTTCCCCTTTATCATTACCATGAATCAACACAATAAATGAGCCCCTTCAGAGCACGGTAATAAGAATTTGATAAATCATCAGCCAAAAATTAACTAGATGTCAAAACAATCTTTGGGAAGTGTGATGGATTAGGGGCGATAGTGGCAATTAATCTCCCAGCATGAGTTCACAGGAGAGACTGAACGCTGGGAGATGGATAGGGGGGAGACCAAGGCCTCACAAGGTCAGGACACTGCGGAAAGGAACGAGAGAGGGAGAGAGAGACGGAGAGAAGAAGGAAAAAAATTCCACTGAGTCGGCAATACCCAGGCCCCCGGCAGCCGAGGTAGAGGTCAGTCACATGCCTTTGAAAACCCTTCTGTCTCCAGCTGCTCTCTGTGATGAGGCAAGCACTTTTCTGCTCCTGCTAATAAATGCCACAAGCCAGCTCATGGGGTACAACACATGGCTGGAGAGAGCCGGAGACCAAGGCAGGCTTCATTCGCAGGGCTGTACTCCTTTGTAAACAATAACAGGGGCGGCTGGAGGTGGCAGGATGCCGGAGGGGGAGCGGAGGGAGACAAATCCTTCTCTAATGTGTGAATTCATCCATACAAGGCCTGGCAGTGGGTGCGCGTGGCTTGACTAATTCCGCCTGAGCACCGGAGGGGAGAGTGCAGGAGGAAAGTGCCGCTGCAGTCATAAATCCCTATCCAGCTGGCAAAACCACTTCCTCAGTCTTCCACCTCACAAGAAGGTTTGCAGCCCTGTCAGAAGCAGCAGAGGCAGCTGCGGGCTAGGGCAGTGCTCCCTGCCCCGGCACCAGTCGAGCTGCATCTCCCACTGCCGGGCTGGGGTCCACAAGACCCCTCTGACCACATCATGGAGAGCCGTGAGCAGGGAAGGGTTTGCAGAGTGGCACAGCTGGGCTACTCTGCCTGGCCCCTGCTGGGCTACCTTGGTGGAGGTAGTAAATAGCAAGGTCCATAGCTCCTGGCATGCAAGTATTAGGAAGAAACCGTTCACTGGACAGTCAGAGGTCAAGGGGAGTGATTCTGCTGTCCACCTCCACCTCCTGCGACACAGCAAGTGAGCCAGGCCAAGGCAGGTGTCAGCTACCACAGCCTCACTTGCCTCCACTGAGCGGTGGTGGGTCCCACCAGAGGTGTTAGTTACAAACTGAATCACAGAGCTTCACGCTGGAAGGAGAACAATTTACGTGTTGCAAAAATTTCAAATAAGGGACATACAAAAGCTGCAAAGTTCAGACTGGCCTTCCAGAGCTCCCAGAAAGGACTTTACATTGATGTTATGCATAAAACATTGTCATAATCTATGATCTTTTTGCAGCCTCAAAGACAACCTCACAAATAGCAATGGTCTGTAAGCCTTTTCACGGCACCTACATGATGGCTTGGGCTGGGGATGAAGCAACAGGAACAGGGTGAAAGGTGTTCAAGCTCTGCTCCTCCAGCATAGCCTTTGACGCACAGGATGGCTGCGACAAAGCAGACCATCTCAATATGCCTCAGTTTCCCTTGGTTTGCAGCGCATACCAACGTGGCAGTTTGCCACTGCATGAAGTTTAATCTGTCAGGGTTGGGAAGCATCCTGGGACACCCAGAGGAAAAGGTGAGAGGATTATATACCGTGTTAACAAGATAAGCCTTGCAGAGATGCACCGAGGGTGTTTCTCCCCCACAGCTTCCAGGATTAATTTCCTAAAATCCCTCCTTTCCCTCCCTTCCACTCTGGGTAAGTGATTATCTTTACCTGTGCTGGTTACAGCAGCACAGGCTCCCAGCTCAAGCGAAGCATTGTACAAATGAAAATATCTACCATGAGTCAGCCACTGCTTCGCTATTTTGCTGCCCTAGGCAATTGCTTGCTCTGCTGGTGTTGTGTAGCTAACCTAGCACAGCAGCTACTCCCTGCTCTCCTTTCCCATTATGTCCAGCCCTTGGTAATTATGCGTACAACAGCATCTCTGCTCTGAACGTGGATCTGTGCTGGCAGGACTTTTTGACCAGCATCAGCTGGGCCAGATCCAGCAATTATGTGCACGAGGGGTGGTGGCATACACTGCCAGTCTTGCCCGATTTATGCTCTTCCTTCTTTGCACAAAATCTGTCACCTGGAATCCTTTGGAATCCAAACAGGGAAAGAAAAAAAAAAAAAAAGAGCGATGAAAGAAAATAAAGAGTCAGGCAATCACCTGGCAGAGCTTCTGCTGACTTCTCACACTTTGCACTGGGCCTCAGGGCATGGAGCTCCCAGTGACATTTCTCCCAGGAAACACAGGGCCTGACACATACTCAGGATCGCACCAGCCAGTCAGGGTGACACTGGGGGCCTGGACAAGCCTGCAGCTGGCTTTTTTAGGAGTGACAGTGACAACAAGAAAATAAATAATTGGCCTAGATCCTCTGCAGCCACACTGCTGCAGTTCTCCATTTCATCACTCTGAGGCTTGCAATCCTTTCCTGAGCTATTTAGCATCTCTCGTCACATTTTCACTGCTGGAGCACTGTTGGCTTTGATACACACTGTGCTCTTCCCCTCAAGCGACAAGGAACAAATGTTCATGCAACAGAGAAAGCGCCCATGGGGTGAAGAAGGAGAGCCTAAGATTTACTGAAAACGTCTGCAGCTGCTTGCTTTCACCACTGGCTATCTTCCCACTCCAAGCAGGGTAAGAGGACCAGGAAGCAGCAGCCAGGGACAGCGTCTTGGCTCACTAAAGGTTCCTCTCCTCCACCATCACCCTGGCTCACACTGACACCAGCTGAGAGAAAGGACAGACAGGCTTTGCTGCTGACAACCCAAGGGCCTCCAAGGATGATAAGGAATGCAAGATCTGGGCAGAGCATCTGGCAGCAGGGAGGAGCTCTGCATAGTCCTGATAGCTCTAGTCATGACCTGAAAGCCTCTCAAATGGGATAGTAGCACATGCAAGTGGTATTTTGAACCCGAGTTGTAAAAGTGGAGCTTGGAGGTAGAAGTGGTTGTGAAGTGAAACCAGAAGTGGGAGCACCAGTGAAGCAAAATCTGACAGGCAGCGTGAGCTGTGCTCCAGCAAGCTGTTAGCTCTCCTGTCTCATCTCACTAGAGGTGCTGTTTATGGACTGAGAAGATAAAGACTCAAGATGCAGCTGTGGCAATATCGCTGTCAAACTTAGTCTGTTTGCATTGGCGTGGCACACAGAGATTCAATTATGCTGGAGACTCCACTACAGTGGATACTCTACAACCACAATGCAAGATACATTCCTTTTCCTGAAGAAATTAACAGTCCACAGCAGGTTGCAAACACTGGCAATGGCAATTTTTATTCTTTGGTTAGATGCCTCAGGGCCAAATACTGTTGTCACTACTGTAGGGTATGGGGTCAACCCACTGAAGTAGGAAGAATTAATTCAGATTTACGAATTTCAAATAAATGGGTTGCTAGTGTCTTTAAACAGAGGTGGAACGGCAACCTGGCTTAGACAGAACATCACTCCTTCTTGCTTGCAATGCACAACATGCTCTGCAGCTGTCTCAGGGATGTTGCAATCAGAAAATCATTGGCTTCTCCATTAAGATAAAGCAAAATATTTGCTGCAGTCACCTGAATGTGCATATCCAGCTCAGTAACGTCTGCCACTATAATGTGATAGTCATTTATTTACTGAAGTAGGGTTAGCTCAGAAACATTGTGTAGTTTTCCCTTCCCTACCTAATTTTGCTGCTATGTTAACAGAAACTCAGTTATAGAACAGGACTCGCTCATTATTACTCGTTGTTAGAGGCTAAGGATAAGCCTCCATTAGCTCCGATTGCTTTGCTCCTGCGTATTCATACTGTTGATAACACCTTTCTTAAATATTTGCATCCTTAAGAAGCAGCCTTTTTTTTTTTTTAATCTTATTGCATCTTTCATGATTTTCCTTGGGTTGCTCATACAGTTTTGTGTAAGAGACAAATGCCTGGCAAATGTTCGGATACTGCTGGCTGCTTGGCGCATATCAGTGTCAGAAAGATTTCGGGGGGTGGGGGAAGAAGAAAAAACCCACCCAGCTGGAACACTTTCCCAGAATGCCTGTCTCTTCTCAAGACAGACAAGGCTTGGACAGAACAGATGTTTCCACCCAAAAGCAGATGTGAAGATGTTACTTTCCCAGGGAGGAAATGTGGTGGGGTTTATTATTAACCAACGGTCCCCATATGACAGCTTCCCTTGACCAACAGTTGGAAAATCTGGAAAAAAACATAGCCCTCTAATCCAAGTGGTGGCAGGAAATAGCCAGCCCTGATGGACTCTGTTCATTTATTATTATTAATTACAACCCGGAAATGACCAACAACATCTGGGAGAGCCAAATGTGAAAGAGAAAGAAAGCTTGAGCAAAGGGGCCAAATTTTTTATTCCATGATGGCCTTAGCATACTGCTAAACTTCAGAAAAAGCAGCTGCAAATTCAGTCTGAGCAGCCTCTGTAAGACAGCAGAAAGAAAGGTCCAGTAGCGCAGTGGCCAACAGAGCAAGGGGGAGTTACACAACAAGAAGCAATCCTGTACCACACATGGAGTATAACATGGAGCAAGTGACATCCCTAAAACCAGAAGTACTGAAGTTGTACGAGCACAATGCTGAGCCTCAAAAAATGGTGCCTGTTAAAGACAGACTGGAGCTGCGTCACACTGAGGGCCTGAACCAGTTTCCCCACACAGCACTAAATGGCACCATGCGCATCCAGCCACGCTGGCCAGCAGATTCCTGCAGCGCTGCAGCTACACAACATTAACGTGCTGGAAATCAACTGATGGAAACCAGGCAATAGAAAGAGAAGAAAGTTCAGACCAAACCCCAAACCAAATGCAGCGAATAAGAACACAAATCCATCAGAGACACAATAGCAAAGTATTTCAATGAAAGAACAAAAAGCAAAATAGATTTTCAAAACGTAAAACATTTGAAAACTGACCAAATCTCTAGTGATGGGAAGGTACAATAGACAGCTCTGTAACTAGGTCCAGAAACCTTAATGAAGTGTGGTTACCAGTTTGGAACTGGAATAAAATAAACCAAGAGTTCACAGAAGGCTGATCGAAAAAGCAGGTTAGTCTGTGATAGGTAACAAACATATGTGTGCAAGTTGGTTTACAGTTGCACGGAAAGCGGTACTGTGAACAGAGTATTTAAAGCATCAGTGGGCCTCCATGAGCCGTGTGTCAGCATGGGAGCAGCACCACTGGTTACTTAGACTGCCGCTCCTGCTTGTATAACCAGTTCGGGTCTTTCATTTGTCGCGCTGCCCGAGGTGGCTGCAGACTGCACTGGTCTGCTCTGAAAGCACCGTGCTCTGTGCCTGACACCAGCACGTGGGTGTGAAGGGAAGCCATGATCGTTATTTGAGCAAACAGGGTATCCAGCTACTCAAAATTTGGCAGGTGCACACATATTTTGCTGAACTGAGCGGCTGGTTCAGCTTTACTAAAAGCTTTGGATTTCTTTAGTCCTTTTACTCTATAGAAGTTATACACTTCCAGATTTTAAAACAAACATTGAATCAACCATTACCACTGCTAGTGTAAAATAAGACATTCTCTGCTTCTCTGTTGACAGCCCCACCTAAGGACACATGGACACTTTTCCATCAGGTACTGGAGAGCGCAGGCTCTCCGACATGCACACACGCCAGCTGTGGTTAACCCACAACCTGAGAGCTTGTAAAACATCTGTTTATATTTTCAGAGCAGTATTAACATTGTCAGACCGTGGCAAATCTGCTTAATTTTAATAGACATATGTATAATACACAAGCCAAAATACACTTAAAATGGGACATGCCAGAAAATAAACAACTATTAACTAATGAAATATAAAGGAAGTTAGTTCTTGCACTTTCTCTCCCACACACAACCCCTGCAGTCACAGTTCAGTCATCTCCTCCTCATGACTCCCCACTGCAGCCTCACACCCAAGAACTTCCACAGAAAAAGAAAGACTCCTCTTCTAAGCGTGCTGAGATAGCATGGGAGGGAGCGCAGAGAAAAGGTGAGGCCTCTGCCTGTATTTGTGTTTTCAGTATCAGAGTACCGCTCTAATGGTCAAGACATCAGTCCCTTTCTAAAGAAGCTTTAAAAAAAGCACGACATTCATGTGAAAAACCAGCCTCACCAAAACACTTACAGAACAGTTCTGGCTCAGAGACAACAGAGCACCACTTCAGACACACGGGCTGGAGGAGGCATTAAAAGGCCTGATTTTCAGTTGCGCTGTTTGTGCTAGTTATGCTAAGAAAGCTTAAATGGGGGGGACTGGAACCTAGGTTCACTTTAAAGCTCTTTTCCCATGTTAGAATAGGGGAAAGGGGCTTTGAGCACCAGGACCAACATCTGTCTCTGAATGCGCCACAGGACAAGTTTTCAAGTTCTATTTCAAAAAAATCGCACTCAATTCTTTCCAAGCATCATGTGTGACTGCTGCAATCCCAGCATGGACATGGCCTGGTTGTGCCAGCCACTATCTCTGTGTTGCCTCCTGACACTGCCGAATCCAGCACCGCTCAGCTGGCAGCACGTTTATCTTCAAAAGGCCCCCTGAGGCAGGAGGTGCTGCTTCAAGGTGGGGAGAAGGCAGGTCCTTTTGGACTGGGAACATGCGTGGTTTTTGTTTCCCAAATCCTATCCTTCCATCTTACCATGGAGCACACTTCTCCCTGGGGGAGACACTGCTAATCTCTGCTTTAGTATCTTCCAGCAAAACACCACCTCTCAGCTTCCCAGCACGGTAATAGTCCCTCGCACTTCACTTTCAGAAACTCTCAGTGAAAAAAACGCCTGATGTTAAGGATGACTGCATTTTCTTAGGGGGTTTTAAAGTTCATTCTTAAAAGGGAGTAACAGTCCTATCCTTAGATTCACCATGCCCTCTCTACTTCTATAGATATATCTGTAGAAATTGAACCTGAACGGGTTATTTCCACCCCTGCCCTTTTCCTTAATTTATTTTGTAAGGTATATACTGCAAAAACCAACTGCACAGAGGTGAAGAGAAGTGCCCCATAATTGAGAACAATATCTCCAAGGGGCTTTTCCAATGAGGTGCAGATTTCTCTGGCATACATTTTCAGAGCTGAAGTCAGTATAATGAAGTCCAGAACTTTTAGGTTTCCCCTTTAATATATCCATCATGTCTAGATCCATTATTGACATGTTGACTTTCTTGTTTCTGATTTAAGCTGCCAGACTCAGTAAAATTGCCTTGACAGCTTTAGCATTTGTGGCAGAACACTGACATGATGTTACTTACAGCTAATTAAAGTTGAGAGCATAATAAACAATCTTGGGATCCTAGCAACCTAATTTCCTCGGGTATTGAGTTTGCTGGATCTTGACCCAAGTTCTTTGAAGCTCCAGCGAATTCTGAGACTGACCTCCCTGCTCCGTGGGTGCTGGCTTTGGAAATCAGGGTGCCTTTTGTCCCAGTTGGATAACACCAAGAACACACAGGCCCAGCCTACCCGGGGAAATGGTGAGTGATGAGGAGAGACAGGGATGGGTAACTGGCGAGGAAATGGGAAACTGTGAGATGCTGGAAGTGGGTTTCTAAGGCCATTTCACTAAGAAGAAATGGGCCAATGGGTTATAGCTAATTAGCAATGGGATGAAAGCGAGCAAAGGAAAATTTAGACTGATTACCAGGAAATCTTTCCTACTGGTGAGCTCTGTTAGACTGCAAAATACTCTCAAGAGGGAAGCAGTGCAAACCACATTGCTCAAGTCATTTAAAACTGGATGGACAAAGCACTGCAGTACAGAGTGCTGGGAAATGCAGGCATTTGGGGTAGGAGAGTGAGTGTGAACAAGCTGACCTCATAGAAGTAGATTTTCTATTACTAGTCCATAAGGTCTTGGAAACTTTAACTGCATCAGTTCAATTCTCCTTTCCTCTCCCGTGCCATCTCAAACCCAGCTTGTTTTACATAGAAGTGCCTATCACAGTAGGAAATTACATACTCACAAAATAGAAAGATCAGTTCAATCAAGGGCAAAATTTCACCTTTTCTTCTGATGAACATGTTTTTGTTATTTATTTTGTTTTAACAACAAAAGAATAAAACTTGCCATACCCAAATGAGATTCTTAGAGCTGACTCAGCCAGCAAAATCAGCATTTTTTCTTGTCTGCAGTGAATCAAAAAAATCACTACTCACTTGTGCAGAATCAACTGAAATTTGAGGTGAATTAAATCCAAAATCCCCCTCTGTTCCTACAAGTGACTGACATGCCTTCTTTATTGCCAGTTTCTTGAGTGCTATTGGACTGATTTCTCCCACTTCCACTGTATCTCCTCATTCTGCGAAGTAGGGCAACAACAACATTTCACACCTCTTTTGCAAAGACTTAAAAGCAATGCAAGCGACACCCTCACTGTGAGTCGAGCCACTGTAAGTCATTAGAGCAAACAAAAGTTGTATTAAGTTAAATCTCAATGAAAAATGTTCTAGTTCAAGCATGTTAATTTGCATTTGTGCATATGAAGAAGAGCAACTGCTGAAGTCACAGTAAGATGATGATGCATCTGACATGTCAATAGATAATTTTTAACCGATTTAGTAAACCAGTACAAAGGCTGTGCTGGTGCTCTTAATCTCTTAATTCAGCTTAAAATAGCCTGAAACTGAGCCTCATGTTCACGCAATGGCTTACTGCATTTAGAGTAGTTTCAAGACCACTATTCTTAAAAAGACAAAACTTCTGGGCAGAGACAAGGCCCTAGACCATGTGTATATTGTAAGAGAAAGGATCTTTGATTGCTTGCAGGTACCCTGGTGCACGTGTAGTAACTCCAGGGATGCCAAGAACTTAATTCATCTCTATGGAACTGCTCCAAGTTTGCACCCATAGGACAAAAACAGCATTTTACACTTTGGAGGATGCCGAACTGTCTCTGGATTTTGCAGATCACCTCTGTTCTTCACTTCCATACTGCCTCTGCAGGGCAGGTTTACTGCAGCACGCACTTCTCCGTGGGCTGCACCTGAGTACAGCGGGTAAGAGAACCACACAGCCTGATACAGTGTTTGTGGCCTGTAGCTTCAGATTGGAAGCTTGGAGGATGACGTTTGTAAAAGCAAGAGAGTAAATAGCCCCAACCTTAGGTCCACCCCTAAAGGTTATTTACCAGAAAGGAGTCTGCACTGAGCACCACAGCCGGGTTTCTGGGCAGAGCCATGCATGGGAAGAAAGCAGAGAGTAATTATTGGCCAAGTGAAGTGAAAAGCTTGGGGTTAATATATCTCAAGGCAGAACATCTCCCTGGGCTTCTTGTGAAGACCAATGACGTCACCCCCGAACAGTACTTGCTTGCTTGTTAGTTCATTGCTCGGGGGGGGGGAGCGGTGGGTGGGTGAAATTAGTAACATGGGGCTTGACGTCCTGCCTCCTCCTGACTGGTGCTGGCACGAAGCAGGGAGGGGAGCTTAACTACCTGACAAACTTGGCTTGAAGCAGCCACTGCTATGAAAGCAATGCAGGGGGAAGCCTTTCTCAAAGGTGACAGTGGGACCCAGGAAGAAAAGGCACTGCAGGAGGAATGCCTCTCTGCTCCTGGAAAATGAGGTGTGGATCCAGCCTCCTACCCTGTCCTTTCCCAGGAGCCAGGGAAGGCAGCGTGGGCTGGGCCTGAGTCTAGAGATGCAGAAGAGACAACTGCTCGCAGCATTCACTCCCTTTCAAGTTTCATTTCCCATTTTAGTCCTCCCCATTTCCCGGTGTTTATCATAAACACTGGACTTCATTTCAGTTTGCCGGTTGCACACAGTCCTTTTTAGCAGGTGGCTATAAACAGAATGGATGGTAGAAGGACAGCAAAGGAAAAGGAGCATTCACATTTCACAAATCCTATGCCAAAATCCGAAATTTCCCAAATCCTCATGGGCTGCACCCTTCCCTGTCTCCAGAGCAGTTAATGCAGCAACTCCACGGAATTCACTGCGGGGGGGGGGGGGAACCAACCAAAACCCGCAATTTTTCGATGAAGGATGCCTGCAAAAGCAGCATTTCCTCCCTTTTGTCTTGGCTGGGGCTGTTTTCAGTTCCTGATTGTTCAGACTCTTTATTCCTCACTTTCAGACTCTTGTTCATTTCCAGCTGGGCTGTATGTGTGCTTCAGAGATCCAGTGGGAAAGGTGGTGCGCAGTGACCCCCAGTCATTAATCAAGCTGCCTAAGCCGGGGCCTTTTCACAGCCAGAGCCTGATTATTGGCTCTTGGGAGCTGCGTAATAAAATGACAAGGGGAGTGAGTCTATTTCCTGCCGCCAAACTGCTGACATTAATTCACACTGGGGGGCTCGGGGAAGGCAGCGGGAGGGGGGGAGCAGGGAAAGAGAATCTATCTGTGCAAGTAAACACTGCAGGATCTGTGTGCAGCTACCCAGCTGCTGTGTGCGTGTGAGTGAACAGACGTGTAACAGCGCAGATGTGTTCACGTATGCACTAACTGTCCTATGTATCAGAGTACAGCAGTTGGGAGAAAAATATGGTTTTACGAAATAACTAGGCAAAATCTTGGACCAAAACCTGGATCCAACTCTTGATCCTCCATTACTGCAGAGGTCCAGATCCGGTCTGCAGCCGCTTGCTTTATCTAGACTGATATTCACACTACTACATCTAAAAAGCTCAGGTTTTTTCAGTGGTAGCCCTTAAAAACAGCAAGAAAATTAGGTCAACACTTCTAAAAGTTTACACTACAACTTTAGCTCAGATTCCCAGACTGTAGCCCAATCTAAGAAAACCCCAAACAAAATAACTACCACCACGCCCATTTTGATGTGAGACTAGCAGGGTGACAGGTTTACTTCTCTCAGCAATGAACTGTGGCTGCAGAAAGCTTTGTTGCCAGATACCTGCCATGCTTCTAGGGATGATAGGAATCCATCCTAACAGCTAGGAAAACACAAAACAAAGCCCCACACAACTACCACAAGATCAACACTGGAAGTATTTATAACTGAGATGCTAGAATCCTTGTGTGTAGGAAAACTGGGTGATTGCATCCTGACATTCCT
This sequence comes from Phoebastria nigripes, assembly GCA_035582835.1. NCBI lineage: Eukaryota > Metazoa > Chordata > Aves > Procellariiformes > Diomedeidae > Phoebastria > Phoebastria nigripes. The sequence continues at coordinate 1,215,035 of JAYKAV010000889.1, forward strand.
ACTGCTGAGGAACAAACTGGATGGTAAGTACAACTGGTAACAATTTTCTGAAATTGCAGAAATTTCTTCTTTTCTTTTTTTCTTAGTTAATAGTTCTTTTGTCCTGACTCTAGACATGTTGCTAATCAGTTTATATCATATGGGAGCTATCAGCAGAGACAGTCAAGCCTGGGGATATGTAAAACCTTTCCATTGCCTGAAGAATCCAAGGAGACCTTTGACACTCGCCAAATTCCCTTGCAAGGGAAGGGTAAGGGAATAAAGTCAGAGCCAAAATCTGCAAAGTCATTTTTTCATTAGCCTTCAAATATAATCTTAAAACTTTCCTCTGCTGATACCATATTTTTACGGGGCAGCAACAGCTGAGGAACTGTTTTGCTAAGACCACTTCTTTTCATACTGTTGGCTCTGTTTCTTGCACACTAGTCACCCGTAGTCTAGCCTGGCCATCTGGCCCCTCAGCTTGTTCACGGATGGCTGCTGAAGAGCCAAGCGTGTGGAAGTTCAGGATCTGTTGCAACCCCCAGGTCAGCTGCTGGGATGTGAGCAGGCAACATGGCGTGGGAACAGCAGCAAAAATAGAAACACCTCTGCTAGAGCACTGATGTTTTTCTGGAGTAATGTCCTCTGAGACAACATTATTTCATCAGAGTACTTCTAGTTGCACATGTAGAATACTCTTTGAGCCTGACTGATCTTCGACATGATCCTTACAGTCAGTAACAACCTTGCAAAGAAGCAGAAAATACCCTCACATTTCCCTCAGTGTAGCACGGTAGAAAATGGTCCCAACAAGGTCTGCAGAGGTGTAAATGTCTGCACGAGGCATTGGGGAATCAGGTCTAAATTCTTTCCTGAAACATCCCATTAAGGATCGGAAACGTAAGTCTAATGTTGTCCTTGCCACCAAAGCAAAAGCAACCTTCTGGTTTAAGCAGAACCTGAATACACATATTCCTCCATCCTCCAGTCACCCAGGGAAAAAACAAAACAAAACAAACAAAAAAAAACCCCAAACAAAACCACCAAAAAAACCAAACCCAAAAAACCCCCACTGCATATGAAACCACAAGAGGCTGACAGGAGGTACCACAGAAGCCTCTGCTCCACAGTCCAACCCGTCTTTTTCCTTTTCTATTGAAATAAATGAAACATGGAAACTGGGGAAACTGAACAAAGTCAACTGAAAGCAACAGACCAGAACCCCACCACTATACATGGGTAGAATTGCCTTTGATGGAGTCACACCACTCTGCAGCATCAGAGAACCTAGTGCGTCACTGATTATCAAGTATATTGATCCCCAGAGAGTATGTAACGGAGCCCAGGATTTAGTCCCCAGACCTGCAACGCAATGGTTGCACCAGCAAACTCCCAGCAGCCAGTGCTGCTAGCATCAGGCATAGGGCTGGTATAGAAAGCAGCCAGTAAATCAAGGTGTGCGAAGCAAATAGTATCATTAATTCTCACATGTGCATCTGAGCAAGAAGTGCCTGATAAAAAAAGACCCATTTGCCATTGCAACTATATCAAACCTTCTACAAGTCACTTTGAGGTCACTGTTTTTGTCCAGTATTTCAATACATTAAATGCAATTACTTCATTGTTGATTTACCTGTCATTAGAGGCATGTGTTTGAACATGATTTATTGAGTGAGTTTTGTGCCAGTTGACTTGCAATAGATTGCACAATATTCAAAAAGGCTCATTTGCTTGGCATTACATTAGAAGCAGGGTGATTGCAACACAAAGCAATGTAAATGAGTTCTGAGAGGCTCCATCATTCATGTTGTCATGTACTGAATCCTATTATTATTTATTACCATAATTGTACTGTGTTTCCTGGGGCGATAAATTAGGACTGATGGGTCCCGCTGACAGCCAAGGACTGGACTCGCTCTATATAATTTAATAGGGATACTGTTGGATCTCTGCTTGGAGGAGACTTAGGGAGGAATTTAGTAACTAAGCAAAATCTTTTCTTAAAAAAATTAAAAATAAAATAAAAGCAGTGAGGTTCCCCACCCCCCCTTCTCCCTTGGCAGCAATTTAAGTCTTGATAAAAGCTGCAAAGGAAATGGGAGCACTCTGTCTTTCATAATAGGATTGTTAAAAAAATCACTGCCCTGTGTCACAATCTGTTTTATGCTCCCTGCTGACAGGCAGCCTCACAACGGCTGGGAACAGAGGGACAGAGGATGACTTAAAGGGATAGCAGTGACAGCTTCTGACCTCTAGCATACCAGCTCAAATCCAACCCACAACTGCAAGTAAAAGTTGTTCTTAACTGATAGCTGTGGGGAATGAGTGAGGTTATCACTACATCTCGCACACAAGCATTCACAAAATGTCATCAAAACCAGCTTTTCCTGAAGTCTCACAAAAGAGGTTGCCGACCAGCTTGACAGATTTCACTTCTCACCAAGGGCCTCTTTCAAAGCTCAGTGCAGTCTTTGAAAGACCATCGCTTCTTTGGTTTGCACACCCGTAGCCCTGTTTCTGATGGGTTTGCAGGCAGTCTGAGGTACTCGTTTGATCAGGGAGTTTCCGTATTTCAGATCCTGGGGATGTTTTAGGTGTAAGTTTGATAATGACCTAAAACAGGCTGAAGCCTGTTCTTTCTGCTGAACGCTTCTTCCCATGCAATTGAATTCCCAAGCCCCGAGGGGCCAGTGCAGGACTCTCCAACAGCCCTCATAACCCTTCCAGAGAGCAAACGTAGCACAAAGGTGGAACCACAACTCCAAGCACATTTTGCAGCCACCACTTGTTGAAACCAAGTAGTTTGCTCCTCCTAACTTCAGGTGCTTCAGGGTACAAAACACAAAGAGGAGTCACAAAACCTAGCTCTTATTTTTAATTCAACCAGCGAAAGCTTTCTGAGTGGGACGACTACAGTGACAATAGCAAAGCCAGGACAGGGTTAGTCTGGGTTTGCTGATGTGTTAGTGTAGGCGGTCCGTGGCACTGCTGTGAGCCGTGTAACTGTTTTATTCTTGGCCCAGCTGGGACACACCTTCCCCTGCTATTTAAATGAAAAACCAAACACTTTTTATATAAACTGCTGATGAATGAAAACTGTGACCTTTCCCTCTTCTATTTGAGCTTGGAATCAGAAAATAACAGTAAAACCAAGACAAGGTTTTTTTCCCATCCCACGTGCCACAGGACTGGATTTCAAAGCACGTAGGATACACAGTCATGGCAAAATTTTCACTAGTCCTCAACTCACTGCCAGGTAAGTGCAGGACAGCCTTTAACAAAGCACTGCATCTAACAGGCATGCAATGCTTTGAGAACTTTGGGGAAATCTGGCTCTGCAGCTCTGCGTGCTGTAAAACTCTCTGCTCTCCATTAGTGCAGAGAGCCAGCAAAAACCCATCATGTGGCTCAGGTTTTACTAAAGCCCTCAGAGTAAAATGGAAGCAGATCTTCAGCAAAAGGTAGGCCCAAATTTTAGTCTGTAACCTCCAAAAGTCCCATTCTCCCTTTATGCTATTTTGATACCAATGTTATTCTGCTGACATAGCCAGAGTAATTCTGGATTTACAGCAGGGTAGGTGGATCAGAACCAGGGCCCTTTCAATTGGCCTTCATTTCAGAGCAATCCCACACTGATGTGAAACTGCAGTGTTAGCCTTTGTGGTCATTTCTTTAGCATGCAATGCATGGGAACTTCAGAAACTCACTGGTCATGCAGCAGGTACCTGATTCTTCTCTTTCACACCTAATGTGACAGGAGGCAGTGTCCTGTTTACTCTGTGAACAGTTTACTCTGTAAACTAGGAACTTTTCTTATAGGTTCTTTGGATTTTTGATACTATTTCATTTGTGACCGTGTTAACGTTAAGAGTTAACCCACAAAGTGTCTTTTTACCATGATAAAACCCCTAGTTATGCTTTGTTCTTAAAGTTGAGAAACATGAGAGTAAAGGATTTCTGGCCTTGAACTGGAGCTTTGAATGTTGCTTCTGGGAACTGATCAAACCTTTCTGTGCCATAGTCATTCCCCAGCTATAATAATGCTTATTCACCCTATAGGATTGTGATTGATACTCATTAGCCAAATTAGGAAGTTATTAAGGCCAAGAAGATGAGAGTGCTGTATTAGTATCGCTGTTGTTCTTAATGAATGCATCCTTCTTTGCTTAAAACAAAGAGAATGAACTGCTTAAATGACTGCAGCAATGTTCTACCCTTAGAGCTAATGGACAAAGTCCCAGCTGCTGAAGATACAGAGACAGCATGAGGAGATTAGCCATTAGAAAGCATAAGCTTGCACATCCTGACAGGAGAAGCACTGTAAGAGTGCTGTTTGCAAATCTAGATAAAGGATCCTATAAGGAGGACAGGGAAAATAGGGAAAGCACGTCTCAGGTTCTGGTATCCAGATTAAGATTCAACAACAAAATTCTTCTTTCCATGCTTTCCTCAATCTTTCTACTACACTTCCTGTAAAGAGACTCAGAGCTGCAGAACCTCAGAACTGTTGGACTAGAACAGGTTAATGGTCCCTACAGTCCTGTATGTTGTATTTGTGAGCAACCAAATGTCCATAAATCCTCCTAGTGGACAATTTTATGGAATAATCAACACATCAGTGATATTTCCTTCTAACCTTCCCCGAGTTAGTGACTGGCTTATGCCCTGAGGCATGAGAGCTTATTGACTGGATCCATCTCTTGTTCAAGTCAATAAGTATCTGTCAATTCAGGTCAATTCAAATGAGATTTTATTGACAGGAGAAGCTACACAAAATGTTGCCAAAGTGTGAGAAAATGACAGCACACCCCTACCTTCCTTGAGCCATCTGTCAGAGATAGATAAAACCTGCACTCTTTTTACAGAGAGACTTACTTGCAGCTTCATTGAATAGAAATTGTCCTTGATTTAGCTTCATTGACTTAATTGAGCTGAGCTATGCTAAGCATAAACAAGATCCATCTTCTTTCTCTACGGACGCCATCAGAAGTAGCATGAGTGCATTAAAAGGCCGAGGTTGTAAACCCATAATTATGTTAGAAATAGGGCAATATAGATATCCTTCTGCCAAAGAGCACTAAGCAATGTCCACAGACACAGAACAACACAGCAGAGCCTGCACCTACAGCTGTTAGACTATCAGCATCCCCGTTTCCCCCTCCCTGCTGATTGCTGCTCCAGCTCATATTCTCCCTACCCCACGCAGACATATGAAACTTGTCACTCAGACATCAAAGGCGTTTTTCGCTCACCCTTTCTCAGCGGTGACACATTTTTGGCCAAGCACATCACATTAATAGAACTTGCTGTCAAACAAGAAGGCTTTCGAACAATGGAAGGATTGTACACTGTGCGGCACGGCTGATGGGCAGATCACCAGGTAATGTGATGCAAGAGCTATAAAATATCTCAAAGACACAAGCAAAAAACACAGAGCCTAGTTTTGAAGACAGACTTGCGGTTTGTAGAGATTTTTTTTTTTTTTTTGGTATAAATTTTGGAACAGACCCTGGCATCGGACTTGATTGGGTTTCCAAACCTAGCTTTAGTTTAACATGCACATTTCCTTAAGTGGTGCAGTGTTTCCTTGTCTTCTCCAGTGCCTCCTTCCCTAGCACATACTCCCCATCCTTCATTTCATTATTTGAAACAAATTATGGGCCAAGTTCAGCTGGCCTCATAGAATCAGTGAAGGCATTTAAAACACACCATGTTGCACTGGAACCTGCACAGAAACAGTCTGCTGCTCACTAGGACTTTTCACCATGAAACAAAAAGGGCTCTGCTTTGCATGACACTATTCATGTTGTGGCTGAGCCCCAGAAGGAATAACAGGGACAGCTTCTGTGAGAACTACCACTTTGCAGTAGAGGCAGGGTGAGCACAGGGCACACACCTGAACCAGCCGTCCGTGGGGATGTGCCCCAGAGACCTTTCCCAATAGAGGCCTTCAGTGCTCTAGGTGATGATTAATGAGAACTTGGGGTTGGAGCTTAGTAATCGTGACGAGTCTTTTATATAAATCACTGGTAAGCTAACAAGTATCAAGAAATAGTGTAAGGAGAAAGGAGAGAAGGAGAAAGAAAACTATGCACGTGACTGTAACCCCAACTCAGTCTAGCAACTAGCCAGGTAAGTGATCCCAAAGGGTTTTATTTCTTCCAGAGCCTCTAAAAAGGCCAGTAGCTCTCGCAGGTGGGGAGTGCCTGGGCAGCACGCACTGCTGTGGCTGGGCCAGCGGCACGCAGGGCATTGCAAGAAATTCCTACAGGGATGTCAAGCCTGTATGAAAATTATCCTACTGTTGTGGAGGCTTGGTGAGCTCTCATAATCTATACATCCTTCCACGCATCTCCAGGAATATTACTGTGATACAAAGTATGACTGACTAGAGAGATGAAGATATTAAGCATGTGTCTTTGTCAGTTACGGCCATTATCATTAGCAGACTAGCTACTATTCCCTATATATTCCTTTTAGAACCGTTTACAGCTGAAACATTTTTAATGGCTCGATGAATATGAATGCAACATTTATAACCATTTACACATATGAGACTTTGGGGCACATCCATCTTTCATTGCAGGCACGTAACCTCCCATTACCGCGCTGTCACACTGAAGAGTGAGTGGGGAGAAGAGGACCCCACTTTGTAGTGAAAGATGAGGACATTATTTCTGCCTGTTTTGTAAAACACATGTTCAGAAATCTCCCTTACTGTCATCACAGACTTCTCTCCCCAGTCACGCACTTATTTAGACTCTTTATACTTTCATTAACAATGGAAAAATGCAGGCCATTACATCTGTTAGCAGACATAATTTTAGACAAATACAACTTCTTATCAAATAAGCCTGCAATAAATGTTTCATGAACAGAACCCTTCAATAGAACTCCCAACACTAATTTAATGAGAAGTATCAAATGAATTTTTTTTTTTATTCTGATATCTCCCCTGAGACAAATGATACTTTGCAGGCCTATTTTTAACAAATGAATTATTGACTTAAACTGGCACAATTAATCACAATATAATGGGATCAGGGGATGTTAGAGGCTCATTCAGCACGGCAGATGATGAGTACTGACTCTTCCAAGAAATGAGGCTCTTTAATCACTCCCAGATTAACAGCTACATGCTTTCAAATTTCAATCACAGGGAACTGGCAGTGTGGAATGAAAAGGGCCCACTCCAGCAAGAAGGAAGAAAGCGGGAGGATTTCTTACCCCATGAGAGCCCCGGTGCTTGTTGTCTCAGAAACAGGTACCCAACTTCCCTTGGGAAAGGAGAGGATCTAAATCATGCTGCACTTCCAAGAGTTCCTGCTTCCAGTCTTTATCAGGTAAAGAATCTGGTTTCAGGAGGACAGAGCATGCTCGCAACCCATCAGGCTGTTTAACACCTGCCCTTAAGGTAAAATCTTCAGGACTTAATAGAAAAAGCCTCTTAACTAATCCTCTCCTTATTGGGATAACTGTTCTCTAAACTTTTTTCACCTTCCTGCAAAAGGTGCTACTACATTGCATGCCATGTATACTAAAGGTGTTGGTTTGGAGTTTTTTCTTTGGTCAGCTCCATAGGCTCATAAAGACATTTCTACGAATTACAAGGCTTTCCCACTACCTGCAACTCTAGAACTGGGTTCTTTATGCCCCCAGTCCTGCATCCAAGAACATCCAAACTCTGCAGGCAGTGGGGCCACAAGCAGATCTAGCACTCTCTCCTTGTCCTTGCTATAGTTCATACACTAAGGATCTGTCCCATCTATTTAATGGAGGCCTCAGGTTCTGAGCTAACAAAGCACTTGGGACACTACATTCAGCATAGATTATATCATCTCTGGTAATGCCGAGGACCCTTGTACTCTGCAGAGCAGTAACCTGAATATTTCTCTTTTTCTGTCCTCAAAGGCAACAGTTCCATTTTTCCCCAACCCAGAGCACAAAGCTTTCTGCACTCCTTCTGAGGTGCATTAACTCCCAGAAACAGTATAGAGAAGAGCAGACTCCCTAAGATGCCTCTGCAGCTATGCAGTTGCTCCCAGTGCTAGTACTACCCAATCCCAAATGGCAGCCCCCAAGTAAACCTCGTACCTCTGGGCAAAGAACTGTTATAATGGTCTCAGCATCACCCAACCCAGGTGCGTAAGAACAAGCTTGGGTCTTAATCCCCTATAGGGCTTACTAACTCACTGTGGGAAAGAGAAGTGCCAGGTAATCCTATTTAAGCATTTGCAGAATGGGCTTGTGTGTTCTGTGCACCAGCACCCTGCAAAAGGTATTGCAAAAGCTACGTTTTAGGCCCCCAGTGTAAAATGCATTGCTGATTTATCACCTTGGCTAGACTCTGAACTCTTGCAATTGCACAGATACAGATCACAACAAGAACATTCCTCACACCAGGGATTTGATGCAATTGTCTTGCCATGACTGGGACTGGAAATTCTTTCAGCTCCCCAGACAACATTTGACCCAATTAAAGAGTAATTCAGAAGCTTTTGTGACAAATGATAACAAAATAATAAATATACAGATTAACTTTTAAAGCCAGAAATGGCAAAGAAAATGAAACAAAATTAACATCAAGGCAAACTGAATGCATGCTGAAACTACATGGAAAGTCAAATACTATGCTTTACTTTGCTAGTCTTGAGTTTAGGGTTCTGTCTTTTCTCAGCAACAGTTAGTGACATCTCAGACACCTCAAGCAGAGCTTTTTCCTTCAGCCTGTGCTGCTTGAGGTGCCTGCAATTCCCTGCAATCTTGCAGGGAAAAATTCTTAATTTGACAAGAGACTTGGCAAGTAAATAACAGGTAAATGGATTCCCAGCAGTTGAGCTTCAAACAAAAATGCATTTTTGTAATTTGCACTTCTAAACAATTTTTTTTATTAAACAATTTTAAAAATTAGCTCCTTTCTAAATTGGAGAAATTTAGAATTTCCAGGGTGGATCATGTGCATCATCTGGTCTTATATTCTGCCTTTGACAGTGACCTGCATGAAATGCCTCAGAAAAAGAATTCAAGAAACTTCATAGCAGGATGTTCAAGAAACAAAAGGAACGCCACAAACATGAGAATCACACAACCCACATGGCTATCTCTTCCTGACCACTTAAAAGTTATAAACAAATGCAAACCCTGAAACATGTGTTTTAGCATTCTTTCAATACGCATTTGATTACTGTTTAGTGTTATACCTTTACATATTAACATTATTTAGATAAATATACAATCTGCCTTTGATTCATGTGCAGAAAAATAAACAAACAAACTTCCTGGCTAAGTGCTGAGGAAGGAAATAATTGGCTAACTCTGAAATCATTGTCCAGAGGTGAATTTCATTGACACTGAAGCCAACGCCAATATTTGGGTTAAGGGCTATCAGAAAGAAAGTTGATTTTTTTTCAGGCTGAGATTCTGTGTTGGAGCTGATAGCAGGAAGAAATACTGAAGATGGTTTTCCCTCTGTGCAGGAGCCTTTTGCTCCCTCTATACCAAAAGGTATTTGCCAGGAGTGTTATGATATCGCACGGTTGCTTCCTAAGACAGTCTCCTAGTAATCTTTGCCTACTGTCAATATGGTAAAAATTAACCCTTTTCTCTTCCCTCAACTTCGGATTTTACCTGAGAATGTGTAACAGTCTCCACTAGTATTTCATTGCAAGAGAAGCATCCAGGTTATTTGCCTGATATATAACCACCGCCAAATATTTTGACAGGGAGAGGTGCCAGTTTTCTGTCCACTTCAGTCCTGATTCTTGTTGAAGCTGATTGAGAGAGTTCCTCAAAATGGGTTTGCTGTATTCACCACGTGGCTTTAACAGCTGCAGGTCCTCAAGCAAGGAGGAAACATTGCGGCTCCCATTATCCCTAAATTCACACAGAAAGGGGGAACAGCTATTTGCAATAGAAAAGCAGTGGGAAAGAGACTGGGAAAGGTGGCAGATGTACCGGGCTGTGCCAGACTTTTTCAGCATGTCTCATTGTCTGCAAGGCAGAGTGCAGAAATGGGAAACGGCAAGTGAAACCCGTTTGTGCTTAAACATGCCTAAGCTTTCTCAGAATCAGGGCCGCTCTCAGAAATGGGGGCCAGCTCCTGGGTCTCTAGTGGAGGTCTGGTAGCCAAAAAACATTCTCTTCTTTATTTTAATTTATAGGCCTGTCAAAGTTAGAATTGATTGGGAAGAAGTCTTGTTTTACCTATGGTGGGAGGAAATCAAGTGATGTTAGCAGCAATGCTGGGCACATTATCATCTGCTGGTTCCATTTAACAACTTCTCACAACATATGCAGTTTACATTATGGTATCCTGCACATGTAGTCTTTGGCTGAAAATATCCTCCAGAGCTCTGAATTTATGGTCATGCAAATACTCAGAGAGGCAAGAAACAGGCGTGCCAAAGAATGAAAAAGGAAAGCCTTCTTTGTTTCTGCTTCTAGGTCATATTAACTCTAACCCTGCTGTGCTGCAACACAACAAGGGATGCTGGTGTTTCAACCTCACACCCTCATCTTTTGCTATGGCAATTCCTCAAATACCATCATCTTGCACAGATTTACTTGGCTTCCATGGGCAGCTGGAGCTGGGCCTCTGAGAAAAGATCTGCTTTCAGCCAAGCTGTCTTTTTCTTTCTCTGCAGGCCTGGCATGACAACAGGCCTCATTCTGCCATTATTCCTACCAGTTCTGCATCCCTTGGGGAGTCTCCCGAGTCCCAGCAGTGCCAGCCCAGACCCTCAGGGCAGCAAATTAACCACTGTGGTCAAAACTGCACAAGCACAAAATAAGGAGTTTGTTCCTTATTGTTGCTATCCTTTCTCCTATATTTTTTCTGGCATAAAAGTTCAGTGTGACATAAGAAGAAGATTGAACAGAATCTCTTTGTCCATCCTTTCAGCATAACTTAACTTCACTTTCCAGCAATGATCCAGTAAGCTGCTCTGTTACTGTGCAATGCCAGTCAGAGATACTAGCCTCGATCCCAAGATTACTACAGATACATGGTGAGGATCCTGAGCTTATTAGCCCTTCTTGCCCAGTTGATTACCTTGGGCACAGGTATGCTGATTCTGGAGTTGTGGCCTCAACATTATTTTGGTGTCTTTGCATGGCACTAGCCAGTGGCTATAATTTTTGTCATAGTGGAATTGCAGGCTTAATGAAAGAAAAGAAAAACAAAAAGATGTTGTTCAAAGACCTCCATTTCACGTTAGGGCACAAACAATATATATACAACCAATGCAGCAATCTGTCACCTGTCAGCTGTCGGCAAAAGCTTTGTGGGAAATTAATTTTCAAGTGCAATTTCAGTAGCCTGTTGATCTAACGCTGTGGAACAGTGGGAATGGATCAAATGGGAAGTGGACCTGTATGTTTCCTTACTGCGTGCTTTTCACAGCAAAGATGCAGCCCACTACAAAATAAAAATGTATCTAAGAAATTTTACCTTCTTTGGAACTTTTTCGTATGCTAGGCTGGATTGTCAGTTCATGTAAATGAATACAGTTTCATGGACTTACGAGGAGTAATCTCATTTTATACCCAAAGGTAACATGACCCTGTGTTCTGAGGAGTGGCAACTTGGAACAGGAGGGTTAAAGCAGCAAAAAGTCACCAGGATTAAGTTACTAGGATTACCATAAAAATGATAGCATCTGTCACTGACAGCCATATCGAGAGAGTATTTTTCCTTGCAAGTCCAGCAAACCCATCCACTGCTGATGGTGGCAATGAAGCCCTGAGCATGGCTGTGTTCCTTGCTTTACTACAGAATAAGAACAATAAATACAGCTATTTCCAGTCCTGACTTCTGACTAACCCACATCATAAATTAGACCGTCCCTTTTGGCCACACGTATGTTAACTACAGTGCAGTTCAGTCACAACTACTGTACAGTTCTATTTTTTGATAGATTTAATTACTCCTAATTTATATCAGGCAGAGCTGTACTTAGTATGTGAAGTACTTAGCACTGGCATTTTAATGTCATACTTAATACACATTTTTAGAGCTCTGGTCATTAACTACACGATAGATTTGAGCCCTGAATTTACTATACAGTGCTCCAAGGCCTCACTTGGCTTTTGGAGGATGTTGCAGCAGTGTTGCCTCACATACAGCGTATACTCTGTATATATGACATATACCCCATTTCTCAATTTTGATATCACCAGGGAACAGCAGTGACCTCTAGGTGTGACACAGGGTTTATTTTTAAAGAGAGATTCTCAGCTTCAGAGGCCTGCAAGTTTTCAGCCAATATAAATCGGTGTGCTAAGAAATGAAAGCAAGTTTATGCTTCTTGGGAATGTTTATTATTGTGAGAGTTCAAAAATGAAATCTCATATTTGTGAGAAAAATATGGCTGAAGTTGTTCCTGCATGGATAAAAATGACCCATATTCCTACTTTCCTCTTAATTTTTTAATAAGCTGATTCATTTTTTAATAAGTATGATATCACTACATGTTCGTATCTTTATCAAAAACGTTAATAAAACATTCACTTCTATTTGTTTACCAAAAATGCCTTTTATGGAGATGAAATATTTCTAAAAATCTGCTCATTTATGTTTTTCACCGAGCAATGTATTAAAAAAACCAAAACATAATTTGTGTTGGTGAAACTTAAAGAATTTTGACAGCAGCAACAACTTGTTTTGCAAAAACTGTTTTTGAGGGGAAAAAAGCAACTCTCTCAAATTCCACAAGTTAATTTTTTGTTTTTTGTTTTTTTAAAAACAACCTGCTTCTGTGTTTGCTCATTGCTGAACACTATGTGTCCTTGATGCCATCAAAGGCATCTGAACACTGTAGGAACATAAATATAAATGAACATACTAAATGGTGATTGCCAAGTTGTCTAGCCCATCATCCTAAAATGGCCATTTAGGACAAATTCCTTGAAACTCATGAATGCAATTCTTTTCCTTTCAAAGGTCTTGTCTACAGGGTACATTGAGGAAAGTTGAGACAAATGAAGCCAAAGTATGACATTAATGTACAGACATCAAAGCTCTGTGGTTAGATGAAACTGCAGCAAACTACAGACATGTTATTCTGAAGCAGAGCAACCACATGGGGGTTTAATAGCCTTGAACTTCTGTTTGTAATCTCATACAATTAGTTACTCCTCATGGCTCCCCATATAGACAGGCCCTAAGCGTACTTAGGAGCTTATAGGTTGCATGAGTTGTTGCTATACAACTGAGCTGTTTACGTACCATTTCAGTTCACTGGGAGCTGCTCAAGGCACCTGAGATGCCCAGGGTAGTGCCCTGTATTCATTGGTCTCAGGCCTCAAGATGGGCATGTGGGATCCAACTGACCTGCTGCGGCAGGACCTGGGTCCGTTCCTCTCTGTTTCAGAGCAGCTCCAGTGACACAGCTACCGCAGATGGATGGTGCTGCAAGTGAGACCTGAGTGAGGTAGAACAGCTAATTTTCTGGGTTTTCTACAAAGTGTATCTTTTCTGATAGTAGTAAGTAGGACAGAGAAAGTTTTGCTACAGAAACTGCAATTACTTGTGGTGTGTGTTATTCATTTTTTGATTATTTATGAGAACATAATAACAGAACAACTGAGCAAACAAAGCCCCCCTTCCTCTACCCCGTCTCCTCCAAACAAACCAATGTAAGCAAGCGGACTGTGCTTACGAGCACAAGTTGGCTTTTACAAACATACAAACACTACCTAAAAACCTAGGGAGAAATCACACCTTTTCTGATTGACAGGTGCCACAGTGATCAATAAGGGCAAAGAAAACAATTTGAAATCACTGTTCAAGTTGTTGTTACACAATTTTGGCAAACAAAGGCAAGTCTCCACTGTCAGTAGTGAGTGACACTGGCATTGTCTCATGTTAATCAATACCACCCCGCACATACCCTGTTCTTCCCAGGAACCAGCTGTCCCTCCAGGGGAAGCTGCATATGACTGGAGGGGGACGCAGCTGAGAAGAGATCAGTGAAGAATCAGGCATGGGGGACTCAAATTCATCTGCAAGCAGGTGTTAAGTGAATTCCTCCAAAAGGACAAGATTCATTTCTTTTGCCGGCTTTGGGATGAATTAGCATGAATTCATAATCCATAAATCCTGGTGGCAGCAGAACAGCATCCCTCCTGTTGTTATTTATTTTGAGATTTTCACTGGGGCAATAGCTTTACTTTTTGACATTTATATAGGTCACAGTGAGCTAATAGCCATCTGCCATCTGGGGACTTTTATAATGAACATTGCAGAAGACTATGAAACAATCTCTGGCATTTCCGATTTGAACATAAGCTGAAATAGGGTTGATCTTTACAATATGCTCTGCTGTCTCTCTTCAGGTTTGCATTAGTCATTTGCCTGGCCTTGCTACACACACACACACGCTTGCACATATGGGAAGTGGTGGGCTTCAGCATTTAATACTATCAGTTCATCACCACACACATGAAAAACACCCAATACCTTGCACAGCTATAAAAGGCCCCCATTCACCTGAAAATTCTGAATACATTTCAGAAATATTAATGACTCCCCAGCCCTCCTCCCCTGCAGTGCAGGCACAGAAGACTCAGCTATAGTGCTGGCTTAACTACGGTACATAGATGTGAAATCACTCCTGCAAGGTCACATAGTGTTCCCTTAACATAACCTCCTTGCCCCATTCATCCAAAATACATACGAGGCTGAACAATGACGTGTAAGAATGTGCAGAGTGCCCAGGAAAACTGACACAGACACAGGAGCTGAGGTATAACAGATGACACCACTTCATCTCACCCTTGGGTCAGAGCAGCTGCCTGTACCAACCCCAACTATTTATCAGTTACCTGAGGCATTCAGCCAAGTGCACCCATGATTGAAATCAGCCGAGCCACCTCTACAGGGGAAGGTTGGGGCAGGGTGGGTCATGCCCTCGCCTCAACAAGCAGTAGAGACCTGCAGTGAAAAATCCCTGTAAGGGATTTTTAGTGCCATGAAATAGCTGTAGTGTCACCTCTTGATCATCTGCACCTATACTAAAAGTGCTGTTGATACAGCAGCCTCCATGCTGGTCCACTGCAGACAGCAGGGAGCTGATCGTACTCCACTTCTGTCCCCAGCTGACATAACAGTGCCCATGGGCATAACTGGCAGCTCCCTGCCCGGACAGGAGAGTCACTGCTGCCTCCCTCCTACTCACTGGGATGATGCATACAGGAACACATGTATTTCCTAGCACCTGGGTGCACTGTGCTACTATCATCAGCTCTTGCAGATGGGGAATTGATAGAGGAAAAGATTAAATGACTTGCTGAATCGTATAAGCCACCTACAAGAGTTGTGAGTGAACCCAGGTGTCCTGAATTTCAGGTCAGCACTTTAACTGCAAGGCCGCCCATTCTCCCAGTACCTACATGCCGTTTATTTTATGATACAAATGTGTGAAAGGACTGAATGTGCTCAGACAGATGAGAATATCCCATCTCAATTAGTCACTCTCCAAAAAGCCTCCTAGGGGGCCAGGCCTCCTTAATGCTGCATGTTCCTCCTGAGTTCCCCAAGCCTCAGCAGGCCTCAGGGTAATAAATTACATTTGTCTCTGCCTTAGCAGCAGCAGCCTGGCCGAATCCTCCTTTCCATGACTCAACTCATGATGAAATGCCTATTTCCTGGTGCTGAGATCTGTGAAAATTGGTCTTTTCAGCCTCCCTCCTGAGGGACATGCCTCAGCGAAGCGGCTGGGGGCATCTTTGATCAGATGTGCTTTTCTCCCTTCCCTCTGCTCCCTGATACAGACGCCTGGTCCTGGGGTGTCACTTATTTGTATTATGTCTTTCAAGGACGACACACAGAGTGCGTTTGAAATCCAACCCCCTCTCGTGGGGCTGTGGGGACGGGAAGTCAGGGACATGCCTGAACACTGACCAGGTTTTGACCTGGTCCTACAAGGACTCAGGTTACACAAAATGCTGTGCTGGCTCTGATAAGCATAAATCTTTTGGGCTGCAACTTTTGCAAAGTTCAGCAGGTGACAGCTTAAATAACTTAATACTCAGCTGCTGCCTACTAATGCTGACACGCAGCGGGGCAAGACAGGCTGGAGGGTGGCCTGGGAAGCCCACCTTCCCCACTCCCACCACCGCTCTGGCGGTCGTCCATTCCCAACAGCGTGCTCTGGCTCTCCATCCAGGTACGGCGGGTAGCCTTGGTGTGGTACAGCAGCCTTTTGTGGACTGTGGGACTTCAGCTGATTACACATGCTACAGCATGACTTCCCGAAGCCTTGCAGCCCCTCGTGGCTCTACCATCAGCTGAGTTATGACTTGCCTTTCATTGGCCTCAATCTAATGGAGTTACTTTGCACTGATGCTGCTGCAACCAGGCATAGCTTTGCCTGTGTCACTGACTCCCTTTCACAGACATCACTGCAGACTCTGGTCCGCATGAGAGCAGTTTTGTTACAATGGAAGGCATAAAAAGATAAATGCTGTAACAGCCTTATCTCTACCTCTTCCACCATATGCATGCTCCCTTCCCCACAACACAGGATATGCAACAATACACAGTCAAGGCTGTGCTGTTAAACAGTGCTCATTCTTCTCAGCACCACTGGTAATACATAACACAGCTCAGCCTGAGGAGTGCTTCTGGTATTGTTATTAATGTCCATGTCATAACTGCTTCCATAGGATTTCCATTACACCCAGGGATCATAGTGTGCAGAAGGTGCCAGGAGCTCAGCCCAGGCCTGTTTTCCCCCAGCAGGATGTAAGACCCAGCTCTCTCTTTGAATTACAAAGAGAGCAGGAGAGAGTGAAGTTTCACATTGTTTCAGTTAAGGGGGGGATCACCAAAGGGTGCAGAAGAGAAATGAAAGCAAAGGGGTCATTCCTATTGCTGGGAATACACTTTTGCACCAGCTACATTAGGTAAATTTACTTTTGCTTTGCTGCTTAGTGTTTTCCTGCATTCCTGTCCTGCTTCTTACCTAACCTGCAGCATCAAAGAAGCCCCTTCATTCAGCCTCTGCACCCTGTCCCGCTCAGCTCTTCCTGGCAGCCTCTGAGGACCTGCCTTGTCCCATCTCTGCGCTCTGCACTCCCTTCAAGCACTGACTCTTGCAATCTGATGTCAATCACAGCTATTTTAATGTGCTAACTTTCTAAATCCACACTTGTGCTTACTTAACAATATGCTGCTTTGATCAGTGTAATACAAGCAAAACAAAAACGAGCCCCTTGCCTCCCCTCCCCTCTCCTGAAGCAAGCCTCACCAGGCCTCACGCTTGTAAAACCAAAGCAATTGCAATCTTTAATTTTATTTCCTTTATTTTCAGGCTGTTAGGTGCTGGTTCTGATTAGGGACATTCTGAGCAGGAATAAAGCTATTTTAAATAAAAAACATGTTGAGCTTTAGGGGGGGGAAAAGCACAACCTTATCAATTTAGAAGAAATGTCTTTTCAACCAGGGTTGTGGACAAGGCTGTGTTAAGCCAGGCGACTTGGGAAGCAACCTTTCTTGTTAGTCACATTGCTTTTATGGTTTTAGAGACCAGAAGGACATCATTTGTGGGTAGAGCGAATAGACTTTATCGCGGGATTCAAGAGGACAAGGGCTCCAAGCATCTTCAGGAAACGCAGTTTCAGGAGCACATTCAGAGATAACTTCTTACATACTTCTGAGCCTCACAAAACCAAAACGAGATTTCACTTAGACTTCACTTGGGTAAATATGAAGTCACTAGCTTGATTTCAATGGAGTGCAACTGAGTAGATACTTCATATCCTGGTAAAGCTGAAGTTGCTGCACTGGAACAGCTCTACAGCTGCCTAATTCACTGCGGCTGATACAGTTATGCTAATCTGTGCTACTGAACAAACAGGTTGGTGTTTGCAGTAGAGCTGCTTTGGACTGCTGCTGCTGTAAATGAAATCAAATATGGCCCAGTGGCTGGATTTACACTGATGTAACTAAAAACGTCATCATGCCTTCAGAGCATGGGTCTGGCAAACCTGATCCTCCCAGCACAGCTCCCTGACCAGTGTAAATAGACTTCAGTAGAACAGTGCCACTTTTAAACAAGCTGTCTCGATGTAATACATAGGAAGTATGTGCTGCATACCCATGGCTTTGTGATACCGCACAAGATTTTATGGTAGGGTCAGGGGAAAACTGAGGACCAACCGTTTAATCCCATTCAATTTGAGCATGAAATCTGCCAACCCCAGCATCCTGACTGCACTTTCCCCTTCAAAGCAGCTCCTGCCTACTCTGGTGACTCTGGGTAGCAGAACCTTATCTTTATTTTCATCTGTCTGTCATTCTTGATTTTTACCTCTTTGGATATGTGCGCTCTCCTCCTACCCCCGCAGATCCTACGACTTCAAGGTCCTTCACCATTCAGTGCCAAAATCATGTCAGAGCTGAGCTTTTGCCTCAGGAAGGAGTTACTGGGACCTTTCATGGGTCAGGGTTCAGATTAAGTTAAAGAGCCGGAGCAGGCTCTTGTGGAAGAGTTCATGGATGGCTGCCGTACCGCAATACAAGTGGCTT
This sequence comes from Phoebastria nigripes, assembly GCA_035582835.1. Taxonomy (NCBI): domain Eukaryota; kingdom Metazoa; phylum Chordata; class Aves; order Procellariiformes; family Diomedeidae; genus Phoebastria; species Phoebastria nigripes. The sequence continues at coordinate 1,233,546 of JAYKAV010000889.1, forward strand.
GACTTGAAGTGTGCTGAAGCCAGCAGAAAGTGTTTTGAATGCACCAAAATGCCTTACGTGGTTTTATTTTTATTCATTATTTTTACCCTGGTTAAAGACAGAGAGTGAAATGGCTGTATTAGGACTAAAACTAAATACTCAATGATAAGACTTTATATATACCTTAAGGTGTGCTTTTTAAGACTGAAAAGACTGATCACAGTAAAAAGTTCTAGAAACAGATTTGGGGTGAAGTACACTTACCCCAGTACAGGAATTGATCCCTTTTAAATGACTAGCTCTGTTCTGGTAATAGCTGTTGTTATATTATTATTAGAGTGGGAAGAAGCTCTTCCACAGACCAGGGCTCCACTGTGCTAACAGCTCAATGTGGAAGAAGAAAAGGCTGTTATCCCAAAAGGCTGGCAATCCACATGTGGTTCTGAAACTTGCTGCTAGCCATGGCCTTAAAAAACTGCCTCTGGCACAACCAGTTTCAAAGCCTTTTTCTCACTTGAAATTTTGCAGTATAACATGATTTCATTAAGCAGATGCTAGACAGATAATGTGACATCTTCAAGAAAGGGGTGTTTCCCAAGTGCTTAGGAGCTTGCTGCATGACTCTGATGTCAATACAAAAACTTTGGCAGACATCAGAGGACTTTGAATCAAACCCTTTTCTTTTCTTTCCCTAAGCCATGCTTCTGTTGTAAACAATATTTTCACTAGTCATTCTGTGACAGGTACAGGTGGTCTGGCAACACTTTCAGGGAAGCTTTGTGGGACAGAAACATACCATCACATGGCCCTGAGTGTTAGTCCTCCTGGACCAGGACCTCATTACTCCAAGTGCTGAACAAGCACTGGCAAACCAAATTGCCCCAGAGTGCTGAACAGAAAGTGCAACAGACCAGTGCCGTTGCATGCACTTCAAAACGCTAATTTATTTTCCCAATATGTGAGTTAGTTTTATGATATCAGCATCTTGTAGCTGAAAAGCTATGGGTTTCTTTCCAGTATAGGGAAGGTCAGCATTCTTTGAAGTGAATGTGGGTTCCTCTCGTTGGCATGCCAAGCCAGGGCCCCAGATAGCCAAAGGCAGGTGCTCAGCTTTCAGCAAGTACCTGGCCCCTTTCCAGTGCTTCCAGGTGGCCAACCCCAAAAGTGAAGGCATCTTGAGACAAATCACTCTGAAATTCTTTCACTAGGACTGGCAAATCCCCTCTAAATCTGCCTTTGCATTAGTCGTTGTGTACACGTGGGGAATTTGCAGAACCAGTCAATGCACTCCACTTTGAGAGGGGACATGGGCCCCACATTGCCACGAGTGCTATTGTACCTCTCCTGGCAGTTGCTGCCTTACTATGACAGCTGCAAACCCCGATGAGTGAATAACCTAATCGAGCCATTAAAAGAAACAGAAGCCCTCTGCCCTGTTTGATTTCTCTCTATAATGATGTAAAGTGCACTTTAATGGAGTCAAAGTGGTCCTGGGCCATTCTTGTTAAGGCCATTTGATGCAGTGCTATTGAGTCCCACTGCTAGCGTTCATTACCTCCCTTCAGCACTCTCCCCTGCTGCATTGTAGTTCAGACTTCCCAGCACAGTTTCTCTGCTGCTACAGCCCCTTGCCTGCATTTTGTCTACATAAATTAGACCTTGTGCAGCATATTGGCCTGTCAGGGGACTAGGAAGAAACTGTATATTGTTTCTGGCATTCCCGGGCCCTTCTGCCCCTGACATCTGCTGTGTTTGTGACAGGGAATACATTCCTGACTCATTATCCGGGCAAGCGGAATCCCTCCCTGACAGCACCATTAATCAGAATCAAGCAGTCCGGCAAATAAAAAAAAAGGGAGAGAGGAGAAGAAGAAAAAGAAAGCAAGCAAAGAAAAGAGACAGTTTCTAACTTTCACTTTTGTGTCATTCCAGTGTCTGGACAAGTAGCAATCTATCTTTCTAAGTGACAGCTCTGATGGATGGCATTATTTATGCTTTTGTGTATTAAAAGACAGTTCTGGCACTGGCTTGTCACTCTACCAGAGATTTGAAAAAAGTTGAAATTTAATTTGAAGGAAAAGAGGGCAAAGATCATAGGATTCTGGCTAGGAGTGTTGCCTGGGAGGGACAGAGATTACAGTGGGAGGGAGTAACTGGAAGAGGTGTGGAAATGATGCATAAATAAGTAATTGCCCCTACAGGTATAGATATTTCTATTTTTCACTGTGTATCTGTATTAGTACCTTCCTGGGCTGGAGAGGTCTGTTTGTTGACACAAATAGGTTTCATGTTCCTTGGAGGGATGCATCATTTTAGGGTGAGTTGGGCATATGCTTAATTTTCTGTACATAATTTGTGTGTGATTGTGTATACAAACATAATTATATATGCACATATATATGTGACTAAATGTGTATATATAACAGGGTGTTTTTACGTGCACATGTGTATTTACACAAATTAATTTTAAGTATAGGCTTTTTGTTCTAGCATACACATCTTCAAGATACAAAACACATATCTAAATATCTACACACACATGAAGACAGTCACATGGATATATCCCAAGATGAACAATACATCCATATTTTTAATTTCTTCCTTTTAAAAAATGTTTACTTACTACACTATTTGTAAGCAAATTTAAGTACAAACAAAGGACAATATTATTTAAATCTAAAGTATCTTTACTTGTTTAAAGTTTTGGGGAAAAAATTGCATTTCACTTCACCTGGAAAGTGAAGTTTGACTGTTAGTCTAGTTTTATGTCGTCTTCTTTATATTTATCCACACACAGGCTAGTTGACTGTTGAATGCAGAAACCCTGGTATGAAGATTTAGATGCCCACACTTCCATTTGTACCATCTCCTGCCTGTAGAAAAGGCTGGTAATTGCATGTGAAGTGCCAGGCTGGGGAGCTGTCTCATACTGACCCATTTATAAAGTCAGAATTGCAAGGAGTGTAAATCTGTATCTTTGTTTAACTGTGCTGATTTATGTGCTGGCAGTTGAACCCCTAGGTATTTATACAGCATATACCACACCATATATAAATACTAGAACACAGTCAAAATATGTTTGTGTGGGGATATTATATGCAGTGGTACAAGAGGAAATAAGCAGGCCACATTCACTTCAAGATCCAACAGGTACATCTTTCTGAAAATTGTTGATTATATGTATTTATGCCAGCAGTGAATTTGGCTCTAAACATATTTATGTTTCTGCAGCCCTGATGATAAGAAGAGCCTCTCAGAACCTGCTGTTCCATGTTCAGAGTGAACAGTGACGACTTACCTGATCTGAAGACTGTAGTTAAATTATTAAAGGACATTATATGAATAAGGCACCCCAAATTTAGGTGTCAACATAAATTAAAAGCAGGAATCTTACCTGGAAAAACTGAATTTATTCAGAAAGTTTGGATCACAGATGGATGCATATCTCTTTCTTCATCCCCTTCTGATATATCCTGGGACTGAACGGAGGGAACTGCCTGTACTCTGTTGTGCTGGCTCCAGTGAAGGATGAAGATTCACAGAGGTGCTAGCGCCATTCACACACATGCATCTGCGTGGGTATAAAATTGAAGAGAGAGATTTGGTCATAGGTGGAGCAAGGCTCCCTGCCTCTGCCTGCAAAAACATTCCCTTACTGTAAATGTCTGTTCAGCTGTGGGCTGTGGCTGCCCATGTAATGCCATGCACAGGTTTCTAACTGCACAGTGGTTGGGGTTTATGGGTCAGATACACAGAAATGATGGCACATAGTTCCCTATAGCATAACAACACAAGATGTTTCACTCTGTGGTATTTCCAACACATGGAAATTCACACGTGTGAATGACACATGGTTTTGACCTGAGAAAACATGAAATAACAAGAAACATAGTTCCTATTATTTGTAACTTTTGCTTTCAGATGACCCATCTCTTGGCTATTTTGACAAACATCTGCTTTGGAACCCATTAGCCAACATACAGCATTTGCTTCTAATTAATACAAATTTGTTTCATTCCCAAGTCTCAGCAGGTTTCACATCCCCTCTCCTAGACAATTGGCATCAGCAGCAGTCACCCTACCACACCTAGCAAATCTTGACAACAACCACTCTTGAGACTATAGATCCAGGGCAAAATCCCAAGCACTTCAAAAACTGCCAGAGTTCTTGGCTAAATCCAGGAATGGTGTTGACTTGCAGGCCCAGCTGGATTGTTACTATCATCCTCTTGGTCTCTTTTTTCTTTCTTGAGGACAGTGTATCTCCTTATCCACAGGGATTTTTCAGCTCGGCCTCATTACAACACGCAGAAGTAACACTGTATTTCCAGCATACTGACTGAGCACTATGGATGGACAGACAAGGAATTGCTGTTACTCATGAGCATTTGAAAACCCACCAGGCCAGGATCACACCACTGGTGTTCTGATTGAGATGGAGGTCACAAGAAGGCCTAGGACTGTGCACTGACTTAATCTGAAAAAGTTCCCTAAAGGGATGACATCACAGCAATCCCAGGCAATGAGCTGTCCCTTCAGGCTGCAAAGTTGTGGAATAAACCTATTCTTTCAAGGTCCAGGGCTTAAATTTCAAAGAAAGATGTGTGCGTAATTCCCTCAGGCTCCTTTGAAACCCCAGCCGGTGTTTTGAGAAGGAACTGGTCATTTTTCTACTCCCAGTCTCAGTATGGTAGAGACTGTGGATTGGCTTTTTTTAAATGTTGATACCATGAAATTGAAATTGGCTGGGATGCAGGGCAGGCTGCAGTCAGTGGAGAAATATGTGAAGGGGTTTCTCTTCACTGGCTTTCAGAGGTGTAAGTTGGGCTGGTCAGTAACTGCTCCAGAAGGAAACACAATAATAATCACTCATAATAGCTAGGCACAGAAGAAAAGGAAAGTCTATCTTATTTGTCAGTCCTACTGTATCTATCTTCTGGGAATTGTACTGTGAAATAAAGACATCCAAGACTGTACCTCAGCTGAGGTAAATGGTGTAAATTTTCATAGCTCCAGTGAAGACAATTTATACCTGCTAAAGATCTGCCCCTTGATCTCCAAAGCCAAAGGAACATAAGCTATTGCGTTTTAAGCGTGGTAGTTGGAATGTTTAATTCTATTCTGTCGTCTGTCAGAACAGCAGGCAGAGGGAAGGAATGTATTGGTGTCATATGGAAACCACGGTTTGATGACGGACAAAATTAAATCCTTGCATTTGGACATAAACCATGGTAACACAAAATATGCAGCAAGTCAGGCTTGGTTTTCAATACTGAAAACACAAGGCCCCACTTGGCAGGCTGCGGAGGGAATATTAGTCAGATTTAGACATGGTTTTCTTTGTTTTATTGAAGGATAAATAATTATGTGCTGAGATATTCCAGACTCATGTTAACACAGTTGTGTGTGAACCACAGCAGAGGATGCTGTGAGAATAGGAAGGACTGAAGGTCCTTTAACCTACCATGTATCTGGGAATCCTGGAAAAGTTTTGGGGTTTACTTCTGGAAAACAATCCCAAAGTTTCCTCAAAATATATCTGACATGCTAATCTCCATAAATTAAACCTTCCAAGCATTTGCTTTCTTGACATTCTTAGGTTAACATATTGATTCAGTATATACCATGTCTCCCTATAGCATCTGCTCAGCATTCCTGCTGGTGCTTCAGCTGGGGATGCACTCTGAGCAGCTGGTTGAGCCCTCAGCTCCCATTCCACTGTGCTCTGTAGCTGAGCACCCACCCAGAGTCTCTGGGAATGGAGGGACTGCCACACTCGCAGCATAAAGGCAGCTCTTCTTCCCTTTTAATGCTTTTTACTAGTTGAAGTCCAGAGAACACCTCATGGATACGTAAGAGAAAAATTAGTAAACAGAGGGTGTAGTCCTCTCAGGCAAGTAGCAGTGGCTAGTTCTGGGTCACACGAAGAGATGTTGGGAAAGTTTCATTATGACTTGGTAGCATTTCTTATTTGATTGAAACAAATGTCTGTGCAGAACACCAGATAAAAATACTTTAACTTGTAACAACACTTTTCTTTCTAAGTGCAAGAATTCTGACACGGATTTATTGAATATACCCAAATCTGCTGAATAGCTCAAAGTGATACTCAGCAAATGAATGTTCTGCCTCGCACTCTTTCTTTGTTCCACTATCTCCCAAGGGGTGCTGCTACTTTCTGTTTTAAAAGAAACCCCAATGTAAAAATTGCCTGCAGTAGAGGATCAAAGGTATTACAGCCCTGTCCCATTGCCATGCTCCTATTTTTATTTACATTGTAATATCCTCAAGGCAGAGACCCTGTTTTTATTCTGGTTTTGTACTGTGCCTTGCTCAGTGGAGACCTGACCTGGCCTCTAGTTGCTACCTGCACTGCCTAAGCTAATAACCATAATAGTTAGCAGAGCAGTTTAAAACAGGTGCTGTGATTATTCCCAGAGGCACTGGGCAGTCAAAGTAATTAGCTGCCCTAGGAGACACAACTTGTCTTGTGCAGACAGCCATCACAAGGCCTGTGTACCAAAGGGGGATAGATGGTCTTATCTGAGATTCCAAGAAATAAACAGGCTTCATGACGTTGTGGGGCCACCCCTGTGTGGCGGCACAGGCCTTATGCTGGTCCATCTGAACGGCTCTATCTTCACCGACCTGGTACTGTAGTGTATGAACTGTCCCTCTCTTCCTTTCCCAGCATCCCCACCCCAGCTTCTATTTCCCAAAGTGATTTATGATCTTTTGCACAGTGAAATCTGCATTTCCCTTGCCTGACAGCACTAATGAAGCGTGCAGAAACCTGACAATATTGACTGGTCTTAGTCATTCATGTTTTTCTTTCCTGGTCAGCCTCCTCTGCTGCCAAAAAAACTTTAAAAGAGAAAAGTGGAGGGTGAAAGCCACAACTCACTGATGAAGTTCTGGAACTGCCGCCTTCTAGGAAAAAAGCTGCTCCGGTGCCTGCCCTCTAGAACTGAGTTCTGACTTGCACCACCCTCAGACTGCTGTGGATGCAGCTTTACATCTTGCACTGTCCTGTTGCACTTACAAGTGTAAAATGGAACTTGTAAATCACTTTTTGGAAAAGGCGAGGGACATAAATGTCAGCAGAGCAGAGTGAGTTTATGTAGAGATGAAATCAAGCTGAGTAGCATAGATACGGCATGGAGCTGGATTTTACATTTCACTGACGATCTTGGTCCAGAGGTTTGCTCATTAACAAGGCTACGATTCTGTTATTGAAACTCATGGTAAGTGGTTCCTTAGGCAAAGATCCAGCAAAGCACTTAGGCAAATTCATAAATTTATGTCCCATTGACTTCTGTGCAACTATTTATATGCTCAAAGTCATGCATGTCTTAAATGCATTTCCAGATCAGGCCTTGTACTCAACAAATAGTCTTTCTGCAGCATCGTAAACCCCAAGCTTTCAAAATTCATGAGTTCAAGCTCTCATTCCCCCTAAGCTACCATAACTGCAATGCAGAATGCAAATTCAGAAAATGCTTTTTTGAAAAAAAAAGTCTTAGTTTTGAACTTCTAATTCTAGTAACTCTGGATAGGAGCCTAGCTTTACAAAGTAAAAGAAACAAGAAAGAATGAAAGCTATGGCTGTCATCTAAGTTCATGTCTTTGGGAGATGAGATTTTTAGAAAAAATGCTCGATACTGTAAAACTTGCAATAAAATCCCTAAAGTAAGAAGATTGCTTTTCACTTTTGAAGACTGAGATCTTCGTAGCAGTCTCAGGCTCAGTACAACCAGCTAGGTGCAACTTGAGCTGCGTTTTGGGTGGGGGGAAAGATTGTGACTCAGTTCTTGTGCCTCACATAGACTGCTTTGCTTCTCAGTCACTAAGGTGTTTCAGCTCTCAGTTGTAGAGTTGTGCTGCTTCTTGATTTCTTCTACTTTATATACATTCTCTAAAGTCTCTGTTCAAAGGTCATCTCTTGAATGAGTATTTAAATGTCTTCATCAATAACAAACAGGGAATCAAACTGCCTTTTAGTAAGGAATCCCAACTTGTTTTTTGCAGCATGTACTTTTTCTTACCATCCTTTAGGCCAGTAAGTCAAAACTGACTCCCACATCCAATTAAGGAGTAGTTGGGAGCATCTTTGGATTAATCAACCTTTTTCCAGAACGGCTAATTTCATTTCTTATAGACTCCAGGCATGCGAGAGTATAAGAACGTCTTGCATTCACCCATTTGTGATTCATGTTCTACTCTTTTCTTTCCCAAATGCAGCACAATATATTCTTTAACCGATCAAGTATTTTAAATCCCAAAGTGACATTCTGCAGGAAATGATTTAGAGTCAGCTCAAGCTGCTCTTAATATAAGGGTAATTTCATCAAACTAAAAGCAATGGTGATTTATTTTTAATTATAATCACTATTTCAATGCAGGGAACTGAGCTGTAACTAGGGTTTGCATTTCCTGCTGAGTTTGTCCTGGCCCCATGCAAGACCTGCTTACAAGGTGTAAGCTCTGTACGATAGTCATTTACTCTGGCTGCATTTTTGGACAATCCTGCATTAAATATATGCTCCACTCTATGCATTGTTATAAACAACACTTGCTTTGTTTTGGTGCTTTTGCCCTCCCCTCTTGACATCCCATCTATGTACATGTACTCCCAGCTCCCCATATTGTTGCCTCTCTCCTCCCGGCTGAGGGAGGACCCATCAGGGGACCAGCTGACGGTGACGAGGAGTAACCAGCAGCAGAATTTAGAATACTCCAAACTTTTCTCCTACTTCTTCCCATGTGGCTTTTTAGAGCCTGAACTGCCAGAGGCTGCAAGAGATGAACATGCAATTAACTCTCAGGGAAACCTGCCTTGATGAAAATCTCTGGACAGAAAAATCCTAGGGCTTTTGATATTTCGTGGGATTTGGGCTCCTTGCTACTTTCCTCCAAATAAAGCTTTTGAGGAACAGATTAACTTTGTTCGCTGAAGAACTTCAGCTGCAGGAAACTCCAGTCTGTTGCAATTGCTCAATTTCCCTTTGACAAGCCTCCTCACCCCCTAAGGCCAACAATCCACATTACACTCTACTGCTCTCAAAGGGGTCGCTTTACATTGCATCATCGTGTAAATGGAAACCACCGAGTGTCATAGGGTAAAATATGAGCTCACCAGGCCACTGATTCCCCGACTGCACTACTGTAGAAATGGCTTATTTCTGAATTAGGTAGAAAAAATTGCAAAGCTTAATATCATAGATTTGCCTCTTGCCTATGAAGTTGTAGGGGTGAGTGTGGATACGCTAGTAGGGGTGGCCAAAAGATACCAGTCTAGATCCTGCTGTAGTTTTAATGTTCTGGGTGAAGGCCTGTCTGTTCCCAGGTCACCCCTTACCATCTTCCATGACCACATTTTTCATTTTACTGACCTGATTGTAAAATACCTGGTGCAAACCTCAGCAAGGAAATTAGGCCCATAAGGTTGAGAGTTAAGCACTCAAATGCTGGATTTCATAAAGCAGACAAAGAGATTAAATGCACATTGACGTATGAAACTGAACATACCCATAGGCCATTGAATATGTTCCCCAAATCTGAAAGGATGCACAAACAAGCCTTATTTTCATCATCCCTGTCCATTAGCATCCAGCCAATACACTTTATAGAGTCTATAGAGACAAGGTATTATAAAGATCATGCAGCCCAGGGAAGTACAAAAGTGATTTAAAATGTTCTAATCTCATTAATCTGTTTCTTCTCCCTAAAGATGTTCAAAGCCTAGGCAGGATCCTTAGCTGGCAAGTGAAGTAGAAAAGCACTTAAATAAGACCTTAAATTTAAGCTCATGCCTAAATTCTATTTACCACAAAGTTCATTTCAAGATAAATTCATGCTAAAACAGTATTTCTAAGCAAAAAACCCCTCACTTGAGCCAGAGCCTTTGCAATATAAACAGAGCTAATCTGTAGTAGATGAGGCTTTTCTGCTTCAGGACTTTTTTCCCATTCTTCTGAGTCTCTTTCATCTAGCAAAGGGAACAGAAATTGTGGCTTTGGTGACTAGTCTTAGCAAAGCAATTCTACTTGGATTTTGCATATTCAACTAACTGCATGAAAAATCACAGTGAACCAATTTGTCACCAAGCTGTAATGCAAACAACAAAAAAATATTGCTATAATAATTAATCGAAATCTGGCGCACTTGTTTACAGCCCAAAAAGTCAGACCCATTTTCTTGATCCTTTTTTTTTTTTCCCCTGCAGTTACTCAGGAATTGCAAGTACTGCGCTGGTTTAGGGCGTTATGAGGATTAATACATTCAGGTTTGCTTACATCTCTGAAAATCACACAGTGTAAATCTGTACGATGTTATCACCTACAGACATCCTAATTATATTTTTACTATTATCTAAGTTATTATCACAGGCTCCTAAGTCTGATAGCCAGTATTTAAATATCTACCATAATGAGAAGACACCTGACTGCCAGCTGTCATTCTCCAATGGAATGGGCATGTTCCCACATACCTTGATTCTTTTTCCCAACTCCACTGCTGATGATTATTTCTGTAGTTTGTGGGAAGCCAATAACCTCTGTATATGAACCAGGTCACTAGTTAGATACTAATTTTGTGGAAGCTGGACAATCTTTTACTGTGCACTTGGCCAGTCCTAACTTAGTCACAGCATGATCCTACTTAATGTCCCTAAGCCTCATACATGTGAAGAAACCAGTACAAATGTTTGTAATGGTAAGTAACACTCAGCCACAGTTGTAATTGGAGGTACTGTATGCATGCCAAACATTGCATTATTATTATTATTGCTATTGACAGTATAAATGGCAGCACCATAATGGGACAACAGCATCAGGTCTCAGGGAGGCAGAGGGTAAGGAGACATTAATATGTGCAGTCAACTTACATCTTGCACTATGAAAGTGTGCTGGTATGAGTGGTTCTGACACCTAGAACATAAACCAGATGGCCCCTTTCTTACGCCATATCATGCAAAAAGAGATTTGAATTAATTCATGTAGAAATCATGACAATTCTGTTACTGTTGGAACTCAGTATAGCGGACAGGGTGGCAGTAGATTATGCTGAATTTTTAACTTATAAAATACTAGCGACAGATGTCACTGCCTGTACTCCTTTGTTGCTTCCCATCCTTTCTCCATCCCCTAGTGCCCTTGTGTCCCTTCTCCAGAGCAGTAATTCTGGACTACATTGCTTAAAAACTTATTTAAATAAAATTTTGTGCAGAACTTTCTCAAGGTCTGTGTGTAAAGAGAAATCCATCAAACCCAAAAGTGAGTGCCTGAAACATAAAGATGCTCGGGTAAAGGAGATTTCATTTTTCAGTGAACTCTACCTACAGCCCTTTTTGAAATTCCATCCAAAATTAATAAAATTTTACTGGCCATGGGGATCAATGAACTATGCAAGCAACAGTGCCTTCCACAAAGAGTTTGCATCCTGAGTAGTTGAGACTGAGTGGGAGACAAGAATATTATCATCTGCACTATGTGGAGGCTGAGGCACAGAAGTAAAGGCGCTTTGCCCAGGGTTACTCTGCCCAGATCCCCCGAGTCCTGCTGTCATGCCTCTGCCCATGAGACATTCATTGCTCCCGCTCCAGGGGTGCGTTCGCATGGGCGCCCGTCCAACAAGGTGCTGGGGTCTCCCTGAGAGCAGGAACAGCTTTCTGCCAGGGCATTGCTGGCGCAGCCACCCAGGCTCTGAGCGCACCATCCCCAGGGCCTCCTCGGTTGTACGCTGCCGTAATGAGATCCCAGGCTGCTCCCTGATCTCTGCACTTCACACATGCCTCCTCAATTCCATTTTTCAGCGCCTTCTCCACACAGCATGTCTCCTGCCGACACACCCCTGTCAGCTCCTCCATTGTGTGGCCAGCAGCGTCTTTCAGCACATGAGCCTCAGCCAATATGGCTTAAACACATCGATTTGGGGCTGGCGGGGAGCAGGAGGGAAGCCTCCACCACCAGTGTGTGTGTGTGTGTTTGCGGGGGGGGGTCCTCTCTGCCATACAAAAGCACAAGTGGTTTTGTTCAAGCTGGCAGAGGCCGGCTGTGTTGAAGCTCCCTTTCATCAGTGGGTATTAGGCCCAAATCACTGCCTCTTTGAATATGTACACAGTGCTTTCCATCTCCTGTCACCGGGATGACAGATCTGCCAGGCTCCTCCGGGGCCTGGCACCTGGGGCGCGCAGCAAAGCCGGCTTTTCAGCTAAGAGCACACACAGCTTTTTTTCCTCCCCCCCCCCCCCCCCTTTTTTTTTTTCCATTGGGGAACTTTCTCCTCCGCCTTCCCCTCTATTTCCCCCCCCCAAACCTGAATGAACACTTCTTTCAGTAATGGGTTTTTTCCACCTGGTTGACTTGATGAAAGGTTTATGAGTTGACATTATGTGTGAGAAGAACAAAGCAAGCGCGGGGATGTGTGCGTGTGCGGGGGTGGGGAGCGGGCTCGACAGAGCTGCTGAAAACTTTATTACAAACTAAGAGACGTTGGGAGCAATAAATCAGTTGGATGCTCTCTACAAACCAGCAGAAAGCTGCCACTGCAGAACAGAATGAGAGAGTACACAAGGCCGTGCTGGGCACTGGCAAGCTCCAGTGAGTTGCACTGGGCTGCTGGAAGGAGGGAGGAGTGAGAGGGGAAGGAGGAAGGGCAGAGGAAAAAGCCTGCTGTGCACCCATCTCTCACAGGTCCTGCTTCCCTGTGCCAGACAGAGACCTCCAAAGTCCCTACCTCAAAATGACAGTTACAGAATCAACGGCTCCAAAGGAGGTTTCCAGAGGCATGAACTGATGCTTATGCACCCAGCTCAGGGTGAAAATCAGCGGGCTTTAGGAAACAAGCTGCCTTTTGGACAGATGCCCTGTATCTACTCTCCCACACTCTGGAGTTCTGTGCCTGGTCTACCCAGGCAGTTTACTGTTTGCTCAAATCCTGCCTCTCCCAAGGTGAAAGGCGGCAGCTACTATTTACCAACATACAGATGAACAACAACAGCTTGCTGTGAGTGTTTAAAAAATACCATACCTAAAACAAACAAACAAAAGAATTTCAGCTGTTGTTTGTTAGGAAACCAGAGTTAACAGGCTTACAGTTATGAAAAGCACCTTTAGAAACACAAGTTAAATGATTTTTACTTTGCATTACAGAGAAGGGTAGAAAGGACCTGAGCTGCTACCAGCTGAGCCTGCAAAACAACCAGGAGGCGTATTGTCACATCAGCTTAAAGGCAAGGCTCAGTAGCTAAGACACAACACGGCACAACGTAACACGGCACACTGCTTCCAAAACAGAGTGGCTTCCCTCAGTTGCCCCCCACTGCTTGGTACAGACGTGTTCAGCAGGTTGGAGGTTGCAGCAAGGGAAATGACAGCATGTTTCCTACAACGTCACAGGCTGCTCAGTGAGAACCATGCAGCATTCTCCTGATTTTATGTTATATTGGAAGTACCTTAGCTCATCCAGTTTTTTTAAAGCGTTAGCCTTAGTTCAGCTCTAATTTAGACCTGTGTTAATTAGCACTGTCTCTACTGAGGTGAACAGAGTTTCTTAGAAGGAGCAGGTAACAGCTTTCCCTGACTAAGCTGAATAAATTGCTCAGAGTATCCCTGTAATGTGAAAAGCAGACCAGGTCCCACGGCATGGAAGCCTCTGAACCATACAACTACTGTAGGTCACGCAATCCAACTGCATGCTCCCATTGCTATTTCTCCTTAGCAATCCCATGTTGTACACAAAGGCAAACATGTTTCTATTTTAAACTCTAATCCAAGCCTACTACATGCCTTTTGGAGTGCGGATGTCCTGGAAATGTCACTGCAGAGCAGTGTGCTCAAGAGATTAGAGCCGTTCCATTTTGCAAATGACAGAGTACAGTCACAGATGTTACTCTAGCCATGGGGTCAGACACAGTTGTTCAGGCTTAACTTGTTGAATTGCATTAATAAAAAGGAGAAGGGGCAAATGCTGAAAGATCCTGAGCAGCTGTAACTTTGGTCAGGTTAGTATTTCTAACACTTTTAACCCAGATAAATAAAATTCCTTTCCCCTGTAAGAACCAGTAGCCATTACAAGCTTTAGAGAGATGACTTAAATGACTGAACTCTCGGGCAAAAAGTACGCTTAGTATTTCCAGTCTTGTCATGTATGGACCAACTGAAGAGTCTACATGGTTAACAGCCTTTCTGCAAAGAACTCCGCAATGAAAGTGACAGTCATGAGGCCCAGAGAAAAATCAAGCAACTAAAGCAACTCGAATATCTAACAGCACTGACATTTGCTGAGCCATCTAAAAGCTTCAGAGTAGAGCTGGGTTAAGGGAACTGGTCAAGACCAGAGACATGGCAATGCAGAATTGGTCACGGATATGTGAGAACTTAAACAGGACTGCCCAGGGGCAGAGATACATGGAGGATGGTCGGGAACGCAGTCACTCGCACAGAGTGGAACTGAGTTCAGATTAACGTGCAATAGCAGCCCTGGGTCTTCAGACCAAGGACTGCAAGAGGTGAGCAGTTCTAGTCAAGGCTATGGTGCTTGGCAGAGCAGGGCTGCGGAAAGCACCACCTCCAAATGGTGACATGGTGCAGGTTGTGACTGAAGTTCACAGGCAGAGTAATGTGAACACAACCTGCTCGAATCCTAGGGGCCTGGTTCTCCCATCAGTAGTCATTTACACTTGGGCACTTCACACAGTGAGCAGCAAGCACAAATTGCAGACTAGAAGGAAATCAGGCTGTGTTAACAATATTTCCAGAAGAGACTAATACTATGGGATGCTTCTATTTTTACATACCTAATTTGAGAGCTTCTGATTTGCAGATAGTGAGAACTGAGTAGCTTTTACATTTTTAGGAAACCAGGTGCTTTTAAGATGTACCTTTAAAATCAAAATCCATTTTAAATCACCACTGAGAATCTTGGCTGGTGTATAATAATGCTTCTAGGCACTTGCTCTGAAAAGCAGCCTGAGCTCTGTCCTAGATCAGCATGCAGTGACACGCATCATTCACACTAATGGACTACTTCTAGCTGCGTTGGGGGAGAGAGAAAGGGAAGGGCTAGGGAAAAAGTGCCGAGATGTACTGAAAAAAAACCCCAAAATAAAAATCAGGTGCAACTGCAGCTCCAGCCTGCATGCTTGGTGTTAATCATTTGCTCCATTTCTGTGGCTTATATCTGCTCTACACTTTTGCACTGCGAGCAATTCTGGTGCTCTGTAAAAAGCAAAGTATAGCGAGCTTAAATCTATAGCCAGCACCATATTAGTGGGGTTTCTGCCTACCTGCTGCCCAGGGCAGGGGGAACCTATAATTTCTTTAGGGTCTGTAGCTGCCTGAGGAAAGCTGGGGAGAGGAAGAGTCATAACTTACCTAGTTATTTAAATTTTTCCAAGCAAAAGTTTGAATCAAGCACATGAGCCAAACACTGCTATATCAAACTGACCTCAGTCAGATGTACTAAGTTGGTAGGATAACTTGGGTGGAAAATGGTAGGCATTTGTTCCCTACTGCCCACTGCTGTTTAAGAAGCAGTAGGCAGGCTCTCCATTTTCTTGTTCCAGCTGCAGCTGAAGAGATAACGCAATAATCAAAGCTACTTTATGGTACGTCTAATGGAGCAGGGAAAGGGTTTCATGGGAGTGACCAGAAACGCATGCAGTATTTGAGACACAGGTATACTACGGATATAAAGAGCAATATGCTCTCTATTTCTTCTCTAGAAGTTTCTCACAGAGCTGATGCCCTCACAGAACTATCCACATAGCACTGACATTTCTCTCCTTCAAGGTATTAATGAATTAAGAGACATTTTTGAGCAAATATTTTGGGGATTTTTTTTTTAACCATGTGACTTTACTAGCATTGAATTTTCACTGTCATTTTATTGTCTGGCCATTCAGTACTGTGAAATCCTTCTGAAACAGGAACAACATCATTGTGACATCTGCTTTTCTGTCTCCTTTCTAAGTGATGAATATTCTAGTCCAGAGCCTCCCCCTCCTCACCCATCACCCTATTCTCATCAGGAGTCCTACTCTGGCTCAAGGGTCAATTTTTTGCAGTAATTCATTCCCTCTCCACATCGGAGTTTTGCTAGAGTCACCAAGTCTTGCCACAGCAATGATGTCTGTAGGCTGTCTGGGTGATGATTCTAAAGAGGGATGTGATCACTTTATCCAGACCACTCTGACAAAAATGAGTCCTGTTCTAAAGTGTAAAGGATTTGAAGTCAAGACTAGCAACATGTCCCTCACATCCCAAAGAGCAAGACTTACACCCTGACAAGCTCTTGATTATGAGCACTGATTTTCAGTCTCAGACCTGCTTTTCCTTTTCCTTGGTAGCAAATCTGATCCATGCACTTGCTGACTAATGCTAACAAATCAGGCCAATTGCTGCTTACTGGAATCACCTTTCAATGGGGAGTTGACAGCAAGAACAATACATCTGTTTGCAGCCTGTGGAGGCTGCGGGGAGCATCTGTCATCAGAGGAGCTACTTGTCAAAAGAGGTTTCAGGCTCTGGCTGATCTCAGAACAGGGAAAAGAGACATGTACAGACCTATAGCCGGACTGTTGTTTTGTATTGGTGGCACTTTCATCTTCCCCTTTCTTTGCTTCCACAGATGACTTTGTTCTATCAGATGTGGCTTTTAATTATGAGACTTCTATGTGCCATTAGTGGTTTAACTGAATGGAAATTGAACCATATAAATAGCACCATTTTGCTATTCTCTGTTTATATTAAGCTGGATTTCCCTTTTGATATTTATTGAGGGAGACGTGGACCTGTTTGAAGATTCAGTTCAACTAGTTAAGATTTTACTGGAGGAAGGAATTTAGCCACTGAAATTGCCATAGGCAGCATCGCAACTAGTTGGGTAGCAAAGAAGCAAGCAGCAACCACTACTTAGGCAAGACAGATGACATCAAAGAGGCATTCCACCAGGGGTTTTTTAGCAGTCAGTAAATTACGTGTGTACAAAGTAATAAAGGAAGTGTAATAATGCCTTATTGTTATATGGGCACCTTTCATCCTGAAGGATAGTAGTTTACAAGCTGGAGATCTCAACACTGGAGTTGGCATTATGTCTTGTCTTGCAGGGCTGAAATATCATTTACCATTTCAGTCTTAAGCAGATTAAGAAATTACAGTTTGGAGAATATTGTCAATGAAAAACATGACTGAAAAACTGCATGAAAAATTAACACTTGAAAAAGTCACTTTTTATGTATTTTTAGAAGGAAAGCATTTACTAGTTATAGTAAAAGGTGAGGGACATTTTTTAATTAAATCAGGAGAAACACAAATTCTTTACATTGTACGTAGCAGTTTATGGTCAGCAGTGTGAGCTGGTCAAATGCAGTAATACTGGGTGTCCTGTGAGAACTCAGACAAGTTGAATTTATAAGCAGCAGAACTGAGGATAAAAAGGGGGAGGCCAGTGGCATAAGACACTATACAAAATCCAAAGACAAGGAGAATACTGGTTAAGCCCCTAACAGAAAACTCCTCAGACTGATTCAATGTGGCATCAATTCTCTGCAGAGACAAAATCCCAGGTCTTAACAGCTTATTCAAATGGAAACCTACAGAGCAAAGTGCTTGATCCCTAACGCACCTCACTGGAAAACATAACGTGCCGAGTTAGTGCTACTGGAAACTGAAAGTGCAATTGCAGGGAATCTGAATTACTTCACACCAGTATTTGGATCAAGAAGGTAAGATGCTATAGAACCCGTTGGCTCCCAAAGCAACTTGCAGCATACATGTCAAGTCCAAGAAGCGCTGAGCAAGGAATTACAAATGCTTCTCAACACTTCCTACAAGTTATACAGCACTTGTAAGGGTGTGAAATCAAGAGCTAGTGGGAGACTGTTGTCCTCAGTCTTGCCTCTTTGTCAAGGCATTGCTTTCTTCCACAATGATACATAATTTGGAAATACTTGTGCATCCACAAGGTTTACCAAATTAAGCAGGAATTGCACATGCTCAATTGCATCTTAGGTGACATGGATCCACTGAGAGGTAATTGACTCTAATGCAGAAGGGGATTTTCAGGCTGTCTCATCTGTCTCCTGGAAAAGACCTCCTGGCAGGGATATTGCTTCATTAGAAAGCAACCAAGTGTTTTAAGTTCATTTCTGTCTTCTGATAGGCAGAGGCTTATAAGTGCACCCAGAACTGACTAGGACTGCCAGCATGCAAACTACAATCACAGTTAAATTCTAAATTGTGAGACCATGAAAATAAGGGAAGGGGCTGGCTCCTTTTGTTTTGGTTAAGGTTATGCAACCACCACTAGAAAATTCTTTATCTGTTGGGACTGTTGCTTGTTTGCGTGGTAGCACATCCTCCTAGACAATGCTGCATGCTAGAGGCTGTTCAGAAAGGAGCAGAAAAACAAAAAAGGGTAAAATTAGTCTCTACTGTTCATTGTCCAGTTTCACTGGTAATTAGCTTGGCTACCTCTACAATGTGTTACGCAATATAGATCAAGACTTGATTGTAATACTCACAAGCAGAGTTAGGTTGCAACACGAGATGAAGAAGTAAAAACTAAAGTTTAATAGAAAGCAACAGACACAGACAAGCAGACATCACCATCTAACGATGTTTGAAGAGCTTCTCTCTTTCAGCTGAATGTCTGTTTGGCCTGTAGGCATTATGAACTGTATCAGTCAAATTTTCTGTGCCACCCCTTGTTTATGAAGAAAGCTACAATTACTCATATTTGACAACTCAGTCCCACAAAGCCTTGTGAAGTTCAAAGCACTACCCACCTGGTATTTCTCTTTTACAAGCATGCAACTACAAGGTATAACTTTGGGAATTCTTCAACCTTTCTTTCCCACACGCCCAAGTATTCTTGTTCTTCCCTCCCTCTCTTTCTAGCTTTCATTTCACTGGGTATCACACTAAGACTGAGATAATTCAGATAAGTGGGAGATGAGACAGGAAAGATCTGTTTAGCATCGGTGCTTGACCGAGTTTTAAAAGAAGCCTGCCACATTGAATAAATTAGATCCCTGGGAGATTTTAAGTGTCCAAAACGGCCCACAGGACCCAAGTTCAGAGACGTTAACCAAGGACTGAAATGACTTAGAGCAATGCACTCCACACCAAAGAACACTATGGCTTCAGCAGAGCCACTCTGAATGCAACCCAGACTGTACAGACAGCAAAGGCTGGTTGCAGAGGTTTATGAGAGCTCCTTTCATAGCACTGCATTATTATAGAGATGTGTGTCTGAAGATGCCATGATTATAATGGAGAATGTTTATTTTGTCTGTAACCCAGCTGGCTGGTTTGCTGTATTTCAAATCTCTTCAAGTAAATAAATGAGGGGACTCTACTTTCCCCTCTACACTGCAGTGTGTATACATGAGTGTTATTTCCTGTATCAGATGCCTGTACAAAAACTGCTGTCAGGCTATTAATAATCTGGAAAAACACCTTGAAACTTGACTCAATGAGGGCACGTTGCAAATGGGCTCTAATGGCTTTTATTTCTCATCTCTGTCACCTCAGATCTAATCTGCCATTTTCTCATTTTTTATCCTCTCTGGTCCCCTCAAAAATCATTCAGCAACTCTTCCCTCAGTGCCAGGCAGAGTAGAAGGGGGCCATGTGATGGGGTCAGCAGGCACTTATTAACAGAGAAAGGTCAGGTGTATCATGTAGTGTGAAGCAGAGTCTTGGGCACAATCCCAGAACAGAGCAAAGGTGAGTGCATGGCAGCTTTCTACCGCTTCAAGGCCTGGGATCAAAATGTAGAAAGCAAAGTGAGATGTAGTCCCGGAGGGAAAATATTCCCACCACCACAAATGAACCTTACAACCTGCCCCCCCGCCATTACTTTTCATTTTATGGGCCAGTAAGGAAGTTTCCTGGATTCTAAGACTCGCTTTTAGCCACAAGGAAAGAATTAGCCAAGACTGTGCCAAAAAGCCAGTAGCAAACCCCTGGATAGTGACATGCTTGTTTTGTGGATTGTTTCTTCTTTTTTTAATTAAAAAAATTAATTAAATTTTTAAAAAAGCAGTCTGGAACTGAAACTAGATCCTAATTTTTTTCTCTATTTTGGGGCCACATCTGCATCTTCTGTGGAAACAATCTAGGCACCATCAAAATTTTGCAGAATGTGTCCCTATATTTAAACTCGCATTCCTTACATTGAATTTGGTGTGGTACATTTGCCTGAAGAAAAAATGCAAATCAAAGGCTACTTAGTTCCTTCTCCTCTGAAAAAAATGAGAGAAAGAATGTGAGAGGACATTGAAAAGCATTATACAGGGCTTGTGACCTATTAAGAACTTAAGGTCAGACTTTTAAAAGTTGTTCAGATGCTCCGAAGTTCTTAATTAGATATCACTACATTTTTTAATTTGATGGCATTCCTAGGTATCTAATTGCCTTTAACAAAAATGGACCTCAGGTACCTAGTGGGAAAAGGCATGAGGCAGTTTCTGACAAAAGTGGTACCGTATGTGATTCTCAGAGAGAAGCCACTAGTCCTTTTTTTCCCCTCAACCATCTTGACATTACAATCTGTTTAGGAGTTCCTTCTTTTCTGTTTTATTTGGTTATGCAAACATTAATTTAAGGAATATTTCTCAAGCCTCCTGTGGGAATCCAACCCAATTTTCAGAGACAATGCATGTGCAAAAATGACTAACATTTCTCTTTGAGGAGGGGAGGAGATTTAAGGCTTTTGACTCAAGGTTGATTTTTTTCCCCTCTTTTTCTTCTCCCTCCTTCTTCTAAGTATCTCTTTATTCATCACTTTAATTACCTAATCGTAAATTTCTTTAGGGGGTTACTTAGAAGGAAAATTAGCATCAAAGCTTGGCAGTAAATTCAGGGGCTTCTGGAGCAGGTCCAAGCTGTTTCACCTGTGATTAATTAGATGATTTTTTTTCTTTAAGTGCCAGAGGGCTGTTGAGGTCTTTAAGCAGTTACATGACTGCTGGCAGCTCAGGAATTATGATTGATGCATTAGTCTGGCATTTAGGACTTCTGCTTCTTTTTGGTAGTTGCCTGGATAAGCAAGTACGCAAGACCAGCCACACTGGTGGAAACAAAAGGCTCACTGCTGGCAAGTACCACTCCTTGCTCTCATAGAAGAGTGAAGGAACTGGATACATTTGCTTCTCCACTGCTGGCAGAGTATTCAGCAGGACTAAGATGAGAGAAAGGAAGAAAGAAATGCCTACTACTCAGATTATATTTTACAGAGTCACAATATCAAGCCATAGCAGTACTTCTTTTCTTTAAAGCTTTCTTTAAGGTATGGGCTTATTCAAGAATGAAAATGAGAGGAAAACAGAACTAAACCTTTAACCTCAACCCTGGAAACCTTCTGTAAAAAAAAGATGGACTTAAAAAAAATTCATTACACTTTCACAAAAAAAAACAATATTCCTTTCCCCTTGCCCCAAAGGGGAAAGAATGAATCTCAGTGGGGTTGCAATTTCCCTCCCCCCCCAGCAGAAAACCTTACAAGACAATCAAATTCCAAGTCACAGTGACTGATCTGGCTCCTCCTTCTGGCTGGAAACAAAAATCCTGTTGTGTCACCAAAAAAAAAAAGCCAACCCCAAAAAACTCAAGTTCTCCATTAAAGCTTTAGCAGAAGTTAGAAACATCAGCCAACTCTAATCGTTATCCCCATGCAACTCCCACCCATATGCAGGATAGAGGAGTTTGGAAAAGCATCTCAACTTGTGGAGAGACAGAGCCCAGTGGGCTGTGTCTATACTTTCACTGTTGTAGCTACGTCTGTTTTCTGGGAAATGGAGAAACTTCAGTCACTAATGCTTATTAGTTGGCACATGTGTACTACAGAAAAAGTGTCAGAAATATTAATGATGCACTTCCAGATTGCTTAATACAGTTAGCTCACCTAATTCACTCTGCATGGCCTCCTGCTGCAAGTAGAGAAGCAATCAGCAGTTAAACAGCTCTAGTCCCTTTATAACTGGCCACTAGAGAGACAGTGGGGAATAAGACTACGGCTTTATGGTACACTGGTGGCAGGTCAAAAGAGTAAGCTGAAGTAGATGGATGGGAAAGCAGCAAAGAACCCTTCCTTTAGTAGAAAGAGGCTAGAGAACCCACTGCCAATTAATGACTGAGAGAGACCTCCTTCTGTTCTGGCATTAATTTAAACCATTAGGTGTTTGGAGTTTATCTCAGCAGAGTAAAACCATCTTTCAGACAAGATACGTGCTTTGCAGGAAACTGTGTGTATGCTCTCAAAAGCTACTCCTGCTGTCATACATCCTTCCTCCCAAGTGTTCTCAGGACAACAGGATGTCCCTTCACATCAGGAGACAGCTCCTCATCCTGCTGTGAAGTAGTTAATCTCCATGGGAAGTTCCTAGGCCTCTCACCATCCCTGCTCAGAGAATAATGACACTTGGTGTTTGCAGCCACCTCTTGTTTTTGTCAATGCCCAGCCTGCCTCATCTAACATTTATAGAGTCTGGATTCTCCTCAGATCTCATTGACTATGTGTCAGTCGCCACCTGCAGCATGCTGTACTGCAAAAACCAGCCCAGCTCACAGCAGTGACATCCTTCACTACTCATTCTGCTGGATTGTATCTGACTACGGGGAGGAGGAGGAGGGAGAAAACGACCCTGGCCTGGATGTATATATTCATCTCCTTATGGGCAAGTGCTCTTTGTAGAGGCCTGTGATTGTCTCTGTGTGTATGTCCTTATCAGTGTTCAGATCCAGGTGGATGCATGTGTTAAGATAAGTGCTTTAGCATGTTTGAGTCTCTGCAGAGTCTACATATCCCTGCATGCATCTTTGGAGAGGTTTCTGGCTCCATTCATCATGTACCAGCCTGAAACGACAGTGTGGCCCAGCTGACAAGACAGACAAGACGCATAACTGCAAGACAGCTGACCTACTGGGTAATCTCAAGTAACTTACTTTCCTGTTTGAAAGCATGATGATACTTGTCTGCTTCTGTGAAGAGGCTGACCATCTTATAACAAATGGAAAAATAATTCATCAGACAGTGCTCCATGAAGACTATTTAAGCCATCTCTGGAAGAGACTGTTAAATCCCTAGACAGACTGGCAAGGGAATGATCATGTTAGCAGGAGCGGAGATCTGAGAGCGGAAATGCAAAATGGCCTACTGGGAAAGCTGCTAGTCTAGAAATCAGGAGATCTCAGTTCCGTTTTTATCTTTTCTACCAATCTGATATATGCTTTTGAGCAAACTACAACTCCTCTGCTTCCCTTATAATTCTTTTTTGTATATACCACCTAAGCTCACTAGGGTCAGGGACTACTAGTTCTGATTGTATCTGACACAAAAAGTTTCAGAACTCAACTGGAGACTCCGGTAACACTGCTAAAAAGTAAAACCTACTAATATTAATCACCACCCACACACTAAGGTGACCTTTACAGCTTAGAATGGGTGCAGATTAGCAAACTACAGTGCAGACATCCTGTAACAGCTTTGTGTACCATGCTTGTACACAAATAATAAAATAAAATTCAGCTCACTGCAGGAGCTGAATTTATTTATACAAGAGGTATATAAACATATGACCCAAACAATACACAAGAAGATACTGTTGCTGAAGATTCAAAGGTGGTAGCTTCAGAAAGCATGTTTGCATGCACCCACACACAGATTCTCTCCTACACCTCTGCTTTTCACAGTTTGTGACAACAGAGATTATTCCTTGCTGGAAGAATGTGGCATTGTTGACATTAAAAAAAAAAAGGCAAAACAGGCCTTTGCTTTGCTTGAACAGCACAGGCTTTCTTGATCAGCTGTCTGAGGTGCCTCATCTGTACAAAGCATTTAAACCTGTCTAACATCAAAAAGTAAGGTAAGACAAGTCACTTTGATGCTCCAGAGCACATGCCTAACATGATTATTGCAGAATCCTCCTGGTGATAATAGAATTATGCAAAGGAGGCCTTGACCTATTAATGCTTTTACCTTTCTTAGGATTTCTCTCCCTCTTCCTTCTTTCATGAGAAGCAGAAATTCTTGCTCAGATATAGCAACTGAACAAAAAGATGGAATAAGCAATGTGAAAGAGGTCCCTTCTCCACCTTGTCATCTCTCCCCACTCCACCTTACCCCAGCAAATTACATGCTCTAGCAGTTGCAGGTTAAGCAACTGGAAAAGCTGTATGACTGGAGACAGGCATATTCCCCCATCACAGAGATACTGTGAATGCAGGATGGGAAAGCATGGCATGTGTCATCACTGGCAGTCCTGCACCTAAGACACCTTGGAGAGAAGGAACGTTTTAAAAAAATGCATTTGCTGCAAACCTCTCCTTCTAATGGAAAGTAGAAAGATACTCACACCAGGGGTTGCAACAGTTTTACACCAAGTAGCATAGCTCTGGAGTAACACAGTAGTATATCCAATGTTTGGTGCCTTAAAGCTGGAACTAGTATGTCCTGGATCTCAATCATGAAGGAGCGCTTTCAACATTTGCCTCCATTTTCTAGGAAAAGCAGATGATTTCAGATAGAAGAGTTTGCTGGCAAGATAGTTTGAGTTTCTCACCCACTCAGGGAAGTTATGAGTAAACAGGTTTTGGTGTTTCTTGCAGTTTTCTTAATAAAAATGCCTTAACATCACACAAAACCTGCTTAATATCAGAACACAGAGGTCCAGGCATGTGTAGTTATTTAAAAGTGATAGAACAATAAGGAAGAAAAAGGGATGTTACCTCCTCTGTGCCCTGCTTAGACTGAATTACAGCTGAAAATAAAGGAAGGTTCAGATGATGACAATATAGAAAGCTTGCAGAATCTTAGTATGAGGTATCCTTTGTAGTCAAAGGACTGCAAAGCCTGCCCAGGCTCTTCCTTCTACCTTTTAACTGTCTTGTCTGTTTAAAATAATGCATGCTAGGGAATGGACTGAGACACTATTATTGAAGCCTTGTTCTGCCAGAGGGTAAACAGAATCCAGTGCACAAATTCTTATCTAAGTTTGTATATACAGTGGGTGATTTTAGGCCAAAAAAATCCTACCAAGAGATCAGCTGACTGTCTTGGCTCAAGTTCAGGTCTGCAAAGGGTTGGCAAAGGGAAAACATGCTTCCTATGTATTTTGTTTGCTCTAAGCATGGTTCACTGATTCCTACTTGCAATCTGTCCTGAATTGAAAATGTATGATTAGTTTGTTCCAGGAAAGATGAGTCCAACACATTAAGGCTCAGACCTGAATCCAAACTCCAAACTTCCCCAAGCGCAGATATGTTTCCATCTGGAGTTTTCGTCCAAGCTCTTCTCTTGCTTCTTACTCATGTTGTTTGAGTGGAGTTCCTTATGTCCCATCCTAAATCAGTACCTATTTACGTTAGGCCAAACAAATCACAAGAGACAGTCCTTTCCCCAAAGCTCTCATTATCTAAATTAACAAGTATGTTATTATATTCCCTGTGTGCAGCAAGCAGCATTAGGATACAGTTAAATAACTCACCTGAGGTTACACAGCCAGCTTGTTGCAGAGCTGGGTACTAAAGCCAGTTGCTTGACTCAAGCTCAGTCCTTTATCTTATTCCTCAAGACAAAAAGTGCAAGCCCAGATCTGACCATTCCCTTGGGTAGGAAAGCTTCCGGAGTATCTACACAGACTTACTTTCCCCCTTTTCCTGTCTAAAATAGAAAAAGGACCAAGACCTTATTCTTGAGCTTCAGGGATCTGTTAATTGGCTCCCTAGTAAAATTACAGAGACTCAGCTGCCTGATAATGATTGTAAATGACAGAGACTATCAGGTTTACCTTGTGATGTCCCTGGGGAGCTTGCAGTTAGTTTAGTCTGAACTCTGCGTCAGCTGTTTGGGTTCCTTTCTTCTCAGCATGTGGTATCTGGACTCAAGCTGCAGTCTTTCAAACCTAATTAGCGTTAGGGGAGAGAGAGAGAGAGAGAGAAGAAAAAACCCAAACACCACCACTCTCCTTCTTCCCTCAACTGACTTTATAACGTACAGGCAGGACCTGATTTATGGTACAAGTTCATGGGGACTTTTTGCTTGGTTTTTTGTTTCTTTTCATGCATATCAATCCAGCATCTTCAGTTCTGGCTGCAAGAAAACTGAATTTTAGTGTGCTGGAGTCTTTGAACTTCAAGAAGTTCAGCAGAGAATCTCTAAACTCAATGGAGTCATCGTGTTTGTATATAGCTGGGTCTGTTCCGTGCAGCGCTCAGCAGAAACTCGAGTTTTTGCCCTTTTCCTTGCAGAGAGCGCATTTTACCCTCTGATATGTTTGTTGTTAAAGCTTAACAATACTGTTTTCAGTAATAACCTCATGTTAATCTTTAGCCAAATTCAAACTGCCACTCCTAAGAAATAAGAACACAGACAATTTATTGTGGGGGTCTTAATAACTTGTACAATTTTTTTATTTGCAGGGCATTTCACAATCTCTCATAACTCCAGCATGAAGGTGTCTGTACTACCTGTTTTCTTGCTTGGTAATTGATTTCCATCCCACATCACAGGTCATTAGTTGTTGCAATGTTGAATGGAACAACACAGAACAGCAGATCCGTAGAAGCATCTTCAAATCACTGGCAGGCCGAGCAATCACAAACCTGAAAAAGCAGTAGCACATGAGATTCAGGCTTCTCTGTGAGGCCTTTGAACTGAGTGTCTGGGACAGCAAGAAAGCTGTAGGGTTTTTTTGCAATGACTGATTGCATGTGCAGAATTCTTTGGAATTATGAGACAATATACAGAGGATTTAATTTTACCTAGGAATGGGATACATATATTTTAAATGAAGCTAATTAGTCTCTGGAACAGCAGCTGAAAGATGTGATAAATCTTTTGATTGCTCAAATTCTTTAAATCAAGACTAAATGTCTCTCTAGGAGATCTGAAGCTTAAGCAATCACTGAAATCTTGAAATTGAAAGAATCAGGGAGTAGAACAGGTTAGATGAGAAGGTTCTCCCTGCCTGCAAACTCTCTGAAATCCCTGCCCTCAGCAGCATTACTAACTTCATGCTCCAGCAGCTCTCTAATGCAGAAGGCTCACTTGTGAAGATAAATCACATCTTAGATGAAGGTAAGGGAATCTCATACAAGCGCCAGTAAGCACCATGTTCAGACCACACACTAGTTTGCCTCAAATGGCCTTAGCTTACCATTCTTAGACCAGAATGTCTAAATCCAAGACAAAAATAGTAATTCAGGTTGCCTATAACAGATGCCTAACTTCAAAGTCACAACTACCATCTTTTGACTTACGGTACAATTTGAGATAAAATATACTTGCCTATTCTTGTATGGATTGGGCTCTTCCATCAGGCGGTAGAGCCCAAAGCGGAGTCTAAAGCTCTGCAGTAAATGTCTCCAAAGGAGTCCTCCTGCTGTAAAAGAAGCAAACCCACTCTTACCTCAAAGGAACCAAAGTGGACAATTCAGCCCAATACTAAATCACTTCTTTAGCCAACTATCATCACTATTCACTACTTTTAGTATCATAGTATTTGGCAAGAAAGAAAGGAAAGAAAATGACTGGTCCCCCGTAAGATTAGAATCTAGTTTAAAATAAGGCTGATGTCTTTGCCTCTTCAAAATATGGCTCAAGCTACATAGCGAGATTCAACTGAATGAAACTAAACTTCGGATAAGGACAATCCAAAAGTACTAGCAGCAAGGATGAAAGCCTAGCCCATGAAGCACCACTCAGTGATGTAACTCACCATGACTCCTGTTAACAACCTCTTGGACAGTGGCAGGAGTGCTAGTTTGCACCTGACTTGGGAGGCATTGTGGATCATGTTGTCAGGACTTCTGTGCAGTCTGCTGCCCTCTTCCAACAGCTGTTCCCCCAATGCTGGGCTTGTCCCACTTGTCACCAAAGTCTGCAGCAGAGCCAAGATGTGATGGTTTTAATATGTCTGGAAAGGAAGAGACAATGAGAAGTCAAAGACAAAAGAGTATGCCTTGGAAAGGAAAACCAAGTTTTCCAGTGAAAACCTAGAGAAAGTGATCAGACAGACACTTGGGAGTTTTTTGTATACTTAAAGTAGTCCTTAATTATGTTTAAAGTTTTCTGACAGTATTTATGGATCACCACCTGCTTAGCCCATTTCAGCTTCAAAGAGCAGTCAGAAGATCCCACCTCTGCTCTTATAATAAAATGCACTAATCTGTGTCTAAATGGAAGATTTTCAAAGGCACAAATGGAGTGGCTGTGGCGGCGTGTGTGTGTGCGCGCGCATGTGTGCGTGTAAGAAAACTGGGCAGCAGCTCTGATGTCACCTGAGTCGGAGCACACTGTGCAAGGTGAGGCTGATGAGTGCAGCTGCCCTGCCCAGCCCTATAGGGTCCAGGTGCAGCAGGAAACTCCCTGTCCTTGTAGTTGCCCTATTGTTCTGAAAACCTCCCTCTGTGCCCTTATCTCAGTCAGTATTTTTTGGAAAAAAGTTACCGTGGTTCAAATTCAGATCTGAAGCAAAAGAAGGCCTAGAGTCTCTCTCTCTCTCTTTTTTTTTTTTTTTTTTTTTAATCTAAAAGTGTCTCCTCTGCCTGCAGTGCATCGAATAACTTATTTTCCACCCTTTCTCAAAAAGCTCATTTCCTACATAGAGCCACTTTGTGGAATCTGTCACCTGCATTTGCCTGAGTAAAGAAACTAAACAGGCTGCAGAGAAGGAATGGTGTTACTAAATCCACGCTGAACTCAAATCCGCTTAAGAACATCTGACCGTATTGTCAGGCAAACGGGAATAATGCTGTTAGAGTAATTCTCAGTCTTTTAAAGTAAGGAGCTATAGTCCAGGGTTATCCAGGAGTGATACAGCTTCGGGGGAATCTGCACTTTACATATTTAACAGAAGCGTGCTGAGCTCTTTAACATATCATTGCTGTACTTTTTGACATCAAAAGGATTGCATTTCCATACTTGGATGAATTAATAGGATTTGCATGTCATCCTCATTCTGTAGTTTCTTTGCTGAGTTACACTGCAGGAATTTGAAAGGCGGGGAAACTATAGAAGTGTGCGTGCGTGCGCATACTCGGGAAATAACACACTGCATTTAGAATAAGTCTTGAAGCTGACTTTAAAGGAGCAACATTTCTGTAATGTGCCCATGAGATGTTACCTTCTTCACCAGTTGTTGTTTGCTTCAGACAAGCAGATTTCCTGGGAACACCTGCACACAAAGGCAAGGCTAGAAACCTTCTCCCATCACCAAGCAGTTGCCTAGTCCCACTGACTCAGTGTTGCTACTAAGCTTTTAAAACGGGTCCTGTATAGCTTAGGAACCCACAGCTGGATCAGGAAGGGAATTCAGGGCTCATTAGAGTACCTGAGCCATAATGATCGTGCTCATTGAATTGTTTTCTGCCTATTGAGACCCCAAGAGTCACATTGAAGCAAATGCCAGTTCTGCTTCAGGCTTCCAAGGGATAACATTTCACTTTACAGACCACATTCTGCCATTCAGATTCTTCTGCCAGTCTCCTTTCAAGCCAAAAGAAAACAGCGCTCCTGTTCTGAGTGTCTTGAGAAATGTCAACAGATATTCACCGTGATAGCAAAAGGAGGTGATATTGGACTGCTAAAGGCTCCTTCCTTCTCTTTCTTCTCCAGTTCAGACATCTTTTCCCTGATACTGCAATTGCTAAGCAGTATCGTATTTCTCTCCGTCTTCACTGTATTTACAGAATGACTGAATCCAACCGAAGGTGCCCCCCTACTTTAAAGCAGAGTTGAGTGCTGATCATTCCTGGACAGACTCAGAATCTTACGCTTGAGTGAAATTTTATCCTTTAAGACAGGTCATGCTATGTCTTGAGTTACTTTTACACTTGACACTAGCAGTCATTAATTACCATCTGGCTGATTGACATATCAGTGAGTAGCAGCAATATAATACTTTCCCTAACACTGAAGCC
The DNA here is from genome assembly GCA_035582835.1 of Phoebastria nigripes. Taxonomy (NCBI): domain Eukaryota; kingdom Metazoa; phylum Chordata; class Aves; order Procellariiformes; family Diomedeidae; genus Phoebastria; species Phoebastria nigripes. Next base: position 1,263,449 of record JAYKAV010000889.1, read on the forward strand.
TTCTCAGAAAAGCATAACTGGACTTGACACACTTATTTTTGACTGCTTATCCCTTGGAGAGATTTGTTTTGTATTTATTCAGTTTCTGTAAAACTGCCACCCAAGCACTATCCCCTTGGACATGAGCTGAGAGCAAGGCATGTGGAACTTGACTGCAGCATGGGGAATTGGGGTGAAGAGGAAGAAAGGAGCTTTCAGAAAAAAGAGAAGGCAGTTTTGGAAATGCCAGCTTATGAGCTGAACTGCTGTTTTGCTGCCAAAATCCTGGCTTAACTCCACCAAAGTGTGACCCACATGTGTGTCACCACTGACAGTATCACTCAGTTTTGACAGCAACTTAAAAGGATTATGTCACCAGGGTGGGATCACCACGTTCCCTCCGTTCTTGCAGTTATGGTGCTATGTATCCAATCCTCGTGATGCAAGTGTTTTTAAAAGAACACACTGCCAGGAATTTACAGAGAATCAAATATTCACTTCTTTTAAAATCTGATGTGGTCTTGTGGATCAGCAGTAGCCCACATGTGTGGAATTTGTTTTATACCTTTTCAGAAAACAGCCATTGGGAGATTCCCATTGAGTTCAATAGATTTTCCATCTAAACTTCCAGTGAATCTCTGCCTAGGTGCCAGATGGACAGATGAGAAGAGTTAAATGTTCCATTTATACCCATGCCTGCTCTGGTAAAGTGGTGGTAAGTGCAAGCTCCCTGTTCCCTAGCTCACCAATGCACCTCCACCCAGGCTTGTAAAACTCCTTTCTACATGAACAGGAAAGAATTCAGAGTCCCCATAATCTTCTCAGCCTTTGGCATCAATGCTGGAGCTTCCACCAAGGGGCCAGCTGGTGTCAAATGCAATTTTGGCTTCAGTGACTGCAGTTCCCTTAGAGGGACTGATTGCAACATCATGTTGTCAAAAAGTAAATAAATCAGGCTGGCTTTAAATACCTTTTGTAGCCTGTCAATATTTTGGAGCTGGGAACAGGAAGAACTTACAAAAGCACTCTGAAAGTTTCTCCAAATAATTCTATGGATATATCAACAACACAAAGAGTTGCTGCTAATAGCTCCAAAAGACATGTGTCTCAATATGTGCTATTAGCTGCCTTTTGGTGTATGGAACCCACTACCCCAAGGAATCACAGAAGCCCACTGATTAGCAAATTGCTTAAATAGGAATAGACATGTATAATTCTCAGGGCACTGTGTAACTAATCACATCACCAATCTCTGCAACGTTTCTTGTGCCCTTCTCTGACACACATGGCCTTGACCATTGTTAAGGCTAGATTAAGTGGGTTTACCCTGGCTGGTAATCAGTTTGTTACACACACCGATGCCACTAAATATGACAGGTCATGATACATCTACTTACCATAGACAAAAGAGAATTCAAGAAGCTATCTGAGAAGATAGCTCCTGCGGGGGCACCAGTGGTGAAAAGCTGATCTTGCTCTGGAATCTCAAAATTGCCGCTGAGAGCCTGATTAATGAACTGGGCATTTGGTGAAGACTATTGGAAAAGCAAGGAAGAAAGAGGAAACATCTTAGCAACAGAGAGAAGCCATCTAGAATCAGAAATGAAAGTTAATAAATTCAGTTTGCCATTCTGTGTCCAGCACTAGCCACAGCATGCAGCATTAGTAAAGAAAAGAGGAACAAAATATTCAGTGCTGCTAACCTGCTAACTGATTGGCAATGGCAGACAGAAGGCACAGAATCCTAAAACTAAGTTTTAAGATATCATATAATAATTAATTTACCTGCTTTGAAAAAGAAAGGAATAATCTAGTTTCTTCCCCTCATTTTCCTGACTTAACAGAAATACAATTACTATTTCTACTAGCTTAAATTGGGGTTACAGAGTCCCTTTCACAGCTGTCCTACTGTTACAGGGATCTTCACTAGTTTCTCAACCTTATTCTTGCTGGCTGAGATAGTCTTGCAGAATTCCCCCTACTCTGAAAGTGATTCCTCCTTAACTTACTTTTTTATTTTCAGGGAACTGTCTAAGTACACCCAGGCAGAAGGCCCCTGCTATGCTACTGAACATGCTAGGTACGTCCTGGCACTCTAGCGCTACCAGTAAGAATGCTGATGAATGGCAGCAGCACAGCAGGAGACAGGAATTGAGATCAAGAACCCCTATCTTTCCATTAAAAAATAGAGAGCGAGCACAACTAACTCCATGTGAGTAATGACTGATTTCTACTATGTCCCCTTGGGTCAGGAAGCATTTGAGTGCATCATTTTTAAAGATGACTAAAACTAGCCAGAATCACAATACTATTAATGTCTACTGTTGTCTTGCAGTGTTGGTGTCATCCTTCAGCCATGTATTCTCAATACAGACATTTCACCCACCCTGGATTTCAGAGTTGGCCCTGCATGTGGCATTAATCAGTATGACTCCACTGACTAACTTATACAGTCTAGGTATGAAAAGCATGGTCTCGCAGCCACAATAAGGGATTCACTTTATTTCTCCACACCATTCTCTTTCTCCTTTACATATCTGCAGGATTCTTATTTCTTTACAGATCACTTTGCTATTTCTCTTCCAGATCTCTGTCTCCTTATGGCAAGGGTTTCTAGAATCCATCATTTCCAAGGAATAACCATTTATAACATGCCTCTGAGCCCACTAACCAACTCACAAATTCAGAAGATGCTCAACACATTGAACTGGGCTCAGCTTGGTGGACCTGGGCCAGCAGAAACCCCATGCAAAGCTTGCCATTTAAGGGGCCTTGCATCAGCCTGATGTGAAGTGGCCAGTTTAGCATTTCTTATTTTTCTGTGTTTCTCACCACTGGGCAAGGAGAATCAGCAGCATGTCAGAGCATGACAACAACACACAGCTCTCCTCCTCCTCAAGGCAAAATTCATATCCAGCCCCCTTTAGAGGAGTGCAGGCCCTCAGCTAATTCTGTCAACTCTGTCCCTGACTATGTGCCCTTAGCTCAGTAGGTGCTAGAGGGCAGCACACCTTTGGGACCACGGCACACCTCTGGGACTCGGGGGGCTCTGGCATGCCATCCTGGTCACAAAGAAACTGTGGCAGAGGCAAGTCAAGCTTGGCAGTTCTGGCTCTACTGAGATACCACATTGCTTCCTGTGCCTGTCAAGATTAATTGCAAAACTCCTACTGACTTCAGTGGTGACAGGATTTCAACTGAAGGTACGAAGGGTCTTAGCTTCTCTTATGGCAGGTTTTGAGCAGCAACAGTGCTAGCAATATGTATCGTATTGCTGGCTTTGTTGTGTCAGACACACCAAATGATACAGATGACCCTTAGTCAACACTCAGTGTGCTGTGAAATAAGAAATTGCCTGGAATGAGCAAAGCCCTTACAACTTACGGCACATGAGTATTACCCCTTTCAGCTTGTTTCTAGAGATAGGCACAAAAGTGAGCATTTGTCTAGATCAAGGTCTACCAGAGGGACTTACAGGAAGCTTATTCAATCACAAGAAAGCTCCAGCTGTTTTTGTTTAGCTGTTTTGTGCTTCCAGGTTTTAAATTCTTGGGGTTATTTTGCTTCCTAGCCCATCCCTGTAACTCTGAACATGTTTCTATGCTGTTCAAGACTACAGCAGGGGCAGGCATCCATGTGCTAAGGGACTGGGCTCGATTCATTATTTTGTCAAAGATCTGACATGACTAAAATCCAAGTCATGTCAACAGATTGCAGATGTTTTCCCCTCCACTGACACACCACATCCTGGAGAGAAATCACAGGGGTGCAATGCTTGTCTGAAGATGTTAGCTTGACTGCACAATATCTTCTCAGAGGAGCTGGGCCTCAGTAGCCAGCTCAAAACATTTCTGAGACTTTTGGACACAGCAGAAATAAAAGCCTGAACCACAGCACAAGATATCCAAATATCACTCTGGGAAATTCAAGAGTTCTAAAATTACTCAGGAAGAGGCATCATTATCTTATCATTATTTTGTGCCTTTTTTTTTTTTTTTTTTTTTTTGCAGTAGCTCCTCAGTGTTTCAGTCTAAGGAGCACACAGGACTGAACAGCCCATTGAGGCACCTAACTGCTTCTGGGACACAGCTCATCAGGTGCAAGTTTTGATTAGGCAGTACACCAGAGCTTCATATAAATAAAATATTGCTAGACCCTGCTACAGGCCAAGACTGCTCACTAGCCCTGTTCCAGCTGTAAACTCGGTGAGGACTGGAAAGCAAGGACCCCACATGCACTGAGTCCACATAGCATTTACAAGCATTGCATCAAAAAGAAAGAAAGAAAAAAAAAAAAAGCCTGAGTGAGTCAGGGGCCAGTCGTGATGCCTAGCAACATGCTATGCTAATTTGATGGGTATGTTCTTGTGTCAGCACTTTAAATGGAGCTAAACATCCCTGTCCCTTGGGACTGGCAGCCCAGCCACACCACTCTGGTGTGACACTGACTACTATGTTACTAGTAATCAGTTAATCGGTGCACATGTTCCCAATTAACAGATCCAGTTTGTAACCATCGGGAGATGAAGACAAAGATAGCCAAGAGTAGCATGAAAGAACTCCATGGGTTGCTTCATTTATGAATGCAGGCTAGAGAGGCTGAGCCTTGTGGAATAAGGACAAAGGTGTTGGGCTCTGGAGTAAAATGCCTGCACTCTCTGTCCACCTTGGCGTGTGCACGGACCCACCCAAGTACTGCACCCCAAGCAGTCACTGCACAATGCCATGTACTGCAGACTGTTTGGAACAGGCTCTGTTCTTTCACAGCCACTTGTACAAATGAGGAAGCCTGCAGCTACCCCCATAATCCAGAAGAGGAGGATGGAACTATCACCAGTGTTTCAGAAAGGGGAGGGTTGGAACAGAGAGAATTAGGCCTTGATTCACCCCATTTTGTTGTGGGATGAAAACTGGGCATACAGTCTCTCTCAGTGCTTTTTAAAATCATCAGAGAGAGGAAAGCATGGCCAAAGGGCAAGTTAGATTTCATCTGGGCAAATTGCCTTTGGTGGTGCCTCTTTCTCCACTGAAAATAAGGGTAAACCAGGCAAATATACTTCTGATTTATCTACCTTAGTGAAATATGTTAGGATAGGTGGGATGAATGCAGGCCATGTGACTAGAACTCAGATCTCCTGAGATCCAGACCAGCAGAAAAAAACCCAAGGACATTATCTTTCTCCTAAATGGATGCTTTGGAGCTTTGCTACACACTGAGACCTTTGTAACACTTTGTTATATTTATTCTCTTGATAAACCATCCTGACTCCCTCAAAGCCAGTGAATTAACATCTAAGTCAAACCTTTTAATGTTCCTTGGACATGTAGTGCTTGTCGCTTTCTGCCTGTGAATTCTAAAAAGGGCCTGGGGTAAATAAATAATGCAGCATGCATATTGCTTCTGTGAAATTTGTTCCTAAAGAATAACTTACTCAGCTCTGTAGTGATGGGGATCCTTTTATAACATGGCTGTGATTGATTCCCCAATGCTCTTGCTCTGAAAACAGCATCTGTAGAAACAGTCAATAACAACATGAAGAGAGAGGGAAGTTAGCAGAAGCAGAAAGGGGGGGGGGAAAGAAAGAAAAAAAAGGAAAGAAAAAAAAAAAAGAAAGAAACCAAGGCACAATGGTTCAGACTGGCAAATGCAGGAAATCTCTTACCTATGCCTAAAAATGTCATTGTCATGCAAAAATCCCAAAGCGTTTCCTATATTTAGGAAGTTTCTTGCCTTGGTTTGCTTTTCCAAGGCTCACTTTATTCACTTAGAGCTTCAAAGGATTAAAAAAGAAAAGCTCTCCTGGGAGGTGCTTATTGACATCATAACTAAAATATAATTACCCTCTGTGGAGCAGCAGTGCTGGTTACAGTGTTGTTTGGTGCAAAGCCCCCACTAAGTCAATTTGCACTCAGAGGGCTTTTGAGGGAGGGGGTTGTGTTTTTTCCTTCCCCTTCAAGAAGGCTGTACATGAATAGATAGGACATGTGCTGTAGGAATGAAGGCAAAGTCACACACCATGATTTTTTTTTAAAACCTGGCAACCAAAAAGACTTAGAGAAATCCAGAAGTTCGTAGAAGCGTGTCCTTATTTCCTCCCAGTTCTCACCAGCTAGCTGATTTACTAGAATCAGTCCCAATTTGAAGTCCGCTTTCTGTGTTTTTATCACATCTAATCTTGTCTCCCTTACCATTATGTCTAAATTTTTCCTTTGCTACCTAGCACAGCATCTGGGTAACTGAGTATTAATAATACTACTTACTGCACAAGATAGTATCAAAGTCAAAATGATGGAATCTAAACTCCACTAAAGATTTTGCTAGAAATGGAACTTTTTCCAGTTCAGATACTGTATAATGGATCCTCTCTGCTCAGAGGAGCATGTGAACATTGGAGATCAGAGACCCGAATGGGGTCCTAGATGGACCGTTGCTCTAATCAACCATTTCTGAGGTTAGGCAATGGACTGCCAAAAACCCCATTAGAGATGTCAGGCATCACAATCCCTAAAAACAGCAAAAAAAGCCCTTCCCAAGTATAGCAAGGTATCTCTGAATGCATGCTAGTGGCAGCAACTGAATGCCTGAAATGAATCATTGCCTTTATTGTACCCTTCCATGTACTGTACCGGTTGATTTGAATGTATGTCTGATCATTGCCTGGATACCTTTTCCTTATGTCAATATTTTTGCTGTGAAACAGTACACAGCGCTCTACCTGAAATTTTACAAACTGGCAGGGTGCTATTACAAAAGATTACTTAATTGTAGATTACTACTGTACATTTGAATTTCAGTATCTTATTAAGTTGTCAGATTTAATTACCATTATATGTTTAGATTATGCCACAGATTATTTAGTTCGGTACCTAGGTTTGCCAACCTGTTTGCTTTGTGACATGACAGGGTGATAATTACAGCATTACTGGAAAACCTGAATTTTTCCATGGGAAAGACTAGAAGTCCTTGGCATCAGCACTGACCCTAGCAAATGCTCATTCTTGCAAGTGTAAGTAATGTTTACCTCTGTGTGGGTCTGGTTCTCTAAGACCTGTCTAATTCTCTACTCCGTGAGAGAGGTAATGTGCAGAACAGGCCTGGGTTTGTTGGGTGTGAAATGCTCACAGCGAAATCTAAAACCACAGGAAATGCAGTTGATTTGGGCTTTGTTAAAATCTCCAAACTGAGACTATGCCTCCTGCAATGCTTACCAAAGCACCTGAACTGTTAAGGGCCTTCCATCCAAATAACTATTTTCCACTATGGTTAGGACGCAAAATGCTATAGCTTTGTCTACAGCATCAAAGCTGGGGATGAGAAAGGACTTGGATGGGTAGGGCAGCTGGATATCCAGCCAAGTCATCTGCTGTCCCATCAGCAATGGTAACTACTAAATGAGAAACATCAGCCTCTGTCTTTTCTTTTTAAATCAGATAATAGTTCATAATCATCTTGCTTTAGAAAGCTCTCCCAACTATTCTTCTCTTTTCCTACCTGCCTCCTCTCCTGGCTACTAACATTAATTGAGGCTAGGTTTCTTGGATCCAAGTTTTGAATGTAACTTTACCCTTCTCCTTCAAAAAATCAGATCGTGACACAGAGGACTCCTGTACTTTTTGGGTCTCCCCTATATGCCTTGGCTTCTGCTGCCCGTTTCCTTTTCTGCACAACTTCTCCTAGATGTTTCTCCTACAAATAGATTTTCCTAAACCTGCTGATTTTGCAATTCTGCAGCTGAAAGCACCCACTGGTACATGTACCGCACTGGTGGAAAATGCAGATTTCACTGGTACACTGTAATTAACTACTGCAGAGGTGAAACAACACCAAGTTCTGATCAGCACGGGCACAGCCTGGCTACATTACTAGTATTTGCTGTTCTTATTGCTTCCTAGCTAACTTTACAGCCACCGAGTCTGGAAAATTTCTTGATACACTCTGTACTGTTGGTTCTTTTCTAGCTGTGTTTGTCTTCAGTGCTCTTACATAACTTAAATAAGGCCAGTGGCCCCACTCGCACTCCTTCTCCCCACAAAGAAAAGATTAAATTCTGATAAAAGCCATCCTTTCCCAGCTTGTATCTCTCTTTTCCCTGAAACTTTCCTCATTTTCTGACCCCCATGAACTATTTCACCTGGAGGCTATCCAGTCCATTGGGACCAGCTAAGATGAGCTGATTTTATCAGTGAAAATTTTGTCTTCTCAGAGATGAATTTGTATAAAATAACAATGGTGGGAGGGAGAACAGAGACTGAAACAGTGGGAGTGGGGACATGTACATTCTGTTTCCACCTTGATCCGAAACTTGGTGGCAACAACCTATGAGTAATTTACTATCCTATAGGAGCACACATCTGTAATGCATCTGGAGACCTTCAGAGGCAAAGACCTTAAAGAGTGTAAGACATAGCCTTAATCTTCCAGTTGAATCTGAAGGAGCTTCTGGTATAAGAATCCTAACCTAAAATTGTGGTCCTATAATTATAAATAACTATGGCAGCAAAGAAGAAAATGGGCTGGCTTTTTTAGCAACTCATCTAATGAACCTATAAGGAGAGCGAGCTTGTTTTCACACTAGCAGATTTAATGGCTGACTTGAGGAAGAAGTGAAACTTGTGTCTTAGCCTTATTTTGCAAATATATCTTTATTCATTGGTGATGATATCCTGTAACTGAACACTGCTTTTCTGTCTGCAGAAAACACTGTAAAACTGAGGAATAGCCTTAACTGAGTAGCCAAAGATTTATTAGACTGGAATTGTAGTCAGTTTATGGAGCGACAATTCACTAACATCTGAGCTAGGCAATAGGTGCCTTATAAATATGCAAAGTGAAATACCTAAAATGGATAAACCAGGGTGGGTTTAGAAACAGTATTTTGTCAACTAGAGTAAGACAATGCTGTTATAGTAAATGGTGAGAGAATCTATCCTCTCTAGTTTGAATCAATCTTTCAGAAATAACTGATCACAGTAATGGGTAATAACAAGAATAATTTGCATTTGTGTATGACTACATTGTGAGCTTGAATTTATCTGGCTTTAAACAAGCCTGGGAAATAAATGTTGTTATGGGACTCTATGCTGAGGTACAGCATGCCTCTAGTAGCTGCCAGGGATGCACAGCAAAGGAGTAAGAGAAATAGAAGAAGCTTTGACACCATGACCCTTACTTGATCCTGCCCCTTCTCAAAGCCAGAAAAGAAACCCAGAAGCACCGATTTCCATTCCCCTGTTCTAATGTCTAGACCATACTTTACCCAGGTTCCTGACAGAGGACCAAGCAATCCTGATTTCTGCTTGTACCTGAAAGAAGGTGTTGTGTATTTGGTCTGGTTCTGATGTGCTGAAACAGTGTTAGCTGTAATACACAAATAACCTTGTGCCTGCATGTCTCTGCTCTAACTGTCGTGACTACTAGCCTCTTTCTGTGCAAGCAGAAATCCTTTTGATACTGTTCTCAGGGACCTTGTAACTACAGTACTTGATTATGTTTTTTCCAGTATGATTGAATAAACTTTTCTCCTATCTCTCATGATAGCAAGGATGCTGAACAGATTTAAATCTGCAAGATCTATTTTTCTGATGCAACTCATCATATGCCCATCTTCCCAAGGGAAATGAGGGAAAAAATATATGCTTGTGGATTAAAAAAAAGACTTTGAGTATGCAGGTGGTGATGGTTCTGACAACAATACACCTGGTAAATTGCCTAACCAGCCATGCCTCAGCTTACCCACTGATCACACCTATGTCAGCGTTAGGTCCCTGAGGTCTTCTGCTGGAAGATGACAAAGCAAGCCAAAAAGCTACCACCTCGAAGAGAAACAAGCAAGTATGAACTCTGCAAGGCAACTGGGGAAAGTTTTGATGAACAGATGCTCACATCTCTATTTTCCATACGCACACTGTAGTTCAGAGTTCTGTACTCCATGTACTACAATTTTGAGTGATAAAACAAAAAACCCTGGAGGGCAGCAGGACAGTGATTGATAGGATGAAATATCCTTTTTGCTCCGAGTCTCTCTCTTTTCCGTATATAGGTAAAAAGATGCAGTAGGTACAGTATCTATATCTGTCACCATAGATGGAGATACATAAATTATATATATATAGAAGTACATACTATTTACTTCCTCTCTATATACAATCAATAAAGAGTTCCATGCATCTTTATATTTATGTAGCAATAAATACATTGGATAAAATGAGGAATACAGAGAAATTGTCTGAGCAGCCAGGGATCAGGTTAGGAAAGCTAAAGCCCTGATAGAATTAAATCTGGCCAGGGATGTCAAGGGCAACAAGAAATGCTTCTACAGGTACGTCGGGGATAAAAGGAAGACGAGGGAAAACGTGGGCCCTCTCCAGAATGAAACAGCAGACCTGGTTACCCGGGATATGGAGAAGGCGGAGGTACTCAATGACTTTTTTGCCTTGGTCTTCACCGGCAAGTGCTCGAGCATCACCGCTCCAGAGGAGGGCCACAAAAATGATCAGGGGGATGGAACGCCTCTCCTATGAAGAAAGGCTGAGAGAGTTGGGGTTATTCAGCCTGGAGAAGAGAAGGCTTCAGGGAGAAGCCTATCAGTACTTAAAGGGGGCTTATAACAAAGAGGGCGGCAAACTTTTTAGCAGGGCCTGTTGCAACAGGACAAGGGGGAATGGCTTTAAACTAAAAGAGGGTAGATTTAGACCAGATATAAGGAAGACATTTTTTAAGCTGAGGGTGGTGAAACCCTGGCACAGGTTGCCCAGAGAGGTGGTGGATGCCCCATCCCTGGAAACATTCAAGGTCAGGTTGGACGGGGCTCTGAGCCACCTGATCTAGTTGAAGATGTCCCTGCCCACGGCAGGGGGGTTGGACTAGATGACCTTTAAAGGTCCCTTCCAATCCAAACTATTCTATGATTCTAAAAGTAATCTATTTAAGTCACAATTACCTCTTACTCGAATATACCTTATAAATAATTTGTCTTCTGTTCTGATTGTATACACTGTATATTGATATTATTTTGCTTAGTTATTATTAAAAAAAACCTGTCTCTGCCACACTCTAATCTTTTCTTTGGCACAGCCATTGTTTTAAAAGCCTAGAATGATAATAAAGTACAGGGAAAACACTTAGGAGAGCCATCCATTTCTCAGCCCGTCTTCAGTTAATTAATACTCCACATTCTCAAGAGGAGGACAAATCTTAGCTCCTTCGCCAAATTAAGGGAGGAAGAGACACAATAAATATTCTACTGGGCTGAAGTCGTTTTTGCTTCCATTGCAGTTCTGAGCTACAAGCTCTGTTTGTCTGGTAACAGAACACCCACCCTATCAAACCTCAAGGGAAAGGTATTGTTTTTCTCTTTTTGAAGGATGGAAGGGGTCTCCATTCACACGTGCTTTTGCAAATAATACAGCAGTTACCAACACTGGTTACCATTTACCCTCCAGCCTCTTTACTGGAAACCTTGAAGCCTTCACTCAGAATTTGCAGGAGGAACTGGCATATTTCCAGGAGCAATGCTGGCTTATCAGTCCTTCCTTTGCATACCTGTAGCTACAGAAACTGGACTAGACTGTACAGCCGGCTATGCTAAAATGGACTTCTGGCCCTTTTAACTTACATATTTATATTTGGGAGAGACAGGCTGTGGCTCAGACTAGTGACAAGTGACCCTTTCATTCTTCCCTCCTTTAGCCTCCACTTTGCCGCATCAGCACTCTCACAGGCAAAAGGAAGCATGCTTACCTATTGAGGCTGAGCTGGACTTACCCTGCATGGATCGGATGTTCAGAGTGGCTAGGATGCTTTCTGTGTCCACCAGGGAAGGACTGCTTGAAGCAGTGGTGTTGGAAGACAGAATGGCACATGCAGCACAATCCTGGACGTTAACTGCCCTCAGATCTGCACAGGAGAGAGCAGTACCCTGATAAAACCAAAGAAATAGTGATAAGGAGAAATCTGAGAAAGTTGAACATTAAGGATCTTTAAGGGTGAAAGGTGAACATTAACTTTGTTTCAAACTCAGCTGGCACAAATGTGTTTTGGAAACATCTCCAAAGTTTGAGCAACTTTGGAAATGGGGAAGTGTCCAATAAATTGCAAGTCTAGACCTGTGAATTTTCTTCTCTGACCAATCAGAATTAGCTTCTCGGTGCTTCTGCAGGAAACCAGAGAGTACCAAGACTCCCCCAGAAGAAAATAAATACTTAAGAAGGGAAAGTTTTTCAACAACATCTTGGATTCAAGCTCAAGTCTAGAGCCTGAGATAATTTTGGTCCTTTTTGAATCTGAATTGTGCTATCATCGAGAAGTTTTAAAATGTATTTAGAAATGTGCATGAGAGCTAGAGAAAGGGAGGAAGAGGGAAGGAGAATATGCAAAAAATTCTTACTGAGAATAACCACAGCTTTGGGAAGTTCTGAATAAATTTCCATTCTCGTTGCAGATATTCCAAAGACCCAAGAAAAACAATGTCTTTCAACTCATGGTAAATGAAGTTACTAGCTCTAAGGGCATCACGACGTCCTGCAGCCCAATCAGTGGTGAGTTTGCATCGCCACAGACGCAGACCAAAATGTGATCCTGCAGGTTCGGTGCTGCTTGGTCCTTGCAACTCTAAATTTAAAACAGAATTCTGCTAATCCAGCTACTAGGTTTATTTTAGATTTTTCTCTTCAGTTAGAAAGACTTAAACCATTTCTTAGCTGTGTAACATCTATGGGTAGAATGAGACTATATATAAAAAGAAGTATCTCCCCTTAAGTATTTGGATTCCAAGTGTAACCTACAGCAGTGAAAAATTCATATATGTTGGCATAAAACATAAAAAATGCAGAACAAGGCAACAATACTAGTTTAATGCCAGGAGCTTAATAACAACTTTGGCCTGGTGGTTTTTTCCTGGCTAATTGATTATGTTTCTCAAATGAGCTAATTAGTCTGGGAAAACCACTGGGGAGTGGGTATTGCTTAGTGTGATGCCTCATGGTTGGTAGGTAGTATGGCCAAGTTGGCCAACCAGGCTTGTCAGAGCCACTGCATTAATGTCCACATTAACCAACCAGGAACTGTGGGATCAGTATATCTCTGCAATGTTCACTCCTTGGCAGTTTTTTTCCAAAGAGAAACAAGGGACTTTGTCAGGGAGAAGTTTCCTGATGAGAGATTAGAATCATAACCAAATTAAATGATTGTCTCTAACTAATTAGATTAGTTTAAATTGAATAATGAAACCTTTAGCTGTATTTAATGTAACATGCCTGAAGTCCAACGATTAGTCTGCTGAATGAAGCTAAACAATTAAAAACACAATCTATTTTATAGCTTATTTTATAGGAACAATTGGAAAAACTATTACTGTTGAAATCTGCAGAGGAAATGCGCAATTACAAGACCAACAGGAGCAGTCAGTATAGTGAATGAGCAGCAGGGACAGGTGAGCCATTCTGAAGAGACTACAGAAGGACTTGGGCCTTCCTTCCAACCTGGGCCCAAGAAGCTGGCCATATCTGGCATTTATTACTTTATTACTAAGGTCAAGGAAAAAAAAAAAATTACATTAATTCTCAAACATCTATGCTGTATTAGACGGTTAAAGTTTCCAAAAAACATTTAAATTAATTATTTAATAATGTATACCTTGTGTAAAAGTCAGAGGACCATATTTTGATATGTGTTTAGATGCCCTGTGTTTTGCATGGACATCAAGGAGGAACTTCTGTAAAGTATATGCATCTAGCTGTCCATGGTTTCCAAACAGAATGAAATGCTTAAGTGTTATGACAAATCCCATGGGAGTGTACTTGCACCTTTAAGCACATAAACAACTTCAGAAACGTAGCATTTAAAAACCCAAAGCACAGTCTGGGACTTTGTCAAGCACCAAACTCACTCCTAAAAATGCATCTTAGACTCCCAGGCCTTTGAGGGGTTGCCTGTCCCAGAAATGTGATTGCAAAGGAAGATACTGCATGAACATGAAGTGCAATAGCTATTATGCACTAATGTCCTTTGTGGACATTCTTAATCCTCATAAAGAGCCCCTTGCACAGTCTAGCTTAGCTACACAAAAACACTCAGTACAAAACAGAAGCAACACATGGGGAGTCAGGACACACTAGCAGTTGTAAGCTTTTTCCTCATGTAAACCCACCTGTAAGATCTTTTCAAAACATTACCATTCAATTCACAGAGCTGAGCTTCCAGTCCTATTGGGATATTCACCCATTTGTAATGACTAATCCTATTTTGGAGGTTGCTGGGCAATAGGGTCCTTTTATTTGCTTGGAAGGAAGCTGCAGCATTTCAAGCAGCATGAATTCCAGCCTGCTACAAGTCTCCCAGCTGGCAGAACAGCTTGAACATTCTGTATTTTTGATGAAATCTTTGATCACCTCATTGCAAGATTTGGTTGCCTACTCTCAGCTCTCTGGCAACTCTGAGCACAACCTGCCACTTCTAGATGGGATTTGTTCTTTTACGGATTAGACACATTAAATAAATAAACCAAACTATCTTAAAGATATCCAGATCAATAATGTCACAGACACAGGGGTCTGGAAACACAACATACAAAATTTTAAAATAAAATAGATGTCAATCAGACCTTCCTTTGTCCATCTGTGGAAATACTCTCCTGAGATAGGGTGCCTGCCCTGCTTTAGATGAAAACGGAAGGCATTACTGATCCCTTGTTACCTTGGAGATCTTCTGTTCCCAGGTTACCACCTAAATTACAGGGGAATATGGCTGTGGAATGAGCCTTCAGCTCCCACCACTGCAACAGAGTCTCTGTGCGACCCTAGTCAAGATCTGCAGCTCACTCCTGAAAAAGGGGGTAATGGTAAACCCTCACCCTCAGTCTCTCCCCTCCAGGGCAGGGTCTGTCTCTTACTTTTGCATATGAAGTCAAAGTTAGAAATTGGCTAAGATAACATTGCTAAATAAACAGCAGTAAACTAGAGTGTGCTGTGCCCTCGACCCAGATCAATGCATTGAAGCTCCAGCTTATTCCTAGGAGAACAAGGAGGAAGACACGTGAGGATCCCAAAAGCAAATACCCCACATCCACCAGAAGAGCCTCCTGCAGTGGAACAGCATCACACCAGTGGAACATTCCTGTTGAATCTAGTATGACTCTGCTGTTCCCTTCTCCTTGGCCATCAAAACCCCTAAAACAGAGAGAAAAACCTCTTAGCTACAGAACAACCTCTCAGCAGCGGCAGCTACAGTTTACCCAAGCTGAGATCACATCTCCAGCTGCTGCTGAGATGCCCTCTTTATCTACATCATAGCTTTCATGTCTCATAGTAGCAAGGAAAAATTAGGATGTATGAGTCACATATTAACCATGACAGTATGGGGGGAAAAGGGTTGTGTGGTGGAGGAATTCCTTTGTCAATGTCAGCTGAGTGAGACAAACATAAGGAAAAATATATTGCAAAGTGTTTCCTTGAATTATTGTATTGGCTGTGATGTTTATAGCTGTTTGGACTTGGTCCCTAGGATTATTTTAAATAATGAGTTCTTCAGTGGGGACATTCATTGAAGCAGTATTTATATAAACATGGTCTTGATTAAGAGCAAAAAGAAGTCAGCAGGAATTTTCCCCTTGTCTTCAGGGACTTTAAATTATGCCCATATTGCAGGATATTCTTAGAGGCAAATTTCAGATGCGTAGCTGTGTTTGTGAGCATTGTGTTAGTTCAGAAGCAGCAACAAGACCACGTGAAACAAAAGCCATTCAATCAGATGCTGCTCTAAACATCAAACTGTTTCAAAGGACCGCTACAGAACAGAATTGTTGGGGAAGTCATGTCAAACAACAAAGCGTTGTTCACATGTCTCCTCATGGCCCAAAGACCTGGAATCTGTTGGATAAACCATTTGCTCAGCACCATCTCTCTAGCTTTACTGTAGGTAGAATCAGCCTTGAACAGCTGGCTCAAGAGCAAAGTTTATTTAATCACTCTGTAACTGAAATCACAATGATAACTGAAACTTGCCATTTAGGATTACAATACATACTGAACACAACAGCCTTAGTAGAGCTGCATGACCAGACAAGTGTTTGGTCCTGACACTCTCTTTCATGTCCAATTTGTCCTTATCCTGCCTATGCAGTACTGGGTGAGGTGAGATTAACAGAAAGGAGAGGGGGGATTTTGCTAGGGGAAGGTGTCATTCATCATCAGGCCTGCAAGGTGGATCTAGCTGTGCCCTGTACAGACCAACTTATGCTGGTTCTGGGTTTACCACTTCTTAGCACAGCATTAAGGAACCTAAGAATTTGCCCCATTTTTGCAAATGGGGCTGGGAGGTTTGCAGCTTGTGCCCAACTCCATGATGCCATAGCTATACAATTAACCCATACCCAGGATAACTAGTTAAAAGTCACAGTCATTTCAATAACTGCAGCATAGCTACAGAGTCTTTCCCGTTCCATATGAGAATTCAAAGACCAGGCTGGAACTTCTTTGCAGTTTCTGCTAGATCCCCAGGTCTTAAACTAAGGGACTAATAACAAATCCCAGGATTGATCATATTACAGCAGGTTACCTTGTTCTTCTAAATTAAACTGTTTCCAAGTTTTATAAATGTTTATCCTAAAACCAGCACAAGACAGGAAAGCCACAAAGGCTACTAATGGCATGGACATAAACTGCAACGACCGACTTTTGCCTAGTTGCTCTCCAGTCTCCTCTGCAACACGCTTACAACCTGCTGGGTTTGACTGTAATCCCAAAACTAGAAGCTGGTCCTTTCCAGCTCTGCAGTGCCTCCTATCTCTGTTCCTTCCACACTACTGCAGGATACAAGAGAAAGGGATTGCCTACAGCAGATCCAACTCAAGCACCATCTCACCTTTAATGTGGACAAGTAGCAGATAATGCAAAGCAAGGTGCAAGCTACGCCTGATGGAGGAAAGCATAGAAAAAATCTTTCCTTCAGGCAAGAAAGGCATCAAAGAGGTAGAAACAGATCTGTATGCACTGGCTGCTGCACTACTGCTGCTCAAGAGGAGGCAAGAACAGCAGGCACTGGCAGCTGGAAGTAGCCTAGGGGAAAAGAGAGGAAGGGCAAACAGAAAGCAGTGTGCTCCAGGTGCTCCTCTTACAGACTGGTGGTACCAAGCCATGAGGTTTCCAATCTTCTTCCAGGCCCTTTAGCTGAAGTCCGTCGATCTCCAGAAGTTCACAGAGCATAGCCAAAGCCACCATACTACCGATCCCTGTTGCTCTCTTCTGCCACTTGCACAGTTCTTGCTCTCAGCAGCATTTGCAGCAAGAAGTTTCACAGGCAAACAGCATGCTGCATGAAGCATTTTTCTGATCAGCTTTGAATTACCCACCCTTCAGCAAAATGAAAGGTAATTTTGCATCTCTGACAAGGGACAGGGAGAGGCTTCAAACTGGCTCTCCTGAATTTAGCAAGCTAGTACAAAACTGGAGGGAAAGGGGAGGCATATACCCCTTTAAATCTCTGCAGTGTGTCTACGTAGCCCTGTGCTAAATGCAAGCAGTTGCGCCTATTAGCCACACGTCTCCTCAATAGGAGGATAACGAATCCTTAGGCCAGTGATTAAATGGTATTTTGGCAAGTTAGAGACTATCTTCTCACAAGCTCCCTTACTTGACTCAGATTTACCAATCAATCAATGTATATATCTCTATCATAATAAAGCCATCATCTATATACACAATCTGTCAGAAATGACAACTCCTCATTCTAGTATTATGGGAAATATATACGCCTTGGAGGAAACACCTGTTGGATCCCTGAAGTGGGAGATAGCAGGGAAAAGACAGCAGGAAACCCACTTCATCATAACAGCATCCACCTTGCCAAAGCCAAGCACGTTCTGATACAACAAGCCACTCTTTAGTTAAGGGTTCCTTCTGCCATATACTCTGCAAATTACATGATTCATATGGAAATCTGATTTTCCTGAGAGACTCGTAAATCATCCTGCACTGGACTCTGAGAAGCTTGAGGATGAGGGCACTGGAAGGGACATGCCGTAGTACCCAACAGAGAGACAGAAATAGTATCTGATTGCGCTACAGTCACTCACTACAGCCATTAGCAGGTTATCTGGGTCACAAATTGACTGTGCTGTGGGTGCACAGTTATCCGTGTTGGCGCTGCATGAGTCTGGAAAGAAAACAGTTGCATTCACATGATGCTGTGCATTGCCATGCCTGTGTTACCTTTCTTTCTCTATCACATTCTCATTTGAGGTCCTTACCACCTACATTGCACTGAACAGCACAAGACCACGTTACCGAAGACCGTACAACTGGAGCTGACTTACAAAAGCACTAGGTACTTTGGACTGTGGGCATTTCTGAAAATGTGGTCCTAGTGGCTGAACATTTGAAAATACTGTTCCACAGTGTCAGGTGCATAAGCCACTTGTGTAATCAGTCTGTGCCCAACCCACAGACAAACTGAGTCTATTACAACAATAGCCCACCATTAAACCTGGAGAAAAATTTGGTTTTCTACTGCAAGTAACCCCAGTTCAATACCTCATATATCATACAAAATAGCAGTTTGGTCCAGTGTGCCAGAGTTGAACTGAGAGTGCTACAACATGGTAAAACATTTCTTTTTTGCCTGTTTCCACAGCCATGACCTAATATAAACTAGTCACTCATGTTTCCATGAATCAAAGTAGATAATGTAGCTAGAAGTGGTCAGACACATCCAAGATGTTTCAAACTTCATTTGAGGACTAACATAAGTGATTAACAGTTGTCTATAGCATTAGAAGGCAGGGAGTGGAAGTCCTTTTATCAAATTGTTAGCTGCCAACAACTTCCCGCTGACAAGCTATCTTTAAATTCTTCATAATGCCTTTGCAAAGCCCTAAAGCTTTGTTGAATCCCTCGCCTGCAGTCTTCCGACATCGGCTCTTCCACTCCTTGTCGTGGGAAAACGTGGCTACAATGAGTCTTAATGTCATGTGCACACATTGAGGTCTGTGCTCATTTGGTTTGCCTTCTGTGGTCTAAGTACAGAATAGCAGCAAATCCTCAGGAATCGGAGATTATCTCTGTGTCCTAAATTTTGCCCAGTGATAGATAAAGGGGTGGAAGCCTACTCACAAAGCACCTCAGGACAAGCAAAGCGTGGGAGAGTTGCACCATTGGTCCCCAGAAACCTACACATGTGAGAAATCCGTGCACAGAAGTCTCCAGAGAGAAAACACCCATGGGTACCTGCACGATGCAGGCAGGTTGCTCCAGCGGCTGGATCTGGAAAGCCCCGGCCCACCAGCACAAACACCCTGACATCCTTCCCCTGCCTCCGTACTACAGCCTTGGGGATGATTTAACACTTGGCATGTGGGCTGTTCGGTTCACATCCCATTTGGGAATCCTCTTATTGTTTTTTGAATCGCTCCCAGATCCGCACATATGTTAACCTTTTCCTTTAGGGAGGAGTGGAGTTTCACACACACAATGAAAATTGCCTGTGCCTGTGAAAGCTGCTACAAAGCCCCTTTTCTCACTCCCAGGCCCGCACTGTGAGAATATGGTGCTTGTCTGGACTTGGCTTATTCATCATCATGGATTATATCACTCCAATCAAAGTGCTCTCCCTACCTCACAAGGAACTATGAGGCTTAATTAATTGACACAGAGGTATTACATGTCATTGCAAAATATTATAATTTAAGAGTATTCCATCCAATAATTAACAAATACATCAGGCAACAAGTAAAACCAATCTCAAAAATGAGCAGTTAAATTTTTCTTAATTACAGCCACTGAACCAAATCTGCCCCTAAGCAATGCACATGTAATCCCAGTGAAGTCAGTCTGGTTGTACAGAATACACTAAAATAAAAATAGTCTGTAGTTATCATCGATATTGCAGCAATACTTACAGTCCCCCACTAAGTTTAGGGACTCCTACTTTATTTAGAGTTGTAAACATGAACAATAAAGGTAAACTAAGTTGAACTGAGAAAATAGCATGGAAAGAGACATGCAGCATTGGAACTTACACAACACACAAATAGAAAGGCTGAATCCTAGTCTTAATAGGCACTGTCTGACACCACATTTTAAAATGGAGCCAAGATTCTCTAGTAACAGGACTCCAGGTGATGATGCCTTAAGAACTCTTGATACCTGTGTGGCAAAGTCTGAAGAGTTGGCAGCACTGGAGAAATTCAGAATGCATAAGGATAACTGGACTGAACTATCCGAACATTGATCTGGATGCATTAGGGCCTACTTCACTAAAGAAACCTCAGAGTGACATATAAGAAAAGACATCTTCTGCTTTTGTTATCTGCTCTCCACTTCTGCATTCAACCTCCATCCAAATCACATCCCTCAGCTAACGCTTTACTATATAAGGACATGTTGTTCAGCCATAGATATAAACCAGGTGTAATAACTCCAACACTTTTGCAAATTAATATAGCACAGTTATCATGGGGAAGCTGGGTACTACTTCTGCAGGCAGCTCTCAGATGTCAGAGCTATGAGCCATTGTTTCTGACAGAAAACAACAGCTCATTATTCACAACATCCCTTGCGAAATCTTTGCTGAACTCTCCCTCTCCCCTTCCGAGGTCACAGGAGGGCTAGATAAAATGCAGCTTCTTCTCCTTGACATGGACAAGTGTATGTGCATATTTTTGTTCTTCCACTGCTACTTGGGCTGGGCACAGGTTGTATTTTAAAAACTAAAGCCTGATCCTGCTACCCACACACAGAATAGAGGCTTGCTTTGCTTCCAGAAAGGCTGTTCAGAGAGTAAGACAGCAGACAGCTTGAGTAAGGGTGGCAAAATTCAGCTCCTAATTATTAGAGTAAAACCTTGAAACAGTTGTCATGTATGAAGCAACAAAGTAGAATTTGGCAAACAGGAAGGGAAAAAACAAATCTTCTCATAATGATAAATAATCTCTGAAGACAACTTTGTCATTTTTTGAGAACATCTCAACAGTTCCCTGGTTTTATTTTTTTGGTCACTGCTTATCAAAATTTGCATGGCTAGTTAGTGGGTTAATTTAATTATGAGCAGCATTTATGAACAGCCTGATGGGGGATCTGCAGAGGGTAATAGAATCTGTTCTTGAATTATGAAATTGCACACACTCACACATCTGGAAGCCGTCATGGGACAGATCGCTGTCTTGTAAATGCGTGTTGAGTGTTACAATATTTTACTAAGCACTCCCAATCTGTCAAGGTTTACAGGAGAGTAGAGACTGGGAACATTTGGGATCATTTGTGGCTTAGAGCCATTAGCTACTTCCACCCACTTATTGTGACATTATTAACAGCAAAATAATCTAAAGAGCAGAACTTGGCTTACTCAAGATCTTAGATAATAGAAGTTATTTTTGCTAAGGGCCAAAACTAGGGAGCCAGGACCCAGCTGAATAATAGACTACGCTGGGTAGCACAGCCTTATTTTTGGCTGAACTGGTTGTAACGTTGTGCAGACTCTGTTCCTCAGAGGACTTACCTGCAGACCTAGCCTAGCCCTGTTGTTTCAGGCCTGTGTAAGAGGTGGCACATGGTAACACCACCCAAGAAATAACCAGAGGAGAAAACACTATGTAAGCAACATGATGTTGACCATCCCTTACTAATTGCCCTCCTCAACAAAGGTCAATGGTAAGAAGGGCATTAAGCACCACACACAAGATAGATAGATAAATTTACGCTTCATTAAACCATGGACAGTGTAACAAAATTCTTCTGTTCTGGCAGACAGCTATGTGAGCTGTACCTCTACGCTATCCCTACTAAAACTCAAGTTAACTGGCTAAAAACCAATGCCATTATGCTCGCACGACATCCAGGGATGCTTGTGACTACCACATTGGCACTGCCAAGAGTAAGTGACATCCTAAATTCTCCTGGACTCAAAGACGGAGACCAGAATGGCCAGTTAGCTACCAAGACTCAAATCATCTAGAAGTCCATTTCTAGCCTGGCACACAGGAATGGATTTCATCCCATGAAAAGCAACCCCCTGCTGAGGAAATCAGGACTTGGCCTGTGAAAGAAACTTTGCACAAAGTTTCTTCACCTTCTGGAGCCATAGCTCAATGAAAAGATTTGGAAGACTTCGAAACTCCATGGAGCTTTTAGCTTCTTGTTAAGCCACTGCATGTCTGTTTAATTTAAATCCCCATCCAATCATTAAATATGGGTGGTTTTTTTTAATGGGTCATTATGATGTGATTTATGACATTGGTGTAATTGTCAGAATTACTGTGGGTAATTAAAATACGAAATGCATGCTGCCAGAGGCTTCAGTCACTCTCAGCACCCTCATTAAAAATCAGGAGCTGACCAAATTATAAATAGACTGGTTTGCACAAGTTCACAGGGAAAGCTAATTATGAAACTTATCCTTATGCACTCAGAACTCACACCATCAGTCATGCAAATTCTTTAAGTGATTATACTACTGTATAACGTGGAATCTGATTAGTACATACAGGTGGGTGCAACTCGAGTTACGATGTGTGGTACAACTGTACTTTGCATGGTGAATGTGAATCCCTAAAACTTTTATGCAAGCTTGATGATAGATGTGGGACAAGGGCCTGGGGAAGAGAGAGGTGGTGTATTTTCACATGAAATATAGAAAAAAAGACTGAGGAATACAGGGAGAGGGAGAGGCTGCAAAGGATAAGGCTCTCTGATCTATAATGGTAAGTCTCAGAGAAACAAGGCAGGCATGTGAACACAAGGGACTATAGCTTCAGAAACTGGAATAAACTTTGGATTAGCTGGCTAAATTTGTAAGGAATGGCGGCTGGCTAAAATCACAGGGAGTTTAGGTGCCAAATACAGTGAGCATGAGTACAAACTGAAGTTAAGAAAAAATTCTATATATAAGGGTGGGCAAGGACTGCGACTTTTTCATTCTAGTATTCTGAATTTTTTATTCTACAGAAGGGAAGGAAAAAAAAAAAAACTGGAAGCCTATATACAAAATTCAACCAAAATTCAATTAAGAAGTAAATCACTGATGGAAGAAGAGTCCTGTTAGAATTACCAGTAACATCTCCAGTGACTTAAAGTCCAAATGGAGTATACTTTTGCTTATTATGGGGTTTCAAAGAAAAAAAAAAAAAAAAAAAAAAAAAAAGGAAAAAAAAAAAAAAGAAAAAAGTAAACCCCCTCTTTCAATGCCAGTAAAACAGACTTGGTTTTCATGCAAAGAGACAATGCAGTCTGTACAAAACAAGTTTGGGCAGATTTTGCACACCATGGAAGCTAGGTTTTCTCTGTCAGAAATCCACTAAAATATCTGCTCCATCACAATGATTCGTCAGTCTTATTGGTTATGCAAGTTTCAGTGAAGATAAGACCTCAGTGTTCCATGAGCAAGATTCAGCCAGCCTGCATCGACAGAACAATTTATTGGGGTGCTTAAAGATCCATTTATACCAAGAAGAGTCACATTCCAAAAATAATGCTGATTTATATTCTTTGCACCTGTACAAGATTCTGGGAGCTGGACATTTGAACAGAGAAAGCTT
The DNA here is from genome assembly GCA_035582835.1 of Phoebastria nigripes. Classification (NCBI taxonomy): domain Eukaryota; kingdom Metazoa; phylum Chordata; class Aves; order Procellariiformes; family Diomedeidae; genus Phoebastria; species Phoebastria nigripes. The sequence continues at coordinate 1,286,949 of JAYKAV010000889.1, forward strand.
GGGGGAAAGTATGCATGGATGTCGTCTCCCACCTGAATTTTTTTAACTCAGATAAACCTAATTAACTGCATGTGTATTTATCAGCTTAACTATCACTCCATCCAACCTGTCACCCTGCCTCTGACAAGTAGTCCTCAAAAATACACAGCAAGAAAAATGGGACTTCCCAAAACAACAAAAAGTGGAATGCAAAATATTATCACCTCTTCCTAGAGGAGCTCCCTGCCTAACATCAGTTCATAAACTTTCAGTGTCCAAAATATCTGTTCATCTTCCTTATGCGTCCCAAACAATAGAAATGCCATTTGTGTAGTTCAGGAGGGACTCTTTTTAGAATTCTGAAGTGTTTAAGAGGTACCTATAGGCATCCACACTTTTCCATGTTTCTACAAGCCCTCTGAGGTTTGGTATCACTGAAACACCCCTTCCACATCTCTCTCCTTTTCTAGCAATAAAAGTAAAGCTGAAGGAACATGAAACTTGTCTAACTTGTGAGGTTTTTTGCTATGCCAACAGACTGCTAAATTTTCCACAGAGCCTCCACCCTGTAGCGTAAATACCAGGTAGTGATCAAAAGCACAATGTGCCTGCTGACAAAAGGGATCTTGCTCACTGTAACAACACTTTCTCCACCTCTATCTATCTCCTTTTTCTTGAGAACACAGTTTTACACTTGTCCTTCATACAAATAACCCGAGGGTGGGAATTATTCAGAAGGCTCGTGTTTGACACCCCATCTGTTCATTTCTGACAGCGATATATAATGTAAGGCTATAAAAACTTGAAAAATAATGCAACATAAAAAGGGATTGACTCGGCTCCAAGAGGCCATAAACGGTAACAAATACCATTGTATGATTTATTTCATGCTGTAATCTTTACAGTAAGTCATCTTTCAGACATTTCCTTGTGACAGGTTTTAATAATATTAATGCCCAGAGCAATCCAAATCATCGCCAATAGACATATTTATCAAGCTGCCAATCCAAGTAAATGAAATTCTATAAGCAATAATGTAACATGTTTAAAGGAAGCTAATAAAACAAGTCAGGAGAGAAATATTACTGCAAAGTATGCTCTCTCTAATCCAGCCCTGGATTTTATACAGCCAAAATGCAAATCTTTCCCTCCATGATTTATCGCTCCAAAAATACCAATGACCTTTTCAGGAGCTCTTGTACAGCCCTTCTCACACATTTATAAAGATTGTGATGCACTCTGCCAGATTAGCTGAGCTGGAGCGCTCAGTATTACTGCCTTGTTTTGCCCTACCTTTGGATTGGGAAGTGATGGGTAGCATCAAAGAGTAGGATCTTAAGTCTTTAAGATTTATTAAAGACTGACAAGTCTTAACATAGGCTTGGCAGCTCAGCAGGTATTTACGAGCAATTATCCAGGCACTAGATAAGTTACAATTAACAGGGAGCTAAAACTTGGTTCTTTAACCTGGTTTCCCTTTTAATCTAATTCAGTTTCTACTAATCCATTGCTTGGCTGAAGTGACTCTACGCCAGGGCAAAAGGGAAGGAAACATTGCAGAGTTGTGTACACATGGAGCCTTGCTCACAAACATTCTTTTATGCCTCACTAGAAACTTAGCAGGAATGAAAAACAAGAGTCAACAATTCAGCAAAACATACACCATTAAATTTGTCATGCCTTAGGCAAGAATGTGTGGAAAAACCATGACTAGTAAAGCAAGTGTATCGATGCTGGGACTCAGAAGTGCTTGAGGAATCCTAACAGGTCTTTATGTATTCACTTCTGGAAAAGCTTTATAGGTCTTAGGGTTTTTTTGTATTGGTTTGTGATGACTTTTTTTTTTTTAAATGACGCTAATTAAGTTCTTCCCCTGGATATACAGATCTGCTTATTTTCAGTTGGGGAAACAAAAAGAGAAAGGAAGAAATGTACGAGACTAATACGTGCAATATGATGGAAGATATCTTTCATTAAAATAGTCTAGGACACCAGCAATATTAGCAAGACCTGAATCAAGTATGTGTTTTGAGTCTTATAATAGGCCATGCCTAATTCTTTCCCACTATACTTTATTAATTTCCCTGAATTATGGTTTGATTACATTTTTCATTGATTAGCCCACATGCAAATCTTGTCTCAATCTCAGATGCAAATTTCTGCTTAAAAAAAAAACCTGGAATTTAAGTATTTAGCTAGCTAAATGTCCCAATAAACACAAGATATTTTCAAAGGACCCCGTAAAGGGGCAAGAGCGTAAGTATCCAAGTAATTTTAAAAGCACTGCCTGCTGGACACAGTGAAAGTAATCCCTACTGTATAGCCAGAGACCCCTGGATATGAGACTTGCGCTAAAATGTCTACCTCCTCCGGATCAGACTGCAGTTCACCATCCTAAATCAAATGGAGCAGAGATTTGAACCTGGAGCTCCCCTTGGTCACTGTCCTAACTACCCTAATTTGGAAGCAAAAGGTCAATGTTAGCTTTTCTATTAGCAGAACACCCCAGGTGGAAAACCTCACCTTAGTCTGAAAATGGGCAATTGGATCCAGTTCTACTGTTGGTTTAAATAATAAACAAAAAAGTGATTTGGGATTAATTTGAGAACTCTAATGTTATGAAGAGTCAGCCCCAAAGAGCTGTATTTTGCATTGTGAGGCTTCCTCTATGACTTTCAATACCTCATTTCACCCTTTCCTACTTCCCTTTGCCTTCCCACTCTTTGTCTGCTCTTTCTATTTAGACTGAGAGCTCTTTAAGGCAGAAACTGCCTTTTACCATGCACATATACAGCATCCAGCCTAACAGGATCCCAGTCCCAGTAGAAGCCTCAAGGCACCGCTATAATACAAATAATAAATACTGCAACTAATAATAACAGTACGGTAAAATGTCCTCCCCAGGGAAGTGTTGGAAGACCAGTCCCTGGTGTCATTTAAAACTAAACACCAGAAAACATACCTGCACTGACCTGATAGAATATAGAGTCTTTATGATATGGTGATGAGGGAGAATCTTGATGGGGATGGGAACAATTATTTATCTGCATATTTGGCTATTTCTTTAGGGGATTTCAAAATATCTCTTAGTAACATTTTTGTTCCTCACTGCTAAGCAGCAGCAGAAATCTCAGGGAAAATAAATAAATAAGAAATATATAATCCCCAAGGTGTAATCCCGGAGTATGGAAACTCACTTCACTTAAATACCTCCCTCTGGCATAATTGACTTTTCATGTGCATGTTAATAATGATATTTCAGCAGGTTGTGAAGGCTTGTTCTTCTCTCCCCACCCCCCACTCCCTTTGGTAAATTATGTTATTGGGCATGAGCAGGGGGAGGGACACATTATAAATCTAATTATGTTTTCATTTATATTTAACAAGTCAGCACAATCTGGTAGTATGTGCATATGTATTTACTGTGCAGTCCCAATATTTACAGCTGACCTAATCAGTTGTTGGACAGCAGCACTGAGCAACACTTTATTGTCCTGATACCATGTATGTGCTGGGGACAGCTGCTAAGATGCAAAGCTCTCCAGAGGACACCTTAGAGTTGTGCCATAGAGTCCAGTCGCCTTTGCTGCTGAAGCACAAGATAGGGTTTTGGAGGGAGGGAGGGGAGACATCATTTATTAAGCCTCTTCAGTTCTACAGCAGCTGCAAATTGCTCACAAGCAGAAACAAGGCAAGAAATACTAGCCTGTGCATCTCTCTCCCCCTACTAGGATCCTGTTTACTCCCTGCAAATTCTGGTATGACACGGTTTGCCAATATGTCCTGTCACCCTCTCTAGTGGATGCTTTGGAAGAGCATTAACAGCTTGCTACTACTGACAGCTCAGTATCAGACCATGATACCCTTCCTTATGCTGAATGTAGCAGCTCAGGTCATGAAGAGTCCCAGTGCAAGTCAACTGGACTGGCAAACTAAGTACACTGTAGATAAGAATATTGCAATTCACACCTTGTCTTAGCCAGCAGATGACTATGCTCTGCCACCAGTTTGTAAACCCTGCTGGGAAATCAGATTCCTGTGGCTAGGAAGAATTTAGATGGCCTAGAAAGGACTCCTCTAGCATGCATTACCGATGCTAGAGAGAAAGTCTGTAGGGTGTGATTTCTCTTGGATCTCCATTTGCCTTTAGCAAACTTCTGTTAGAATATACCAGAGTTTGCTGGTCTTCCAGGTTGCTGCCAGTGTCACGCTGCAATGAAGTATCTGAGCAAAGAGCAAATCTTGGTGTTGGTGTTTATGCTCCTACCCCTAGCTGCTCCTGCCTCCACTCTGCTCTCTCAGAAGGAGCCAAATAAAATGTGCTCATGACTCAGCTGTTCAGTGATGGTATCATTGGGCTTCTGTCTAGAAGGCAGCGAGTGCTTTCAGGAGGTATACCATATCCCTTCCTCTCCTTCCCCTTGTTCCTCCACAGTGGTATCAGGAGCTCACAGCACAGGCTTTGAGCTTGCAGGAGAGAATGAGAGGCTAAGGATTTGGATCCATAGGCATAAGTTGTGTTTTCTATGCTGTTCAATTAATCAAGATAGGGAGAAGCCATAAACCATCCACTTCAACCACAACCACCACCACCACCAATAGAAGAAGAATTAGTAAAGGGGTGCACCCTGCTGTTCCCACTTTCCACACAAATTCTCAGTAAGACAGTCCAGGAAATGCCTGCTCAGCATACACGCAGCTTTACATTTCTTACCCATTAACAAAACTCCGAGGTAGAACACCACCAAGGGACCTTGACTTTGCAGGCTCTCCATCTGAAACATGTGATTCTCTACAGAATTTCAGTTTCTCTGAAACAAAGGCAATGAAACAGAATTGGGTTCCTTTTGTATAGCCTTCAGTTGCATTTAGATTGTGTCTGCAAATGGCTACCATGGCATTTGAGGATTCTGTGGGGGCTTCAGAAATGCTAGACAAAGAAGCGCCGAGTAATTGGTTATTCATACCAACTGCTCAGAAATACAGCACAGCATTATAAAATAGTAATTCCATCTAGTATGCATAAAACAGCCTTAAATATGGTGAGCACTACATACTTAACACGCCATTTCGTTCCAAGGGAGCTCCTTTTCTTTGTGAGGTTCTTGTGCTGGAATCCAGAAGCTAAAACTCACTCAGAACTGCTGAGTTTTTCCCCCAAAGTGAAGGAAACCTTTGTCACTTGTGCAGGTGGAGGCATAGATGAAGGAAGCATGTCCTCAACACATAGCCAACATACACTTGTGTGAGCTGCAAGACCTTTGTTCTCTCATTTTGCATGGGAAAGAACAAGATGTGTTCTCAACTAGAGAGAATCACAGCTTACATTTGAAAAGGAGGGGGTCCCAGGGCTGGTCCTGAAAGGGGTGAGTGGGTTTCTGGGCTGGTCCTGTAGGGAGGGGGAAGTCCAAGGTGCATGGGGGTGCTGGGGCTGGGCCTGTCCTTAAAAGTGTGGAGGAGGAGGATCCTGATCCTGCAGGGGAGAAGGCATGCTTTAAGTGCTCTATGAAAACATGGTCCTCCATACAAGGAAAAAAAAAAGCCAGAGGGTACGAAGAGTTCATACTCTGTACTTGTACCATCCTCATACTTGTCATAAGTGACTTGCAATTATTTACAACACTATGCTCTGCGAGTCAAACCATTTTTAACTTCCTCAATTTCCCATCAGGAAATCAAAATTCAGAAAGGCTCAGTGGCCTAAAGTCCCAGATTGAATCTGAGGAAGCAGATCAAGAAAATGAGCTCAAGTTTCCCAAATCCTAAAGTAGCTATTTAACAGCTGGAACATCTTTTCTTTGACATTTGATCTAGTCTTTTCTGGGCCATAATCTGAGGTCATGGGCCATTAAGCCCAGTGTTATAACACCAGGCAACGATTTCAGGATGTACAGCAGCACCCTCTGAGATTTTTTAAGAGCACCCGAGCCTACCTACATCTCCTGCTTTTCACGGTGATGTAGCTGGTTCAGGACGCATGATGTTACTCCTCACACTCCCCTGGCCTGCTGCTAATCTTTGCTGCTAATCTGCATTCCTCCCCTTGTCAGTATTTGACAGGAGGCGCAGCAAAGCTCTCCGTGTCACATGTGTCTAAACATGTCCAATGCATACAGATGGGAAAGGAAAGGTTGGACTTGAAGAACATTCAGACACACATATCTTTTTATCTCACAATCTGACAGATGAACCCTCTCACATACCCTTAACCTTCTTGTGATGTTGTAACTATTGCCAAACCATAGTAACCCAGATGAAACAGCTAGCGATTCCAAACATACCCCTGGCAGAAAAAGGGACATCTCTCTGAACAGGTGATTTGTCAACCTTAAGCTGTAATTGTGCTACACAGGTGTGCTACAAGCAGGTGCATTTAGCCTTGGTAACAGGATACCTCTTTCTACAGCCTTGTGTTCAATGAGGTGGGAGTTGGATGTATAGAGAGCTCTCTGAGGATGCTACATGCCACTTGATTCCTCTAGGTCAAGCTTAATGGAAGTATCCTAAGTCAGAGAATGAACATTCAGAACAGCCTGTCTTACGCAGGCACCAATAAGTATCTGAGAGAAGTCTCTTATGGTCTTCTAAACCAAGATACTTGGCCAACTCCACAGAGCTGGGCTCAGTCACAGCCTTTATCACAGACTTCCCGGGTTACTGTGAACAACCTGTGCAGGACCTCACTGCCCAGGGCAGCTCTGAGGTGCTGCAAAGATGCAGAACAGGGAGAAAAGCTCTCATTTAATTCCGTTGCCTGACCAGGTGCCAAGGCGGGCAGGGTGTCACTGTCTCAAGAAGCCCTATTGCCTCTTAATACATATCTGATGATTAAAAAAAAAATAATAATCTAGTAATAGCTTTTGATTAAGTCTGGATGATAAAGGAAAAAATAGCCTTTGTTTTCTGTTCTGACTGCACTCTGGTACACCATTTACACTCCTGTTAAAATGACAGTAGTAGCTCCTTTGACTAAAGCTCGCAATCTGTGAGGCTCCTGTATTAGTTTTTAGATTCATGACAATGAACTTCCTTTTCACCAACTAAATCTCCCTATTTCCATTGCAGGTACTGGAGGCATACTCACCTACACTAGTTGGGGTCTTTTCCATCTAACCTTCCCCTTACCTCCCTCACAATGAGTTTGGAGGAATCCAGAACACCACGTACCACTTAAACTACATTATATGGAGAGTGAAGGAATGAACCAAAGTGCTTTATAATTAAGCTCTGTTTTGCTCTGATACATCCAGAATCCTAGGGGAAACCAGTGGCAAGGTCTTATGCCTGGCAAAGCTCCTGATCCACCTCAGGCAACCACTCTCTCTACAGTATAACTGGTGCAGAACTGCAGGTTTGTAAACAACTGCTTTTTATTAATACACATTTATACTGAAATGTCATCTTGTCCTTTTAAAAATCTAAGATTGCCTAGGAAACGAGAAGAAAATCAACCAGGTGGAGAGCTCCTACAGTGTCAATGTCTTTCTATTCATTTGCCATTGACTTTTACTAATATGTCTTTGCAGTTTATGGAAGTCTCTTTTCTGGGAGGTAGCTGGCTTTCAGGGACCTTAGTTACATCTATGCTGATAAGTGTGTTGGACTGAAAATGGGCTCCAGCTTCTCTTTCTACATGACATTACTACATGGAGTCCTCCAGGTGTCAGCATGTTTGTGCTTGTTCACTCAGTCTGGCTGAGCACAGTGTGAATGAGTTTTGCCTTCATCTCAACCATCTGCAGTTCAGAGGCATGTTTTGTAACGGGGCTTGGCTGCCATCTGCTGCTTAAAGGATTTGCAAGTGCTTGAAATACAAGTATGCATGCATGTGTACATGTGTACATCCACATTTAATGGAAAGCTCCTTGTCTGCTCTTTAAAGCAAAGCACCATCTCCATGGAGGGGAGACACTAGCAGAGAAGTTTATAGGAGCCTAGAAGAGGTGTGCCTTTTGGCCTTAAACGCTTAATGAAAATGCAGCAAGCTTCAATTTGGTGTAGTTACACATAGATCTGAGAGGCTGTTCTCTATTTCAACAGAAAACTATCACCTAACAAAACCCTACACCTTCAAAATGGAGTTTGAGGTGAAGGAGGAATAAGGTGCTCTGCTTAGGGTTAGATGTTACCATGATTAATCTGTTCTCTCCATCCAGCTATGATTTGCAGTCCTCAGAGCAAACACCATTAAGTATTGCTATGCAACTTGTACAACCTCAAAAACATTTATCTGACTTCATGTTTAAAGTTTTATATTCTCACAATGACGAAGATCTAGACGCATTTCCTCAGGGAATCCTGACCAAGAATCTAGTACAAACCGGGCACAAAATTCTGTTTTTACCCAGCAGTAGCTTTTGCTTCAATTATACACGTTATAGTAATAAGAAACATTTGCTTCAGTCTCTGCAGTTAAAGAACAGTATTGTGTGATAAACGTGTTAACATGTAGAGTGAAGATCTTGAACAAGGTATATTCTGTCCTACTCTTTTTTTAGCCAAGAAGCTTTGACTCCTAAAGAAAAGCATAAATTCAAAGCATTTAAAAGTATAATCATTATCTGTAAGACTTACCAGTATCATCAGAAAACTCCCTATTTTATCAAGTAAGTAAAGGGCTGTGTATTCCAACCTATGCTTCTAGAGAGAAATAGTTAATAAAAATACAATTAACAGGTATTCATTCAGCCATCTTTTTTTTTTTTTTTTTTTTTAAAATGAGAAACAAATTTTAAAAAGTTACCTAAGAAAGGTTTTGAGTAGAGTCTGCTTTTACACTGACATCTTTTAATCTGCTCTGGATCCTGTATATCCCTGTGACAGGCTTTACAATAGAGCTGTGCCCAAGAAAATAGAAGTGAATTAGGCAGAACTGAATTGTGTTTAACTGATGAGAGAATAAATGCACTCGTCTGCTCTTTAAAGTTTTTCTGTTCTAGACCTTTTTTCAACAAAACTAATAGGGAATCTTACCTTTTGACTTCTGCCAGGGAATGAGCAATAAAAAAGTCCATTGTATTCCGATGAAGCTTTATCTGTGCAGATGGATTGATCAGGATAGCGCTGTAATGAGAAACAATCAAAAGAGTAATCACAGTTTGTCTATCCAGTGACATTTTTCACCTCTGTTGTGAGAATTCAGACCATATGATCATAAGTTTCCTCTCGCCTCACAATCTCACATTAATCCTCTTTCTTATAGCTTCTGTGACTTATGAGAGACACATGAGACATGAAAAAGTTAACATGCTTTTTCAATGGCATAAAAGGAATTTACTGTCCACAGAAAACTGGGGAGCTGTGGAAGAACATGGACTCAAAGCATGCAAATCAGCTTTTGTTAGGATTTCTGCAGTTTATTCAACTCTGAGGCTCCTGAGGATTTGGTGGCCTTTTTTTTTTTAAATTAATTTTCTAAATTCTAAACTTCATAGGAAACAGGTGCTTTCACTTCCACCACATTATTTTGAACATGTTTAATGTAATAAAATCATTCATAGTTTACTGCAGCCTGGATGGGCTATTTGTCCATGGGGTCACTGAAAATCCTGAATACTCACACATAAAATACAAGTTCTGTGCAACTGAAGATACTAAGGATGTGCAGCGTTTGAGGTATCTGCTCTAATGCTGAACATGCCAGGTAAAACAAGGGGAGGAAAACTTATTTTCTAATGGTTCCTCCTTCTACATCCAGAGTGCGTATCCCTGCTGGGCTGCTTTAAGCACATCTATGTTGAATCCCCTGCAACATCATTAAATTTACCAGTTTCCCCTATAAAGGCCACCCAAGGTACCAGCTCAGTCCAAATTCCTATTGCTTTCAACCCAGTTTTAATTAATATTGGTAGTGTGAATGGCATAGGGAAAGATGACAAGGTTGTTAACATTCTCCTTCCACACAAAAGGTGGCCTGTACTCAGCTCCTCCAGATTCATGGCTCAGAGGACAAACAAAATATGAATGACTAATTGTTACTACAGATATTGTAGCAACATCTAGAGGTCCCGCTTTTAGAAGAGGTATCTCTTCTGTGCCAACTGTTATGTAAAGAAAGCAAAAATATAGTCTCTATCTCTCAAAGAGCATGCAGCTTCCTTCTCCCTCTTGCTTTCTCTTTTCATCATCCTATTTTCAGCCAGACAATGTATGAACTCAAGGAAAAACAGACTGAGTTGTGGCCTGTTTTCATCAGTGCTAAGCAACTACATCTACTGACTTCTTTCAGTGTAGAGTTCATTTAACACTTCTGGAAGAGAGCCCCAATGTATTTCTCACAGCAGTGTTTCCCTACAACCCTCTGTTTTCTGAGTTTCTATTCTACAGTGTCATCAAAACAGCCATTTCCTTTATAAAAGTGGAAAGAGAAATAATTGCACTCAATAGTCTGCATTTTCTGGGTGATTTCTCAAGCTTTTTAAAGATCTATGGCATTTATTTATTCCCCTTTCTGAACTAGTTCCAGCTTCCCCATTAGGATGTCTTGTATTTCATCATTAGAACAGACAGAATGTTATCTGGCCCAGGACCAGATCAGCTTCAGAGAGCAAAAGCTTTGCTGCCAGCATTGACAAATTATCCATTTATGACAACGCTTTATAGCATTTAGGAGCCTCTGTAAGCTCACGTGGCTAAAAAAAAAAGAGGAGGTGTTTCCTTCACCAGTGAAAATAAATATGCTTGAGTCACCCCAAATCAAAGTGAGACCTATGCTGTTTGCATGTGGAATAGAAAGTAAGAATGGTGTTTCATCTCCCATCTCTCGCCTCATTATCTGCGAGAAAAGACGAGGCAGAAGAGATTGTTGTATATGGTAAAATTCACCCCAGCACTTAAGAAACCAGGAACAACATCTTGATCCTGTCTCCTAAATACTGTGCATAGGAAGATAAGAGGTGTATAAAACCTGTGCAGACCCTGGGGCATGTTTCTTCTGAGTTCTTTGGAAATTGTTAGTTTGGAATTAGTTGACTTCTTAGTAGAAGAGAAGTCTCCCAGACAATTACCTCTCCCCTTGACTGCTGAATTTGTGTTCAATTCCCAAGAGGACAAGGTTCAGTTTTACAAAGCACAACCTGGGGAAAGAAAGCAAGTCACAGTTAGTCACAATATTTCTGTACTGTGAAAAGACAGATCTGGAAGGAAATAACAGAAAAACAACCACATCTGTACCACATACCGACAAACCTCTATAAAAGTCATGTCTGCAAAATCATTGGAGAGCTGAAAAGTCATTACTTTGTAGTCTTTGTCTTCCAGAAGCTTTTTGTCCTTCAAATATTTTCTCTTTGTCTAAAAGAATCAACCATAAAGATAATGTATTTATTGAAAGGCAAAGCAAGTAGGATATGTAATCTAACACTGGGCTGATACTCTGACACCACACAGTATTAGATCAAAGGCCCTTAGTTACTGGAAGCAGAATGATGTCAGCTATATGTTGTCAGAGACAATATTGGAGTTAATAAACAACAGACCAGGGAAAGTCTCAACCCTTCTAGACACTTCCAATTCATATTATCATCGAAAAACAGGTGTTATTATTGCATACAAATAAAGTTACAGGGAAATTTCATGACTGCAAAGTATTGGGAGCCCATTATTTGAGAAAGTTACACCTTACTTTGCAATAAGATTAACCTGCCTCCTTAGTTATTCAAATGAGGATTGGTCTTGTGTTACATTTTACCAATCAAATACAGTTATTAGAGGTGTGATTTATTGCTGAACTGTGATCGTCTACTCCAGTATAAGCACTTTTTTTTTTCTTTGGTAGTTGTGTGACTAGGGAAGGGTTGTTTATACCTAGGTAGTTAAAGCAGCAGAACATTCTACTGCTTACAGCTCCTCCAGGTTTTAGACTGCCACTCATTGTGTCACAGTATATGTTATTCTCTTGGCATATGAATGCCTTCCCCATAAAACTTAATAGGCTACTAAAAAAGTGTGAAGTGTTGCTTTCCAAATAAAAATTATTTAATGGATTTTGACATGAGGCTTTTTTCAATTTAAAAGGTTTGCTGAGTTTTCATAGTATGCTTTAAAAAAAAAAAAAAAAACCTTAAAATATTAGTTTTGCTAGCTTTGCCGTGTCTGTGAAATATATGGACTTGAATGAAACTGCACGTGTCAATGAAAAAACACTAACAAGTAGCCCAATTCTATACACAACTTCTGCATTGATAAAGTCTGTATTTATTTCACCTGATATCTATTTAGTTTGTCTAAATTAATTTTGTGAATGAAAAGTCCCTGAAGAGAGAAACAGCAGTCAAATTCTTTTGTGCAGATTAACGTGAAGTATCACATATAGCCACTAGGTGATAGCAAAAGCATGTCCACTGCAGGACTAGCACCCTGAGACTTGTTCAGGTAACTTCACGCCTAGTAGTTCTGTCTTTTTATGTTTTTATTACATCTTCTGGTATTGATTTGGAAATATCTGAGCAACTTGTGTACTGTAAAGTTAATATGCAGTTTATCAATTTTGTGTTGTAGCAGGTACTGATGAGGAAAGACAGATAAAAGAAGGATAACTTTGGATCACCTTCCTTGCAGAGAGATGACAGGATTTCTAATTGTCACTGTTCTTGTGTAAATTACCCCATAAGACCCAATCAAAGAAATAAATAAGTCTAAAAGGATACTGAAGAAAAGCATGCTATTAACTGGAAAGGGTACATCGGACTGATTTTCAGCCCATTTTTGGGGGTGTCAAGCAGGAGTTGTTCTGCTGAAGTGCTTTAAGCACAGATTCAGATTATGAATGCCAGACAGAATGGAATCAAGTACAGACGCAGAGAAGCTAACAGGGTCCATACTGTGCAGTAACCAAAATTGATTTACTGGGTTCTCTCAGAGGCAGTGGAGCACTAGCATCACGTTATTGCTTTTGAACCTATAGCAATAGACAAGGTGTTTCCACATATCAGCTAAATGCAGCAGCATGGCTTGCTATGGACCATCCTTTGCTTTAGCACCTCCTTGCACGCTATTGTAAAATGCCTCCTTAGGTTCTTTTGCTTCAGCATGCTTTAGAGTACTCTTTTCACCTCTTGCACTGAATTCAAGTATTAAATTAGAAATAGTCTGTTAGGTTTTCTTGCCTTCTGCGCCAAGCTTAATCCCAACATGATTAAGATAAGCTTCAAAAGACCTGGCTGCAGTTTCTACTCAGAAGTCAGGCACCTATTCCAGAGAAGATCCCACTGGGCTGTATTCACATTATTTAAACAAGTGAAGGACATACCTCAGTATCCTTTTTCACAATGAACAAATTGGTTAGGAGAGTAGACAAACCAGGAACATGGCAGCTTTGTGCTACAAAGCCTAGCTTCAGTTCAGCTAAACAGATGATGCTGTCTCCTGTCTTCCAGTCCCAGTTGGGGATGTTCAGCAGGTATACCTGTTTCAGAGTAGGAAAGCAATTACAGATCAGCATAGAAACAGGCAAGGCCACAATGTTCCTGTAAAATGATGATTCTTGTCTTTCTTGCCTCTTTTTTTTTTTTTTTTAAATCTGTGCTGGAATATGCTAACAGATAGCTAAGTGGACTTCTGAGGTTCTTTGGGTGAATTTGGTTTTTTAGGGTTGGGTTTTTTTTTTTTTTTTTAAAATGTTAAATGTGCATTTGCTGACAACTTTGACAAAAACAAGAAGTTATTCTTTATTTTTAGTAATGTTAAAAGATATTCTAGACAGGTAACTGGATCTAGTAACTGGATGAGTAAGACACACTGGATAAAGATCCTGTTTTTATAAAAGGCAGAGATTTTTGATTCCATAAAAGCCAGAATTTCAACTGTGACAACCCACATGACAGACAGACAATTGTGATACCTTGTTAAGAGACTGAACTATCTGTAAAATTACTCTCGTGTTTGGGCAGTGATTCTTGATAGATAGCACTCTGTACAAAAGATATAATTTCTGATTAATATGCTTGGTTCTGGCTAGGGTCTCTCATTTTTCAAGCCAGACTAGTTTACTCCAGCAGATAGCAACTGAAGAGTAGTGACAAAGAACGGCATATGACCCAATGCCCATATCTGGGACCTCTACACTTTAGAGCATGTCCAAGTCCACTATCTGGAGAGGAAGGTAGTCACCATCAAAAGATTTTAAGATAATGGCACATGGCTTGGACACAGGGTAAAGAATCATACCTGTATCCCACTAAAATTCTAGAGCTAAGAGAAGCCACAATAATGAATATTATTTGCTTTGCCAATTCCACCTGTAAATTTCATTCATAAACTCTGATCTCCACTTCAGTAGATGCCCAACAAATAGAAAATAAAGATAATCCAATTTGGAACTTGGACTTCTGGACTGTTTTGGGGGTATGCTAATTATGCCATCAGATTCACACAATCCAGCAGTACTAAGGGAGTCCCCAGTTCAAGTCTGCCTGGTAGGAAGATGTGTAGAATTATCAGACCTGACAGCAGAGCTGCACCAGACAGTAGTGCGCAACTCTCTCCAGTGTAAAGGAGCCAGACTCCTCGACTGCTAATATTCAGGATTTTGAAGAAGGTAATTACACCATATTTAGTAACATTATATTCTGTATGGGGTTGCAAGGCTGCACAGCTGCTACCTGTCTCAATCCTTCAACACATCTGATAAAATCATAGCAGAAAGCAGTCAGTTGGCTTTCAGAGTTCTCCAGGCAGAAAAAAAACGTGACAGGACAAATATGTTCCCCTGCCAGCAGCACTATCTGTGTCACTGTTAATATTGATCAGATAGAGAATGAAAGCACTGGAGAATCTCATCCTACCTCATGATATTGGAAGTATCTTCAATATAAAGCTGTGGAGAGTGAACATCTGCTAGAATGAGACAAGCATTCGCAGATTCCATCTGTATCCCAGGAAAGAAAAGTTAAATCGGGGTTTAATCCCACATGAAGTACAACAATCTCCGATAGCAAGCTGATTTAGTGGCACATGTCATTAAAAACTTGTGTAAGATCATCATGATCCTATTACTTGGATTTGTACACATGCCTGAACGTTTCAACAGTGACACAGCTCCAGTCAAACATACAGTATGTAATGCATATTTCTATTCTCAAAGTGCTGGAACACATGAAATTTTTAAGTTTCTAGCACTAACATCTTCCTAGAAGAGGTTACAAAATAGGCAGCTTTGCTATATTCTTCCCCAGCAAAGTCCAGCCGGCGCACTTCAAGGGTCAATATTTGGGCAGGTCAGGAGACCTCTGTCTCAGTCACCTAATCAATACAAGGGCTGTGTAATGAAGTCGTTAACAACAACAACAAGTTTCATTTATGGTGGAGGTTTTATAGTCTGCTGGAAACTGGGTGGAGATCTACCACTGTATTTCAAATAGGATACTAACAAATAGAAACCACACTAAAGTTAAAGCCAGTGGTGGTTTTTGTTTGTTGGTAGTGTTGGTTTGTTTTTTCTTTAATCCAGGTCCATTCCTTCTGCTTCTATTGGAATATTTTACTGAGTCTTCAGTATTTCAAAACACGAGGTCTCTTCTTTTCTGGACATCCATGAATGAGACCCAAATATGATGCACACTCGAAAGATAAGCTAACTAAGAGCTATTCCATTTATTTAAATACAATTTCCAGAAATGATGCACTCCATGTTCCTCTTTCAAAACCAGATGATCAGTTTGGCTTTCCCCTTTATTTCTCCTGTTTCAGTGCTTGAAAAATTTATAGCTTGAAAAGTCTGTTAAAGTCTGTTATGCCTGACTCTTGCATTCTCAGTTCCCATGAGTGATATGTTGGTATGCAAAAGGTAACACTAAAATAAGCAGAGGTGCTTGAAGTGTAAGTCTCAACATGAATTGAGTAAATGCAGCTCAAGCATCCTTTCATAAGGGACAAGATTTTCACAAGGTTGGCTTACCTACAAGAAAGGGCAAAATGATGAAGTTCTTACCCCAACTCTCTTCAGATCTTCAGAGTTTAGTGCAGAGCCACAAAAGAAAGTCGTGTAGGCTGAACAGCTTTTGAACACAGCTTCCAGCTCCAGACTAGGAAGAGACCTATTCAATACAAACAACAACGGGGGGGGGGGGGGGAGGGAATCCATCAATCTCTCATAATTACATTCCCTGCAAGTCTCCTTTTCCCAGAGAAGCTATTTGCCATAACTACTCGCTGTTTAAAAAAAGCTACAGGGATTTTGGCAGCTCAGTTAAAGTACATAGTTTAGATTTTAATGAAAACAAGCTTTTACAAAACTTAAGTCATGGAAATGTTTCCTGGATTTTTCCTGTCTTCTGCTATTGTCATTAATTTTTCATGAGTATCATTCCACAGTCATCCATGCAACTAATTTTACAGCTCACTGTTACTCCACAAGAGTCAGGAAATGACACTTCCTAGGGCTTGATTCTGCATTCTCTTTTCAAATGAAACTGCTGAACTTCAACTTTCTCTCTAACTCAAGTGTTATTTTCCTATTCAATTTATGCAAACTGTATCTCATCAAGGAACTTCTGTAACATTCTCTTCTACATGAGCTGTACAATTCATTATCAAGATATTCCTACATTGATCCCAGCAATGAAGCATGCCCTGTAGGAACGTATCCAATCTTGATTTAAAGACAGGAGTTAGAAAATCCACCCATTCTCTGAGCAGTTTGTTTCAGTGATTATTAATCAATTCTCACTTTCAAAAATGCATGCCTTGCTTTTTACTTGAGTTTGCTCAACTTTGAACTCTAGTTATTAGCTTTTGTTATGCCTATCTTTGAGATTAAAGAAGATTTTTATACTGGTTGTGAAGCTACTTAGGCACTTTAGTTGAGCCAAATTCCCTATCCTCTTCCTGTTACACTAAACAGGCTGAACTCTACATCTCTTCCTCTAAAGCACTTTTTCCTGTCTTTGAACCATTCCTGTACCTCATTTCCATGCATCTTCAATTCAACAGCTCTCAAAATGTCATGGTATTTCAAGAGAGATGCTTATAATATTCTGCTCACCTCTTGCCCCACCTCCGCTGCATTCCAAGGTAAAATCGTGTTTGTGCTCCCAGCAATCACCTCCCTCTGAAGCTTCTGCTTTCAGAAACATGTCTAATAGCTTCAGCTAGGCAGAAGAAGGGGATCTGACAGGACAGTTGAAATGCCTGATATTTTTGGCACACAAAAGTGGCTTCACTTTCCTCCCTTTGCCATATACCAGCATGACCAAGTAGAAGTTACAAATTTTCTCCCCAGGATGAAAAAATGTATAAGAAATTGAGAGAGCTGACAATTATTTGACTGCCAGACTTGGCAAGACTTAAAGTCAGGTATATCTGGCAAAGCTAGGTTACTATGCAATTTACAGGGAAACTTTTTTTTTTTAATTGATCACAACAGAAAACATTTTATCATGAACATTCTGGCATGAAAGCTTCATTGCTACATTTTGGTTTCTAACTCCCATTAATTAGTTACACAACATTGCTTTCCTTTACTTTCATATCTCCTACATTTCCCCTAAGTGTTCAGGGAATCAAAGTGAAATATCTCAGAGAAATAAGGATACTTACTCTCCCAGAAAAAGGATTTCTGTGCAAACATTTCCCTTGTCCTGAAGCAAAAAGTCTCGTAAGAATGTAGTGACAGTCTCCAGAGTGATATTACCACAGACAACAACATAGCTACCGGAAGAGATCAAGCAAGATTTGTCACTTTGAAAATAGTAGAATGGTTGTTGCAAAGCTGACACTGTATGAAACTACACACCTGCTTGTAGTATATTAATCCCAGTAATGCAGAAGACAGTTTGTGCCTTCGGTTTGACAGAAATTTCATCCATCGTGACTATGTACTTCAGGAGTTATTTTGGAAAGGAAGAGGAACTGTAAGTGTTAAAAGCAGTGAATGGTAGACATTCCAAAAACAAAGTCACAGAAGGAATTTTATAAGACCTGGTTAAAGCTGTACCTGCCCAGTCCTGTGAGTGGCCAAAAAACAAAAAAAACCCCAACCAAACCAAACCACACCTACACTGAAAAAACCACACCACCACCACCACTGAAATAGGTCTCTTCAACCTCTAAGTTAGGATAATCGTATCAGCTAGCTTCTCTTCCTTTGAAAATAAAGCCCATGCTGAATAGTGCTGTTTGCAAGGTTTATTCAGACAGTCTTGAGGTAAGTATCAACCAAGAGTAAGTTTCAAGATTTCATTTAAGTTACTACAGGAAGCTTTATTTAGCTTCTTATTTCTTCTGAGCTGGTTCCCAGCCTAGTCACTGACCTGATTTTTATTTTCCAAAGACAAATAGCAACCGTACTTACTTTTTCCCACTCACCACTTCATAGGAGGATTTGTAATTTTTATGGCTTTCAACAATTTCCACAAGTTCAGGAATAAAGTTTGCAAATAGTACCTAAGACATCAAGAAAAAAAAAAAAACATCTTTCTCAGAGACAATTCTGTCTCTCTTAACCATGATAAATCAATTTGTGAGAGTTTAAATTATGTGGAACAACAATGAGAAATTTACTTCAGATTCCTAAAATCACTGGCAGGAATGTACAACTGTATGATGCAGTGATAATGGATTTATGCCGTTGATACCTTGGATTAATTTTGTCCAGTATTTTGGCTCTTGCCAGTATTTGCAGCCGCAGGAAGAAATACTAGAAGCCCTGCCAGCTCTTAGAAGAGAAAATTACTCTATAGCCATGCCAATAAATACTTAATGTCAAAACTCTCTTTGCTCATAGATGTCTAATCCCTACTGCAACCCTGCTAAGATCTTAGTGAGTGTAAGATTAGATACGAAGGATTTAGGATTACAAAATTTTTGGTGACACTGCTGTTCACTGTCTGTCCCCTTACACATTTTAAGAAAAGAAATACAGATTTCTTATCAAACCACCAATAATGAAGAAAATAATGAAGGTTCGACCCAACGTTGTTTGAACCACAACATCACCATAACCAACAGTGGACATAGTCATCATTACTAGGTACATGCATTTGAAATAGCTGAGGGACTGGGAATTTGCAGGCTGAACCCAAGGACCTCCATTGTTTTCTACCTGCCCAGGGGCAGGAAAAGAGAAAAGAAGAGAGAAGTTTGAGTTGGTTTTGGTTTCATCTCCAATTCACAATTATTTCATTAAAAAATTAGCACTATTTTAGTTATTGCAGAAGTGATTCACTAGCAGGTGGAGAATGGGGGGGTATTGCATCAATGGAACCACATCTAATAACACATGCAAGTAAACTACACTGGCTTGAGTCATGCTTTGTCCTGGCACAACAAATTTGTTCTCTCCTAAGAGAATGCTGCATTTGTTAGGGAAAAACGTATACCCAAAGCTCACGTGACTATACTGATTTAAGGTGACAAGGAAGGATGTGTAGCTGATATACATACCAGGTGAATAAATCGTGCAGTTGTGAGCCAGGTGCTGATAAATACAGCTAAGAGCTTGGAGAGCTTGATTGAATAACTGGAGATAGAAAGGAAAAATCCCAGGACATTTAAAATGTAATGTAATCTTTGCCAGAGTTAAAGTTTCCTACATGACCCTACTCCACTCAACAAAACTCTTCTCTAGTGAGTGCAAGATTAGATACGAAGGATTTAGGGTTACAAAATCTTACTACATCTAGCCCCTTCTATCATAGGCAACATGTCAGATAATCCCATTTTTGACATGTATCAATCTCTAAAACCTTTAAGATTTCTTGCATTTATGATTTCCACTCATTTCCCCACCACCAGAGTCTCACTGAGCTGATGGTTATAAAATTTTTTTGTGATTTCCAGTGCAACATTATTGATAGTCATTTTTTTCCATATGCAAGACTAGTATTTTCCTTTATTACCTGAGTCAGCCAAAATACACACATCAGGGAGAATGTCAGGCTTCCAAGTGTACTTGGTGAGGCTTTAACTTACTTGTTCTTTGTGATCCTGAGGACCTGTAGTATTCACGGAAGTTCTAACAACCTAAGTGCTCTCAAAAAACACAAACCTGCAGAAAAGTGAGAAAGTCAGAGAAGAAGAAAAAAATCTGTCTAGAAGTGGAGTGTTTCCACATATTCAGATATGTTTAAATAAGCATGCTTTGTTTTCCACATATTTAAAGTGGATCCTACCTCAAACCTGGCAAGAAAGGATAACATTGCTCAGTATTCAGAGCCTTTATGTCACTGGATTTCCACCTATGTCCTCAAAGGAGGCCTTGAATTACGAGAAAAATTAAGAATTGCAGTTCCTTTGAGCTGTAGGCCTGAAGGCTTAAGTGATATACAGGTCCACTAGACTATAGACCCCAGAGCATGCAAGAAAGCCATTCACAAAAATCAGGGTACTATCTTTGCTTCCCAGCTGGGTAACTCCTCATCCAGTTGGTCAGGTACAGTGATTGCTGAGATACTAAAAGCCAGGCAGACAGATAAACAGAATGGAGACAGACTTGTGTAAATTACAAGCCCCTCAAAATTAAAGGAGTTTTTGCCAACAAGGCATTATTTTGCTCCCAAAGAACAGTTTTCATACTGATGGTCAAAGCCTGCCCGAATCAAAATAAGCTTGAAGGGAGTCTTGATGTAAGATGCAGAACAACACTGATGGAAAGCAGGATCTCCAAGTCTTACTTACCAAGCCAATTCCTCTTTAAATAACAGGAAACAAAAACTGGAAGGATTGTGAAGAAATCCACAAGAGAATTCAGCTCAAGCCAGAACCTCAGCTTGTCATCTGCTGCCACAAACTAAAGATGAATAACATCAAAAAGCATCAGTGCTGTGTGATCGTGGGTCTCATCAGAGCAAGAAGGCAGCTCTCTGAGGAGACCGATTTTTGCAGTCTGCTTCCTCATCTATTGTTTTGGCTTCTGTGGACACCCCCTTAACACTCCTGCTTTGTTCAGAGAGGCTTGGGCTGGAGCCCCAAGAACACAAAATGGGTTGGACCCAAAGGTATAATGATACTCTCTTTCTCTCCCTCTTTCTCATCTGCCCCTTTCATCTTTTTTCTAGGGTGTCTTTCTCTGTGGTACTGCAGTATCAGTAACAATGAATTATAAAACCAAAGGGCAGGCAAGACCCCATCCTCATTACATCTATCTATAACAGGGAATATCCTGTTTTCTAATGACTTACACAAAAATTCTAATATCAAAAGCTAAAATCAAAATGTATTTCACACCAGTGCAACTAATGTCATTTTAACAACAGATGGCATACAGCTATACAGTTTGTTCAAGAGAAGCTGAAGAGAGACCTGACTAATTCATTCAGTGGTTTAAAGACATGGAGAAAGACAGACAAGGCTAACATGTGAGCTGGGAAATGTTGCAGAAATGCTGGAAATAACTGGATTCCAAAGGGAGAAAACAAAGTAATTACAAGAAAAGGTGAAAAAACCAGAGTGGCTCCGAGTTAAGCTAAGGCAATCAAACATTATACTACTGAGTACCTGCTGTCCACACAGGTAAACCACTCCCAAATACAGTTCATTTTTAACTCAACTTTCCCATAAAGTGCCCTTACCCTTAATCCAAAATAAAGGAGGAAGAAAGCATTGAAGCCTGCATCTACATAAAGGATGCTGTCTGGAAAGGAGATCCTGAATTCCTCTGCTCTAATTGGGAAATACACATCACAGCCAGTGGAGGCAAGGGCAAAAAAAGAAAACAAAAACAAACAATAGAGTGGCTATAAAGTGACATTTGGTTTGGGTTTTTAATCATGAAATAATCACTAAACCAAAATTTAAATGTATTCACAATTTTGTGTAATTTAAATCTCTACTTCCTCAGTGAGTTAGGCAGAATAAATGACTGTTAATAGCAGGTTTTCATTAGCATTAGCAAGCATGTTAACACATGACATTATCTATCACGCAAATATACTAGAAAGATTGGGTTTCATATATTTACAGAGTGCTTATGCAAATCCTTCTGTTGACTTCTTCAGGAAAACAGCTTCTCCTGTGGACCAGTATGCTCTTCTGTATTCAGCTTAGCCAGAAGAGAGAGCTCCTGTAGCTATTTCTCACTGAACCCCTTCTGAACATGGCCTTCTAACTGCCAAGGGAGTAGTTGAAGCACTGAGTAGTTTCCATCAAAGTCTGCCAGGTTAGCTTACAACACCAATTTTAATTTTCTAGGCCAGCCTCACTGACCTTGCATGAAATAGGCTTACAAAGTGCTCAAACAAAGTGTAACAGTGCGGACTGATGCAAGTGGTAAAATCCGGCAGTAGAAAGCTGTGGGAATAAGCTTTTCCCACTGGCACCACCTGGTCCAACAACGGATGTTTAACAGTGCCTGAAGAGATTACAGGCCACATTCTCACACTCGCTTGCTGACATATTGCCTATATCAGGCTGACAGCAAGCTAGGTACATATACTGTGAGCCATCTGAGGCACCTCTTCCTCCACCCATGCAGGGGATATTTTGAAAGCAGAAACACATCAAAGTAAACTAGTCCCACAGGTCAGCCCAGGTGAACATCTACTCTCACCTACAGGTATAATGCTATTCATGGAAAGAACTCTGTGTAAATAGGATTAACTGCCTGTTTATTCCTTAAAAACAACTCTTTCCCTTCTGAAGCTATTCCTAGATGTTTGTCAGATTTATAATGTCTTGGGATTAAACACAATATTAGATTGCTCTTGATGTATAATTCTGCTTCTCAGGTTTACCCCTGCTGATTGAATTCAGTTCAGAGTGCTCCATAGCTTTTATATTTTATTTATTTCGTTTTATGATTCCATTTTTTTTCCAGTGTTGTGCACCAGTCCAAGCAAAGAACTGAGAACAATGCTCTGGCATATTAAATCAAAGGGGTTTACATATATTAATATCTTTTTACCCCTGAGCACATTCTACAAAATATATGTATTCAGGTGAAGACTGGTAGGGGCTACAGCGTGCTTTCCTACTCAGTCTTGTTATTTTATTCCCATCAAATTGTTACCAAAGGCTGGATTTTATAGAAGAGCTCCATTCCCATTTAGATACCAAAAACAGATGGCCAGACTTTCAGAAGAGCTTTGGGTAGTGGGTGGGGAGCTTTATTAAAAGTCTAGCATTCTCTAAACATTGCAATATCAACAGCTGGGCTCTGAATGCTTTTGAAAATGTCTGTACCAAAATGGGCGCCAGATCCTTTTCAAAAGCTGTAGGATTTGGACATCTGTCCCTCAGTTCTTCTGAAAATCCAGCCTTGAAGGTATACCCACAAAAAACCTACATACAGTGAAACCTCAACAGCTGTAACAGAAAGATAGAAAACACAATTTTTCCTTTCTGGCTGCATTGCGTAGTTCCATGCACTACTCAGGCTGCTGCTATCATGCAGTTATGCCCAAGGTATGCTCTTCTGGCATCTGTAATCCCTGTAAAGTATTGGCATCTTAAAGGAAGGGGGGAATATGTACCTGACAACCCATGGAGCTCAAAGGGGCCTGTCACGTATCAGTGCCCATAGGCTCCTCTGGTTCATATCTGTGGCCACAAAACAGCTCTTAGAAAACACATCAGCTTGGCAATTTGTTTCTAGAGTTTGTTTAAACAAGCTTTTTGGATAAACATCAGTAATCTACTTACTCAGTAAGATTGACAAAATAAATGATGAGAGCACCAACATTCAGAAGAAACACCACTATCACCTGAAAACACAGGCAAAGAGGATGTTATGAGGCTTACTCTGGTAGTAACACAGCTTCTATCTAAAACACCACTTTTTCTGTTTGTCTGTGACTTACAGGAGAGGCAGAAGGAACAAAATTCAGTTACCTACACTCTGCAGCCATCCCAAGATAGAGATTTTAGTCAGGCATATGCACAATGAACCAAAATCTCAACCAACGTAAGTCAACACTGTCATGTTAATTTGCTACTGTTGAGGGCTGGATGCAGCTGACCACATAACTCCAGTTCCCTGGTTGTCATTGCGAAAGGCCAGGGAATCAAACCCACGTGACTAGTTGCCCATTCACTTACAGCCACTAAAATCTAATATACAAAAGGATGCTCAGATTAAAAAAAGGTAGTTTAGTTCCATTGAGGTGTGTGATTGGCATATCCTTTTTTGGTGGACAAAGACAGCACTCTCAATCCTTTCAACATGCATTTAAAATAACAAAAATTATTACCACCAATACTGTTATAATCAGTTCCCATTGAAAGAGTAAGCCAGCAAGCAAGCCATCAGGGCTGAATCACTCAGAAGTGATTCAACTACCCAGAAGATACAGATTGTGTAGCCAGACCCAGCAGTCTGCCTATAGCCAGATCTAGGGAGACATTTCAGAGACTGAGTTTCAGTCATTTCATATAACTTTTCCTGCTTAGGAACTTTACAAATCATCTTCCCAGGCCACATTTGTATTAGCAAAAAATGTGACCTAGATCATCTGAACTGCAAAACTTGACATATACTTGTGTTTTCACTTGATGTCCTCATAAGAACAGATGACTCACCACCTGCATTAGAAGAAGAAACCTGTGCTAACCAATCTACTTACCAGTACACACCCCATAGATGTTTGAGCCGATACCATCATTTCTACTTGTGTAGAGAAGACTCTTATCCAGTAGTCCAAACTTTGTTTCCTTTTGTGTGGCCACCAGACATCTTTGTCCTAACAGAGAAGCAAATAGATTGTTAACCTTGACTTTGCCAGACACTGTTTCCCAAGATGGCTAAAGCCAACACATCCAGCCACCACCAAATCTGAATGGGGATTCAAAGTAAGAGGGGGGTAGAATATATTTTCCTTCAGCTAAGCTACTAAAAGCTTCAGAAAGCCTTATCTTCCTGGAATTTGCTGAGGGCACGCTGTGCAGACACATACTATAATACACAGATGCAGTTGCATTTCTTCTTTACTGGTTGCACCAATGAACATTGATTCCCATCACCTTAAAGCGATTGCCTCATAACCTGAGTCCGAAAGGAAGTGTGTGCTCTGTTGCTAACAACATCTCTCTACTAGTCTCCCCACCCTTTCCCATCTTATGCCAGCTGTGAACTCATTTTCTTAGTTTTGACCATGTAAAACATTTCCCTAGCAGATACCCTGGAGTATCTCAGTTCCAATGTTCTGTTTTAACATGGCCTGTTAACTCTTTTAATATATGCCAGTAACAGCCCCAGGTAAGACTTAGATTTACTGTATAGCTTCAGCTAATTCTGATTAGCTTTTGCTATGAGGTAGGATTCTGTCCTTCTTGCAGATACAGCTATTAATAACTGTAGCAAATAACTAACACAGATTATTCAATGACAGAAAAACTGGAAAAAAATACCAAGAAGAAAAAAAAAAAAAAAAAAAAAAAAAAAAAAGAGACCAATGCCGCTTGTAATGTGAGATACTGTGCTGGCCTCTCTTCTTTTACACTCAGTTTCCCAGGCACCAGAATCTGTAAAGAGCTAACACTTAAGAACTAAACCCCACCTCTGCTCAGCAGCCAAAAGAACAGCAGAGAATCAGATTAATTTAACATTTTGGCAAACAGAGATGCCTACAGTTTGCCAGCAGCACAGGTGTTCCCTTCATTATCTGCCCACACAACCCAGGTGAGCTGATGAGAACATCAAGCCCTCCCTTGGAAGTGATGGAGTGAAACAGCCTGTGACAGTTGTTGGAGGCAACATGAAGCGACACAAGGAAAGAGCTCTTCAGTCCTGCAAATTACATTGCAAACAGGTACGTAAATGACCTGGATATGTCATATGAACCATCCTAGTGATATCCTTGGGAGCTACTAATACCTTCTCAAAAATTCCATACTGCACACAGGGAGGACCGGGGTCAAAAGATCATAGGTCTTTTGGTGGTGGATTTGTTTTCAGCACACTTAATCCCATCCTTGTCCAGTCTGTTCGGACCATATGAAAAAGGCTATTTCTAAAATACTGAAAAACGGCTTAAGACAATTTTTCCAATAGTTGAAGTATACAGAGTGGGGAGTTATGGTCTTGAGAGATGGCTTGACCATGTACACGTATTCCTCATTTCTGTTATGAACTCTGCCTCGGTGTTTAAATACCTATGTGTATGAGATACTGTGTGTTTGCACATATTAGCTTGTGTGGTAAGTATCAGAGGTTGTACGCAAACGTGGATTGAAAAGGCAAGCGTTATATTGCTCTTGTGTGCATTTGTGTTTATCTACATGCATATGTAGGTGCTGAAGTTTCTGTATGTATGTTTGTGCAGTTAGTAATATCTACATTGGTAAAAACTATCTTGTCCCCTCCTCTTAAAAGGGAAAAGACAGTAACATCCAAAAGCACTAACCTATTAAAAGTTATCAACTCGAAGATAAAAGTGAACCAAACCAAACTTTCCCTGAACATGTCATGTTTAGTGCACTATAACAGAAGATAGTTTCTAAGCTGGTACTCCTTCCATACCAAATGTAATTCTTGCATTCTCACATCAACACGTAAAATATGAGCCACTTCAAAAAGATTTTGCCCTTACCGTTTTCATCCAGATCTTCTCTATGATGAATCCATAAGCATGCCTAGCCAACCTGAAAGCCAGTATGGTAAACAGGCCTCCCAAGAAAACAAACAAAGATGGTATAATAAAAGCCAACTGAAAGTACAGTGCACAGGTTAGGTTAAATTTCCCTGCCATATTAGGAATCACTTTGTTCTGCCTTCTTCCTCCTCAGCTTCCTTAATTGCTTGGTCCTGACGACCTTCTAGAATACTCATTGCTCTTGTGACATTGCAGTGACCTCAGTACCAGTGCTGTGCATCATGTCAGCACTGGTCAGACTGACAGGCTGGGATACTGAGAGGAACTCCCTCTGCAATGGAAGGATTTGAAGAGGGGTTCTAATTTAGAACTATATCTTTTTAGTGACATTACCAAGGTACTTTCCCTCTGGAATATCTCAGTTTATAAAGCTGGCTCTCACTGTATACAGAGTCACTGTATCAACGTAAGTTCCTTAATACAGACCTAAGTCTCACACACAGCACTCAAGACTCATCCATTCAGACTCCATTTCACACTTCCTTTCAAGAGCTGCAACACGCACATACTACAGTACTCCCTTGGGAATCTCCACTCAACTTTTGGATTGAGTCCTTCTACTGCTCAAAAACAAACACAAGCAAGATGCCCTGGCACTGAAAGAGTAGATGCGATGATAAGAGCTGCAATAGCAATATAACAGAATAAGCAAAATAAGACTGGTCAGATGATTCAGACCAAAGATGCACTTAGCCTGGTATTTTGTCTCTGTAATTGCCCAGTTGTCAGTGGTGAAGTACAGTGTGACCTTTCTGCTGCTGTCTTCATTTCACTGGACTACCCTCTTTTCCTAGTTTAATAAACTTTTTAATCAGAAGAATTTTAACAAGCTAAGTCAGAATTTCTAATGATATGAAAATAACCAAGCTGGGATAAATGTGCTCTCATGCCCACAGGTGGCAGCATTTCCTTGGAGTTAGGCTACCTTTGTATACCAGTATGTAAAACCAATTTGCTTCCCAGCATCACTGCAGCCTTGGACAAAGAGAAAACCAAAGCAGAACAGCACAGCAAGCCATCTCCCAGAAACTGCTCAGTAAAAGCAACAGTTCATCTTGTACCATGCAGCCCTAGTTGTCCCATCCACAGCTGGTGGGGTAGCAATGTGATCAGATGCCACCAGTTCATGCAGTATCTTTACCCCTTTCTATTGAAACAGAATGTCATCAAATGCTTTAGGTCTAGTCAAGTGTTTTGAAGTCTTTTATGAGCACTGCAGATGAATAATGCAATCAGACTCTTCTTCATGCAATCACGACAGCTGAGTATGGAAGTAGTGATTCTGCCTGAACTGGGAAAAACATGTGCCCAGGAAAAAAAGAAGAAAAAAAGAAAAACCAGAAAAAGAATGGTGAAATAACAGCCCAGCAAATAGTTGGCAGGGAGGCAAAGAATATGGTATTGTAGCCTTTAAATACAGCAATATTTAATGTCTGCCCTCCCCTTTCATCCGTTGCTAAGCATCAGAGGGGATTATGAGTGATTGGAACTAGTAGGGTGTTTTCAATGGTGAAGGTGGTCCCGGGGACAGCCTGTCAGCTGACAAGAGTCACTACTTGTGTTTTCATGGAGACTAGTATGACAAAAGTGCAATGAGCTCATCTAAGGCTCCAGGATGCCTGAGCCAAGGACAGAAAGAATTTTAAGTTCCCAAAGGGAGAAGGGGTGGGAGGGTGGGTTGGAGAAAAGAAGGTTCACTCTCCCTGTGAACTAAGGACAGCAGTAATATCTCCCTCACTCTGCAGATACCCCCACTCAGTAATGAAGTATTTACCTGCAGGACTGTAGTCTGGGGACAGGAATTCACCCAGATGACAAAGGGATATGACACCAGTCAGTGCAACTTCTGCTCCACATCTAGTGCTTCCTTAACACATTTCTTCCACCTGGTCTCTGCTCTGTCTGAAATATTCCCATGGTGCAAGCTCTTCTCTGAATTTCTTCCCTCCACTGCTGTAGGGAGGTTTTGACTGAAGATGGCAGCCTTTGCCCATTCGTTGTTGCTGAGCCAGGACTGGAAGCAAATCAGCTCACTGTAACTCCCAGTTGATTTCTCAGTCCAGCTGTTCCCAGAGCAGAAACAGGTCATTCGCAAATCACAGCCACTCAGCAGGAGTAGAGAGCTGCAAAAAGAAAGTGATTTATTAGCATGCAGTAGCACATTGCCCTGTCTTTGCAGTGACAGATATGTAAACCAGGAAAGGGAGCATGCAACAGAGAGCCAACTTTGGTTTATTTTCTTTAATTTGACTAAATTGTAGTTCAGGCTGCACTGATGCACACATTTGGAATTAAATACAGAGTGGAAATCCACCAAGAGGCATCATGTACTGCTCATTTCTGGTGCAAAAATAGCATTACTGATATTCAGAGTGCTTTATGAACATGAGGACATCCACACCTGTCTCCTGACAGGAAATAGCTCGGTGCTATCAATATTTACAGGTATGAAAACTGAATGAGAAAAATTAAGGCCCCAAAGGAATTCAGCAGGATACCAGGAACCTGATTTCATAATTTTCTGGCATAGAAGTCTGTTTTAAGCTGCTTCCCTTCTGCAGCCACGCTGCTGCAACATGGCAGCATGATGCTCAGCTGCTGTCTCCAACAGGAACGTTCAGCGCCCACTGTAACACATCATTTAGCTTAGTCTCTCATCAGTAGAGTAAAATAACACTTTTCATCAGAGAGCATTATGGATCTCCTAAATTAGGCTCATGTTCTGGATTTTCCTAATTTGTTACTCTGATGATAAATTCTTCCAATGGCTAATTATTTTACCCTGAAAACATACGTACTTTTTTCCAACTCTTGTGCTCACTCCAGCTTCCAATGAAAACTAAATCTTGACCTTCCAGCCAAATTTCACTGTATATTTTTCTGCTGGCTAGGGGAGCCATCTATTATAAGAAGCCATCTTCCCTGTATTTGTGCTTGCACATTGTGATGGAGTCTCCTCTATTTCCTCTTTGATAGCCTAAATGGATCAAGCTCCTTGCATCTTTCACTAGAAAGATGTTTCCCAGACTCTTAATCATTTATATGGCTCTTTTATGAACCCTTCCAATTTTTTGGCATCTTCTTTGATCTGGAGACACCAGACCCCGAATCACGATCCCAGTGAAGATCTGGTTAATGGAGGTGGATAGAGTGGTAAGCTTATTATATTAGATCTGTGAAAGGAAAGATTTGATTTTGAAGTGCACCAATTTGAATGAGAGGAAAGAAGGATAACAGAGGCATTGAACTGGGGAGACATTTCCTGAAAGGATTAAACTTCTGTCTGGGTAATGAGAACATCCACAGTCACATTAGACCTGATTAAAGAAAAAGATAAATTCTGCTGCTTCAGAGCATAAACCAATGACTGGTGGGGACTACAAATAAATGCCTCCTTTGGGTAGATTCTTCTGTAATTGTTCACTGTGGAGAGAGCTCACATCTCCCACTGAAGCAGCTGGCTACCAGCACACCCAGAACACTGGGATAAATGGGTCTAGAGGAAATCGCCCATCTTTATTATGTGGAGACACACACACACACAGATTGAAGAGACAAAGGGTTTGCACTTAAAGATAAAATCCTTGTGTCATCTCTCTCTGCTTTCAAGCCTATCTAGGTAAGAAGGCTAAGAAATTAAACTGAGAAACACGTATTACAGCCTGCATTCTGCCAGCCTCCTTCCCACTGCAATCTCCATTTGGGATGGAAGTGAATATAGGTGCATGAATGCAATAGTCTTCTTATCCCTGCTTGGTAAATAGTTCCCACTTTTACTGTGCTCTGAACCTTCCAGGTGCAAAATAAAACAGATTGGTCTGGAATTTGGAAGCAAATGAGCCAGGCTGCTTGCTCCAGGCTTCCAATTTAATAAACATGCATCTATATCTAATGGACAGTCTGTCACTTCCCTTTAATAGAAATCACCTGCTCCTCTAATAATCATTAAACAAATTGACAGCACAATAGCCAAGGCCTCTCATCTTAATGCCACCTGCAGCAAGAGTAAAATAATCCACTAATATCTTTTCAGAAAGGCCATTATTCTACCTAATATGAATGCACATACACACACTCCATGGACAGAATCAAACATGTCCATGAAGAGAATAAATTGCATAAGAATTCTCTTTATATAATGCATGTATTTTATTAGTAAGATCATTTCTCATTTTCTCATGATGAGGATAATAATCTCTCATGCCTCCTGCAGTGCTTTCCTCTGCTAGAGCCAGACCCTGAGCAGCTTTATGGGCACCATCAGGCTGGATGGCCGGACATGCCTTATATCTACATCTGAAATGCAGCTGCTTTCCTAACTCAGAGCTTTCAGGCCAGGGTATGCTAACACTGCTGAGACCTAGGAAGTTTTTTAAGTCTCCTTTTGGAAGGGATTAGAATTGCTCTCCTATACATCCTTGTCTAGTTGTGGCAGGATGCACAAGGGTATTGGGACTTCTGACAGTTAACAGGAGAGCTCTCCTAAGGCCCAGGATGGCAACTTTGCATACAAGCAAGAAAAATACTTCAGGGTTAGATGGAACCCCTCAACAGATAATTCAGCATGCCTGAATACCCAAGGGGCTGTGTGCCTTCCTCAGTCTTCAGAAACAGTTAAGCATTTAAGGAGTACCACAGTCCTGTGTGGACTTTGCCATTTGTCAGTCTCTAAAGGATGGTCTTTCTGAGCTCACCCAGTACATGCAGTGTTTTTGAAGCAGTCAGATGCATCTCATGCCACAAAATTCTATGTTAGTGCATGTAAGGCCACTTGAGCCTTATCAAACTTCAAATAATAGGACCCCACCTTTATTTGTTGAAATCACACTCTATATCCACAGAGTGGTTATGGCCACACCTTAGGGTCACAGTAAGGGGAGAAAAAAAATTTTAAAAAAAGTCAGAAAATGAACTCCAGTATGACAAATTGAGACCCACTGGTGATGGAGCAAGCACGGGGGGACAAGAGCTTGGTCTTGGACTTGTTCCTCCCTTTGACCTCTGCATTTTGTCAGCATTCTCAGATGCCTGTCTCAAGCATCTGTTTGTCTCTTTGGCCTGGCTCTTGTTCTCCCTTCACACACACTGATTCTAAATACAGCCCATCAGTCTCAAATTTCTGCTTGCTATTAGCCTTCAAAAGCTTTCTTATCCACAGCATTCATTACTGAGGGATACTTGAGGTTAATGAAGAATTCTCTTAACAACCTTATGCAACCAGTT
Source organism: Phoebastria nigripes (assembly GCA_035582835.1). NCBI lineage: Eukaryota > Metazoa > Chordata > Aves > Procellariiformes > Diomedeidae > Phoebastria > Phoebastria nigripes. The sequence goes on from JAYKAV010000889.1 coordinate 1,318,673, forward strand.
TGATTGTCTCAATCATGCTGATTTGGAAGTCATGCTGTACCTTATGGGGCCTGCCATGTCTGATGAGAGTACAAAAAAAACATATGCTAGGAAAAAAGACCATGTGCCAAAGGGACAGTGACAGCTTGGCACCAGAGCACTTCACAGGCCATGCCCCAAGGGACACCTCTCAAAGCCTGGGACAAGCTGTTCTATAAAGGCAGGTGCACAGAAAAGTCTTACCCAGATGGTAGTAGCCAGAATATCCTACGGAATCCCAAAACATCCTTCAAGACACCTCTGTATCTAGCCACATGGCTCTCGCAGTTTGGGAAGCACCTCAGGAGATATTAGTCTTTTCAAAGCAGCCCTGTTCCTGGATTCCACTCCCCAGGCTGCTAACATGCAGCACAATCAAGAGCTCATCTGTGTATTAAACAGAACACATTCACTAGCTCTCCTTTATGTGCAGAAGCTGTTCTGCAATTCCTGTTCAGAGGTAAATTCACTACTGTGCTGCAACTATTTTCTGGCAGCTGTGCACAAAAGCTTTGCGGTAATTACTCTCAGCTCAAAACAGAATCAACTGTCCTTCACAAGTCTCCCCCACTCCCTCTGTGGGGGAGTATCCACACACGCAAGTATTCAGGAGAAATCAAGGACATAGCAGGACTGGATCTACTCCAGGGCAATTCCTAGATTTAACAAACCTCATGGGGCTACTGATCATCTGATGCATAATCTGGGAGTTAGGATGGAGTATGCAAGTGAGGAGTCTGAAATGGGTTGTACAGGGATAAATTGGGCCCTTGCTGTTTGTCTGGTCCTTAGCTCCACAGTACAAGAGCATATCAGTCATTTGCAGAGTTCTCTTCACAGCATGCCTGTGTGGGAGGGAAATTGCACATCCCCATTTTCCAAACAGGGAGGTGAAACAAAAGTAGTAGTACATGATTTTTCTGTTCCTCCCCGAAGTCAAGCAGGAGGTCTGCAGGTGAGTGGAATTGAAGCCATATCTCCCAAGCCTCCCAGTCTCTCAGCTATCCTCCCTTTACTAGCAGTGACAAACTGCTTTGCAATCAAACTTGCCTTGCAGAAATCTCAGCTAGGCTGATGGAGTCTCAACATATATCTTTTTACCAAAAACTTTTTTTTTTGTTTTAGGGATTTCCTACTTCTAGTATCAGTTTGAGGCCTGATCCTCACTCACTTCATTACTGTAGCATTCATTGCAAGGCACCAATATGCACTAAGAAGTACGATTACATTCCACACATCCACTGAAGCTAATTTCAATGGTGGCATAGCTGCAAATTAAACTCTGAGGTCTCCATGGAGTATTCTTTCTTCCTGTGTCTCCTCATGACTGTCTAGCCTACATTTGGAGGCCAAATACCGCCAGCTTTATTTAAAATACAAAAGTTCTAGAACATTCCCATATTTACAGTACCAGGAAATACAGAGATAAAAGGAAACAAGTATCTCAAGATTTCTCTGATTAAATACTAGTTTTGTTACCACCAGGAGTAAAAACCACTATTTATTCTGATGAAGAATTCTGACAGTATTTCTCTTCTGTAGAGCAAAAACTGAACGGCAAGAAGCTGGAGATTCTTCCATACCTATTAACTACCGGCAAATCCAGGAATGGAAGCCAGAACTACTGACTCCCATTGCCTTGTACACAGTATCATCATTTACTCCTTCACTATCAAGAACTGCATTTACTGAGGTGGTGCAAACATGGGTGACCAGAAACCTGCTGCTCCTGATCCTAAACCCCAAAAATAAAGAATGCTCCTGAGAGGTACCATGACCTACCAAGTACATGTTCTGCCATCACATATAAAGGTCCACCTACATGTGCAGATTCAGAAAGGGTCAGAAGATACTGAATTGTCTTCATTATGTTACATGATTTGTCACTGCCAACCCTATTGCTGTATGCAAACATGCTTTTGTAGCACACAAACTAAGGACACCTCCTGGCCATTAAAGACCTGATGTAACACATTAGTATCACATACTGATTATGACCCACAGAGAGGTTCCTGTCTCACAAAAGCAGACACCATGCAGTACATGCTTTTCCTCCATTTGAGTTCTAGCAAAGAAAGCTCCAATTCAACTGACAACCTGGAATGAGGCAAGCCCTTCTTTAGATACAGTCCAATTGTCCCTTCCAGGAGAAGTTGGGGGAAGGGGTAGCTGCAAGTGGGAACAAGAAGGGCAAGGGCTGCACAGCCATCAGTTCCTTCATGTTTAAAAAAAAAAAATCTACCACAGATTATGATGGGTCTGTGTTTAAGTATCTCCAGTTTAGAGTAAATTACTCCCACTGAAACCTCTCAGCAATCAAAATTAACAGAATGAGCATCATCACCAAGGTGGAGTGGAGTGAGAGAGGGCAGAAGGGCAGTCCCATTAAGAATCAGATCTCAATCCACATGTACACAAAAGTATGAAAAACAGTGCCACAGGACATTATATTGTAACCTCTATTATTTCTCCCATGTTCCTCTTTGACCCCACCTGGCCAAAAAGCAGTGTATTAAGTAACAATACTCTACAACCCTTGGGATTGCAAAATCCATCAGCAACTGCAGATTTAGTAGCCAGCCCAGCTGCTTTTCCTGTGCTTTTCCATACCCTTCTATTGCTTGTGCAGAGGAATCAGGAAAAGTACAGTAGCTTTTCAATGACTGTGATACACATTCACACAGACTTGCTTGAGCAGAATCACATCTGCTGATTACTGCAGGGGACACCTCCACGGGACTTTAAGACACACTGATTTTTTTTTGATTTTTTTTTTTTTTTTTTGGTCAGGCCCCAAATACTTCAGCGTGGGAACCAAGATCCATGTTCCAGATCCTCAGCAAGCACAAAGAGGTATAACTCAGTTAATTCTGAGAGTCACAGCCATAAAGACAAACTGACCCAGCAGCTAAGATTCCAGCTATATAACTTCATTCATAGTTTTTTTTCATCTAGAATGCTAAAGAGCAGGTGTTTGACATCAAGCTTACTGCTTGGGTCACTCCTTATTCTAAACATCTCTTCTCTGCTCCTGAGATGCTGGTGCAAATATTCAAAGGGGTCTAATACAGCAAGATGCTCACAATAACACATCAGTGGGAGCTGGGCTCTTAGCCCACTCAGGTGTATTTGCAAAGGTGAACCATAATGCTATGGGGAGTTTCAGTGTTTGCTTAGAGGACCRCGAACACATGTAATGGTTCTTCTCGCTACATGTGCTGATGTTATGATCAAAGTAGTTTGCACTGGATGTAGGTGAGTCTAACCAAAGTACATTAGACAAAGATTAACATGCCTAAATGATACATGTGTTCTAATTAGAGAATGTAATCACCTCAGGCTTGATCATTATTGCTCCCTTTATGTTCATCATTTCAGCTGCATTAAAGTCCCTGGCAGTTCTTTCATCTAACTTTTATATTCAAGGACATCGGGTTTTTAATCATTAAACACCTTAAACATTATTTTTCAGGAATCTTTGAAGAATAATTATTTTCCCAGTATAAGCTGTGTATCACTGAAGGTTGTTTAAAAACCTCTCATCTCCGGCTGCTGCACTTATGTCAACTGATCTCTTTGGAAATCAGACTGTGGGAAAGTAGCTCAGAAAATAAAGAAAAAAAATGTTTTGTCATTCTCCCTCTATTTTTTCATCCATTTTGTTCTGTTGGAAGATTTCCAACTCAACTATAGGATCTTTCAAAGTATCAGCATTGTCAGAGCTAAGGGGATTTTCATTTGAGACTGAGCCCACAAGGGAAGTATTGCCCCTGACTTGGGGCTGCCTGACAACTGGAAGTCATTCCTTCTGATTTAGCTTAATGTTTCTTCTCACACCTTTCTGCATACATCCAAGTTTTCCCCTCCGTGTAGACCAACCACCCGTAAGAAAAAAAGAATTAAAATTGCCACATTATTTGCCTTCCAAAAGTCTGCTTTTGCAATATTAGTGATATGCAGGGAGACATTCAGGAAGAGTTGGCATAACTTTTTGCACATTCACTGATACACGCATTTATTATGTGCTTAGATTCATATGATTCTGCAGAATGCATAAATCTGGCTCAGAATATAAAAATAGCCCACTATCAATCTTTCTGTAGTGGGAAATGTAGATTCATTGGCGCAAGCAGAGGGAGCACTGGCAAAACTTTATAGCTGCTTCCATAAACCTGTCAGCAGTGAAAACAGGCTGGTTTTTAAGCTCAGGGAACAAAGACCGTATCGGCACCAAGTCTTACAGCAGGAATACTGATGAGATCCCACAGCCAGAGGTTTGTGGCTAGGACAAGGAAACACAGATGTAGACCTTTGAGCTCTGTACCAGTGCAATTCCAGCAAGTTGTTAAAAGTGACTGCTACTCTTCTGAATGCATCTACAAAGGATAACGTTTCCTTTTCTCTGCAATGCTCTCAAAATACATTACGAGTCCTTAGTATGACTGCCTACTAGATATATATTCTGGACATAATTATTTAGAATTGTATAAAATAATGGCCTGATGTTGCACCTCCTGCCTCCCTCCATGATTATTTTGCTGGTGTGCCCCTAAAACTGAAATCTCAAGACTGTATGTTAGTTCAAGGATCACTAGTTTACAGTTCTTTTCAGAAACATGGCCTTTCAGAACCAGCAAAGCTGGGAAGAAAGCTTAACTAACACATTCTTCTTAATATGGTGGTTAAGGAAAACTCTGAATCACAGCTCATATTGATACAAAACCAGTTAACCTCACGAACGTGAGAACAACTTAGCAGAAAAGAAAGGAGGGTCATGGTTCTTTGTGCATCTACTTCTGTTGGGCTTTTCACCAAGAGTTTTACTGATTAAAACAAAACTTTGGTAAGTTCTATTGCTTATTACATTTCATCCCAAACCTTCTGAAAGGATCATTGTCTGTCAGTCCTATCAAGAAACTGGCTATTTACATTAAAAGAGTACCAGCAACCATATCTATTCTTCTGTTTTCAGCCAGAACTGAAAGCCAAAACATCAAATGGGGTTCTATGTGCCAGCTGCTTTTGTGATTCACACCCTCACACCCTCGTGAAAATATGCCATAAAAAGCACAAAGTAAACTACAAACTTATTCTCATAGGATTTTTATAGCTTTAAGTTTTCAACCAAACATTCCTTGAATGCTTTGCATATACTCAATCTAAACGATATCCTGATATCAAACTTGTGATCTATCCCTTAAGAAGGAACACAGGTAAGACAGAAACCTACATTCATTTTGCATATGCAGTATACACAATGTACGTAACATATATAATGTGCTCCAACAGTAGGAGCCCAGCAAAGACCAAGAAAAGACAGGTTTCTAAAGAAGAAAAAAACATCTGAAACTGCTGCAGCCCACGAGGACTCACCAAAATGATTCCAGCATCCTTTCCACAGTTGCTTCACTTTGCCACACAAAGTGTCACTGGCAAGAACAAGCAGAGGCCCGTGGGTAGCCAGCTAATCTCTTTTACAGGCCCCCATTAGTTGCAGCTCAGCTGACACCTGCCCCTCACACCCCAACCTAATTTGATAGCATTGATTTACATTAGCAAGTGGGAATGTTTGCTATTGTTCTCCATTTGCCTTCTTGTCAACAACCCTAATTACTAATTAATCTTTTTATTTCATTTATATTGTATTAAAAAAAAAAAAAAAGAGAGGGGAAGTCTCTTGCCACTTGAATAAGACACAGGTAGGGGCTAGAGACCTGTACATACCTGACTGTACCATGGAACCTTGTTTTGAGATCTCTCATCTTACAGATTGCTAAACACAGTTATAGCCCACAAAATTGGCTATTTGCAAGGTTAGAAACTAGAAGTTCCGATTTTGAGCCAAATGACCTTCTCATGAGTGAAAACTGAATCAAATTGTCCAGACCGTATTTTGTAATTAGAGGCTTAAAATAACTTTAGGACACTATTACCATATCCATTTTTTCCCCTTTTGATCACTCAGAGAATTGGTGTGATAACTCTGCACAGCAAAATGAAAAGCACATGGGCATTCCCAGGCTCCAGCTCCTGTCTCTTAACTGACAGCAAAGTGTCAGTGAATGTGCAATAATACAATATAAACATTATGAAAAAATGTAAACATTACTGACCCAAACTGCATTTTTGATGCAGTTCACAGAAGACCAGATCCGAAGCCCTTTGAAATTTGAAACCCTTTCAGAATCTGTTTGAACATCATCGGGTTGCACTGCTGTGGTTTCTCTGTAACATGGCATGAATACTTTTTGTACATGAATACCAGTAATTCAGAATAAAAGAAGCAACACATCTTTTGAGACTGTGCCCCAGACACAGAAATCAGTCAGTCAGTAAAAGGCAGAAGGCTCTTTCTCCCAACTGGCAGCTTTTACCAAGACAAGTAATCACTTCGAAGGACATGAATTGTTTTTATCTAGAAAGATAAAAAACCCACAATGCACTGCATAAAATCCTTTGCTACCCATTGTGCCTCACTATGTATGTTCCTTTCCCAGTCTGGACAGGCAGCTACCATATCTGGAGACATTACTGAATCTACCATTCCTTGACTTCCCATCACTTCTCTCTTGCTAGGGGTTACTATCTCTTCAGATATATTACCAGACCATTTGTATTTCTGATCTGTTTCTGTTCCAGTTGAGACAGGTCAGACAGATCTACTATTAAAACAAACCAGTTCTTTTGTCCAAGAAGGGCTAAAGAGTGTTGCTGTGAGGAAGAGGTAGCTTTCCACAAAAGGCAGTGGTATCCTTCACCGGTATAGTGCTCTGCAGCCTTAGGCAACCTCTGCATTAAACTAGTAGAAGCAAAAGAGACTCTGTCCCACCTTGCCTCCAGGAAGGAAGTGCCTGTTTTATTATTACCAGAGCTCAGTGATATTCAATTGGATTTACCCTGCATAAAGTTGGCACTTTATGCCTCCAGGACTGTATCACGATTCAAAGGAGCCAACAACTTTGTAGCTTCAAGAAACGGGAATGCATTTTTTAAGGAGTCTAATGGCTGGAAAGCCCCAGCATTGATACATCATCTGCAAGATCGTCAAGAAGTAATCCAGCAAACCAATCACTATAAGGCAGATCAGTGACTCCCTATAGTGGAAATTACATCATCTAGACATGGGCTAAAACACAATACCATGCCTCCAGCCAAGAATTTTCTCTGTTATTAGAAAATCAATTACTTCTTCCAGTCTGGACTGCAAATATTGGAGGTGACTAAGTATTCTGTGATCTTTTTCACTCATAAACTTCTCTCTCTATAGTAGGTGTACCACAGAGGTGGTAATAAAATTTGTATCTAGCAGTTCACGCGCATTTCAATATTACTCTCCTGCAATTGAGCCTGGTGAATGGAAAACAAATTTAAATCAAGATAAAAGCCCAGGCAGATGCTATTCATATTGTTAACTGCTTGTCATAGGTAGAGATGTATTTTGTATCCTTTGGGAATGGCACTCCTCATTTTTTCTCACTGTAAAGCTGTAACATTTATTGTCTCTGAGCAGGAACTGCAAGGTATTCCACTTGGATGATATGTGTGCGAGAATGGAGTCTCGTGGTTTATAGTTTACTTTCTTGTACTCCTCCCTCCATTTCTCCCCAGTAATACACAAATTCTCTGCCCTTACTTTCTCTATCTTCATTGTTATAATTAAGGGGTCTGACTCTGTAGTCAGCACAGATCTTTCCACTGGCTGCAGAAAGATATGGACCAAGTGCTAACAATCTTGGATCTCTTGTGAAATCTGCAATGATATCCTGAAGACTTTTTAAGGCAGCTTTTGGAGGCAAAGGTAAAAATATATACTTCCTATCAAAATAGATTGGGGGTGGTCCTGCAAGAATCACAGGTACAAATATGTATTTTTAGATTTCTGTGATTTTTTTTTTTTTTTTTAAAGTATTTTCACCAAAAATCTTGGTGAAAAACTTTGGACATTGGGGTTAAGCATAGGGAGCTTTTTGGCTCAAGAGCTGTTTTCTATTCCACTATGAAGCTCAAGCAACTCTGCCTTTATTGCTTTAAATGTCTTTCCCTTATTTATGAAGGTAAGCACTACTCTGAATGTCGAGTTTACACGGAATAAATGACTAAGGGACATCATCAGTCCCACTGTCCAAGCAAACCAAAGAACATGTAATGGAGTTAGTTATGTCAGCACATGAAGTCTCTCACCAGCCTAGGGAGGAATCCATGTCACGTTGAAGTTTGTTTCAGGTCCTCACCTTAAGACACAATTTAGTGGTTGAACAGAAAAATAACCAATAGCTGAGAACAAGAGAACATCAGCTGTAATCCTCAGTTACTTCCCTGTCAGCCATATAAGGAGAACTCACATTATATCACATACTATATCATATACAGGTGAGCCCTCATCAATTTTCTTCATGGCTTTGTGTGTGTTGAACTCTGCCTTAAGTAGACAGCCCAGCACGTGGCAGTCAAAGAGCTTGCTTTATACTTTGTCATGTTTCAGGGACGCAATCTGATTCCGTTTGAAACTCATATGGCCAAGCAGCCTCATGAGATGCTCTGCTGAGCTTGAACAGCTTTTCACAAGCAGTAGGGTGGTTAGAACTGACAACTATTAGAAAAAAAAAAAATCAAGCAGCACAAGAGAGACAAGACAAAAAGCCACCCTAAACTAACCATGAAAAACTCCAGCGTGTCCCACAGAAATTCAACTTCCTATGTTAGCACTACAGAGGATTTCAGAGATGCAGGAACAAAAGTTACAGTGCTGTTAGCGTAAGCTGAAAGAGACTCACTGTTGTCCCAATACTGGATATGGAGGGTATAGGTGGCAGGATTAGTCCAGCTGAGTATGTGTATTTATTTGTATTACTACTATATTCCCCTCATTTTCTTCTCCCCTTCATTGCAGTTTTCAAAGTACAGTTTAGCACAAGCCCTACCAGAAACAAAAGTCAGAATGAAGGCATGCTGTCAACACCGTATTTGTGACTGGAAATCGGTACCTTCAGGGCAGGAGAAAGAAGAAATATTTCATGTCAAAATAGCTGACCCAAGATAGCTGCTTTAATGCAAAATCCCATCAAGAAGTACGCTTTTACCTAGGTTTAAATATTCAAGATAAACAGCAGGGTGAGGGGTACATAGGAATATAATATTTTGACTGTACAGGCACTATGCTTCATTTCTACTACTATTTACTTCAACCTGGTCAAAGACAGCTGGTACTCTACTGAAAGAACATTACTTTTACAGGGAATACATAGTCTGCCAGATCAACAATGGCTTAAATTGCCTTTTCTTAATAGGCCAGTGGTTCTAATACAGAGACAGTAGAAATAAACATGCCTTACTAGATGACTGCATTGTAGTCTCAGCCCAGTTTCTCTTTAGCCCTGCTGCTATTACGTAAACAGTCATCACCACAATTAACAGTCCCATTTGTCATCAACAGAATCCTTTTTATTCAAAATAAAACTGGTGAGCTGAAGCTACTGCAAAAAGTCATCCATTACCACCTCTCAGGATGGTAACTTAACCCGAGAAGAAATCATCCTCTAATCACCACCCCCAGTCAATCTGATGTGGTTTTCCACACCCACATCCCTAACCCAGACCTCTAAAGGAGGTTCCAAGTTCTCCTTCAAAGGGGATTAAATTCACAGCCTTTTGGTTTTGAAATGAAAACAAGCAAGAGTAGATACTTTCCTTGGTTTGTGTTCTCATTTTCTGTTGATCATTTTTATTTTCAGAGCTTCAGGACTCAGAACTATTATGCACCAAAGGCCTCATTAAGATTATGTAATTAATTTCACTAATGAAAGAATTTCTAAATGTGTTTTTAAGTATAATTATTTATTTTTTTATGTAGTTGCCTAATTTCCTAGGTAAATACCAGGCTATTGACATTTTGCAAGGCTCGCATTTATAAATAGCATATTTCCAATGCACTAAACTTAACAGAATCCTTTTAGAAAACCTATTATACTCTTTGATGTAATGTAAAGTTTTATTACTTTTTAGTAATTACAGTGTTTGTTTTGCAGAATTAATTACCAGCTGGCTTCAACCTGAACAACTCATCATTCCAAGCTTCTCTCTCTCCTCTAGCTATGCATTGAGTCTGGGTCATTGGCATAATTACCGGAGATTAAGAGAAACAAGTGGATTGGTTTCTGTGTTCTCCTGTATACTTGACAATAAACATATTTCCTCATAAAATATTCTACTTTGAATCAAACCTTGAACAAGAAAGATAATGCAATAAGACTGTTAAAAGAAAAACAAAATACTGTTTTTTTTTCTTTTTTCTTTTTACACAGGCTTAAGCGCTTGAAAGGGTATACAGGAATTCTGCCCTGTATTTTGGATTAGGAAGAGTGAAAAACTTTGAAAGATGACTACGAAGATTTTTACTATTATTATTATTATTCTGTTACTACAACAATGTCTCAGTGAAGATCCCACTGTAGTAGGTCTTACATGAACACTTGTGAAAGAGCCCCATGTGCTCTGTCCTGTAGTAAGACACCAGCAAGAAAGAAGCTTACTCTGCTTTTTATAAGTGTCCTACAATTGTCCAACAGGAATGTTCCCCTGAATGGGAAATGCATCCCAATAGATTTCTTAAGCTGTGTATCTCAGAGCCTTTCAGTTCCATTACTCCATTTAGGAGACAGCTCTGTTTTATTAATTCTCTTCAACAGCCAGGGAAATTGAGGAACAGAATATGTGTCATGAAAGCTCAAAACAAATAAGAAAATACATTTTTACTTCCACTCCTTTACATTGTTAACATGACTGTACTCACATAACTCTAGCAATCCATTTTAACAATATTTTTTCTTGATAAACATTTGGATATGGAAAAAACCACAATGTATGTCCTCAAAAAGAACCTGGCAGAAACCTGCATTAAGACAGACTAAACACTAATTCCATTAAAGTTTGCAACAACTCACCCTGCCTTCTTCCTTGTTTTCACATGCACACACACATAAACACACAGTCTGATTCAGTTCTGTAAATTAAAAACCACACATGGACATATGCAAAGTCCAAAATCTTCATAACAGCTCAGAATCCAGAACTGGGTGCCAAGGCTTTCTAGCCTTTATGTGATTGTTCAGAAAGGAGCTGGTGTATTTTAGAAATCTGATGCCAAGTGAGTCAAGTTATGCATACGCTGACACAATTATATGATCAAGGGCATAAAAACTACCAATTATTCCAAATTTCCAAACTGAGCAATTGCTTCCGTTATATATTTTTTGAAAACCCTGCAGTCTCAAGAACAAACAATTGCAAGCCATTCTGTGCTTTCCTCGAACTAGACTCAAACTTCTTTCTCCTGCTGAGACCATAGATCATTAACAATGTTAATGTTCTCACTAAAACTGTTTGGAGAATGTGACAAGTCTAATTTGTTACTGACAAACCAGTTTGGGAGTATGTTTAAAATGCATCAGTCTTGCTGTTGTACCCTTTGAATGGATGTGTGGTTCCTGTCAGGTAAACTTGCTAATTTGTTGAAGACTATCTGTTATTTCATCAATCTTTTTAGCTGGCTCCAGAAGGGAAAACCCTCCATTTTGCTTACTTTCATTTCTGCTTTTTGATTTTAAGAAAAACTGTCTTTAAAATACAATGATCACAGCCCAGGGAGGGAGAGAGACAGCTTTTTAAGGCAAAGCTTGGGAGCCTAGAGGGGCTTGATTCCTCAAATAAGCTTTAATTAAGTTGTATAGCTAGTTACCATAAAGTTAGATACCATATCTACCTTTCCACCTTTATTTTGATGGTTTGATGAGACATATTTACAAAGTACTGAACTTTAGCAGTGATTTAGCAGAAAAAATAAAGTGTATTTTAGCAGCCTGAGTATTAAATTTGGCACCAGCCTCTCCTCTTCACCTGAGAAGTACTTTTCAGAAGGGAACAGCCTAGATGACCTTTCTGTCCCTTCACCTACCTCCATGTCTTTCAGAAGTGTATTTGACTACTTTGGTTTATTCAGCTACCCAGATCAGACCACTGTGGATTTATGACTTAGCCTTGAAGATGCAAGAGATTTTCAATACTGCTGACTTCTTATTTGAGTTGCCTTTTGCAAACAAGTTAACAAGTTTACCAGGATTATCCGAAGGCACTATGGCAATCCTTCAAATGCTGTGGGCAACATTTTCAAAAAAGGCCACCAATGCACATTGACTTTATGTTCTAGAGAACAATTAAGTGTTTTAAAATGGGCACCCAAAATGAGAAGTTGGGGGGGGGGGGGGGAGGGGAATATCACTAACCACTCTTGAAAACAGATCCAAAACAGTTCACACTCATATTCCTAACATCTTTGGTTGCTGTGAGCCTGATCCTTAGCACAGATGTAGATTAGCACCTGAATGTCTGAAAAGGATGTTTTCTTAATCATATTTTTATCCCCACTTAATTGTTTCCAGCATACAGTATGACACTGCTAGACACTCTTCTCGAATCAGATTCAAGGAGAGAAATAAGTGAGAGTCCGATCAAGATTAAATTTCAGGAGCAGTGCTGGGTGGATGTACCTAGATGTACTTGTTTATACTACATTTTATATAAAACACATAAACAGGACATAGCTGTTTGTATTATGTTTTGTTTAACATCATGGGAAATACTACTTTAAATTGGAAAAACCTAAAACTAAAGCAAAGTATCAGCATTGAATGGGTAGTTTTATTCAACTCAGTAGAAGGGTAGATTATTTTCCCTTTTGCTTCAAGAAGAAAAAAGAATGGAAAAATAGTATTTCTGATCTACTGGGCATTGTTATTTTTTCCGATTTCTTCCTTAAATATAAATTCAGCTACTCAAATAGCCCTAACAGCTGCCCTGCTGGAATGCCTGCACTGCCCGTTTCCATGCAGAACCTGTCTCCATCTCTGCCCTGATGGAGATAAGCAGAGCACAGGGCATGTGCTTGCGTTGAGCAGCTGCTTCACTGTGAAACAGCCACTCTGCTGTTTTGCATCTCACAGCTAACCAGGCTCCAGAGCTCTCTTGACTTAAGTAGTAAGACTATCTTCCCATGGCCTTTGTACCACACCAAGCCCATAGGAAGGTGGTATGGAATAAGTCTCTGAACTTTAATACGGGAACAGCCAGCTGTAATGTAGAGCAGCTGAATCCTGTCTGGGATGCAGGATTGTGATAAACATCACCCAGGTGATGAGTGGGCCTGTCAGTTTGATGAGAGGCCCAGCAAAATGAAGGATCTTGGTGTCTGTGCTAAGCAGCTGGTGTTGCGAAAAGCAATCTAAAGGAGAGATGCTTAATTCATAACATGCAGCTCTATACACATGGCAGCCTTGTTTCCTCATGGTTTGACATGTTTCCATGACATAATCACTCCTGGACTTTCCTTCCTTTTCACACAAGAGTCAAAACCACTGAATGGTTTGGAGGATATTCTGGCAGGAGAAGGGCACTTGCAGGTAAAGAGGATTACTTTTTGCATTTGTTAAGTGCTACACCCCACCCTTTTGCAAGACACCCCTCAAGCAGAAGTCACATATGTTTTGCTCTCCATGTCGACCTGCTTAAGAGAGATTTTAATAGTAGAACCTGCTAAGATCTGTCTTGCTGAGTTTTTAAATTTGGTGCCTTTTCACAGCACAATGCCTCTGTTAATTTAACAAGCTGAGGAGGATTTATAGCTCTGACTTACAAGTTTATAAATTGTTATTGCTTTTCTTGAGTTTTTAATTTAAACCAGTTGCAAAGCTTGGGAATATCTCATGGAGAATGATTTAAATCTGGCCATGCTGCACGTCTGTAACCGGAGACAGTATAATGCAAGACTGCGATCTTGCTAAAAATAAGAGGAGAGGTAGCCTGCTGAATGGACCCATGGAAAGAAGGATGACCATTACACCTGATTGTATTACTACACACAGTATATATCATGTTGTGCACGTTGCCTGTACTTTGCTGTCTATCAGATATATCATTTTGTATTAATAGCAATGGTTAGCATTTCTCCTGGCCTCATCATATGGAGGCGAAACTGTTTTTTTTTTCCAAAGGAAGACATTACTTCCATCCAGCAGACAAAGAAGTTAAGATGGCAGAATGAGAAGGGAGTCGCTTTCAAAGGTTCAGAGACCATTTAGAACCCTAGCCCCCACTGCAAACACTCTCATTTATACCTCTGAAAAGCTGTCCTGATGAGTTTGAATGATGGCACTCTTAGGGCTACAGCCTAGTTCCCCTTCTCTTCTTGTGACATCTACCAATTTGTATTGAACAGGCCTCACTGTACTCAAAGAGGAAAATGGAGTGTCTTAGCATGGTGCCACTGCAAGCTACAGATGGCAGGGAGGACTGGCCAAGCTATGGTAGAGTTGGTTGGACATGCAGTGGGAAGCACAGAATAGATACGTTCATGTGACATATGTGGGAACTTTGAAAAATGTCTGCTTTCTCACGCAGGGTATCTCATGATAGTGTCTCAAAGGAAGAACTGTAACCTATATGCTTGTACAGTACTTTAGCAATGTGAAAAAATACTGAGCTAGTCTTCTGCCATCTACAGGATTCATAGATGCTCAGATGCTTAAAACTTAACTGCTGTGAGCTTTCAATATTGTTACCATTAGCATAAAGCCTGTACCCCAAGAGATGCGAGATGTTAATGAAAAGGTGCTAATCCTTCCCAGCTTCTTGGGACTTCAGCCCCATGTGGGATCAGTCCCAGAGGAACCGTGCAACTCTCTGCCTCTAACTTTAAAGCACCGGGAAATGAGTAGCCTTCATGTTCTTAATTTCCAGCAAAGAATGTCAGTGTTGGGCTGGTGCATTTGCCTGAACCAACACAGAGACAGATTAAGGTCCCCTCCACCACTTTTTGCCTTGCTGCTTCTGCAAAATGGCAATGGACCCATTCATGCAAATGTAGAAATAGTGTTTGTTTTAAGCAATAAAGCTGACACTGCTAGCTAAAGCAGATGTATAAAGTGGATCCTAAATCAATCTACATAGTTAATTTGGGACTTCTTACCTTTTAAATATTCCCAGAA
This sequence comes from Phoebastria nigripes, assembly GCA_035582835.1. Taxonomy (NCBI): domain Eukaryota; kingdom Metazoa; phylum Chordata; class Aves; order Procellariiformes; family Diomedeidae; genus Phoebastria; species Phoebastria nigripes. Next base: position 1,333,726 of record JAYKAV010000889.1, read on the forward strand.
TCATAAGGATGCCAAGAGCTGATCAGAGGAGATTCATGTCTCCTTTGGTGTAACAGTATTTATGTTAGTGCACATCCTGATAATTACTCAGTGAGAGTTTCAGACTGCCAGAAATACCTTGAGAATTCCCCTATGGGTGATTCTGTGGAGCAAAAGGAGAAAGTGAATATTAAGCATACTGTAGTAAATATTTTTTATCATACCAGCACTGCTGCAGAGCCTGAGCCAATTTGCTATTTAGCAATGCTGAGTCTTTCCATCTCAGCTACAGCAATCTGTGCCTATTGCTGCCTAACTCTAAAAAAAAAAAAAATCAAACCTGTTCTCACATTATAGCATAGAAGATGCACTTTTCATTTCATGCAGTGAGGGAGACTACAGCTCCATCAGAGATTTAGCTGGCCTCAAAGCTCATTTGGAGCTAAAAGCCCAATGAGAAATCCATAATGAGAAAGATCTGATAGTTTAATGCATTCCTGCAAAGAACTGTAATTTGCTAGGAAATGGATAGGATAATATCATTCCTGAGATCAACTGGAGGTCAGTGTGTTAAATTTCAGCTGTAAGTGTTGGTACAGAGGGATTCAATTAGGAATGGGTGACACAGTTCAGAGACAGTCACAGACTACGTGACACCTCTACGGAAATTCAGGTCAATTCTTAATCAAAACTTTAACATTCAGTTAAGTTTATTTTTCATTTTTGATTCCTGCTTCTGGTCAAGATGACTCAGTTCAATGTTGCATCTTGGTAACATTTGGATATGTACCCAAAACAAACCTCAAAATGTATTTATTAGAGCAAGATTCAAAGAACTCAAACCATATCCCATGGTACTGTACATGGTACAAGAGCTTTGTAAAACACAGTACTTGAACCATAGAACTTACAATCTAAATAGACAAGGCAGGAAAACAGTGTTATCAGGTGGAGAATTAAGTGAGCAGCTACCAGCTTTTCAGCAACTCAGTTCTCATTTAGACAACTAAGCAAGTTAAGTTTTTCAACGTCCTTGCTCTTTCTCTCAGCCAGTTAAAAACAGAGCATTTACATTCATCTAGCGACTATCTTCCCCTCTACCTGGTCTGAGAGCAGCTTTTGGAGAACTGTCAGAAAAGACTATTTGCTTTGTTCCTCCACTGTCATTCTCCCACCCTCAGTTCAGTGAAGTTAGCAACAGTAAGAGCTGCTCTTTCAGTTCTGTGTAGTAGTGTACTACATTTGCTAAGGCAAACACCTACAAGACAGGAAATGTATTAACAGCACTTGCTGATCAGACTGTCCAAGAAAAACTGTGGGAAAACTTGAGCAACTGATTGATCATACAGTGAGACTTTGTCTTGCCTTTCAGAGAGGGAAAAAGGCTGATGAGCAAATCACTATAGGGACAATATGGGGTTTTGGCTTATGGCTGGGTGACTCAGTGCTGTTGAAACCAAAATAATATACGAGAACTTAATAAATTAAAATAGCTTATTGAGTATTTGCTGTGCAGAAATAAGGCACATTTCTAATACAAATTCTGTGTGTAGAGAAGGTTCACATTGTTAATTGTAATAAGAGTTTTCTGCAAGTGAAGTATCTTTAGTATGCCAACTCTTTTTAGCTATAGATCTCAACTTATTCAAGAAAGGCAGTCTGTCACTGTGACCCCAGTATTTGTAATGGAATAACAAAAGGTACCAGAAAATTGAGTCTCGCCCAAGGTAAGCAAATAACCACATTTGGAGAACCAAAAGGAGGTAACTCCTAGGTGCACATTCAACCAAGCAAGTATCAGTAATTTCACAGATTTGAAATAATGACCAGAGATACTACCTGGTATTTTATATATGGAGAAGTGCCAAACAATTTTAAGGCAAGATTGACTAGGAAATGAGATACAACAGAAAGAGAACTATCATTACCTTCTAAGGATGCTACTGCTGCTGTGGGATTTATAGGCAAACTAAATCTGGAAAGGCCTGAACTAGTGAATTAAAGGGAAAATGTTGAAATACATCAAACTGATCACCTTGGAGCTAGTAAGAAAACAGCATAGAAAAAATCCACTGCATGAAGATGGTGAGAGGGGTAGAGAGCTGAACTTCAGAAAAATTTGTAAAGCCAGAGGTGGGGTTAATGCGTCTTTAGGATTAATGTAGTCATAATATAACACTGCAAAGAGAGAGCTGGTCATAAATTGCTGCAAGGGAAGGGGATGACAATGGGGAGTCTGTGTGGACTTACTGAATAATAGTATCATAGCATCTGCTCTACAATATGGTTTGAACTTTGCAAAGCCCCACTGTATAACTCACTTGTCATTTGGGCTGAGGAACAGATGACAGATCTGCCAGTAGTGCTCAAAACCAGGCCTATTAATTACTATTTTTTTTTTCAAAGAGAAGTTTCTAAACCAGCTGTTCTCACTGAGGCAGTGTTTCAGGAAATAGATCTGACTCCATTTAAAAAAAAAAAAAAGTATAGTAGAATCTAGTAAAGGTTCCTGTAAAAGCAAGAAAATGTTCAAAATGAGAACTGTAGCAGCTTCAGTTAGCTTACAGCACAAAATTATTTACAAAGCCATGGAGAAACATTACACTGGAAGGGACCAACTGGGCCATCAAGTCTAAGCTTTCATGATGCAACGATAACAGCAGTGATACCAGCTATTAAACAGCACACCTGAAGATGCTTTTCCCCCTCTCCAGCAATATTCCAAGATTGTTCTGAGAAAACAGAATAAGATAGAGAGGGCTGCTGCCTGTCTTCCAGTCTGAGTTTGCAAGTGAATTCAGCATCTATTTGAAAAAACTCTGACCAGGGTACCAAAGTGGTTGCTAAGCTCATCTGTACACTTGATCCTTTTCTTTTGGGTGCTGACCAGATGGGAATCTCTCAGAAGTCTTTCAGTAAATGAAAGTTTTCCCAAATCTCTTAGGTAATGTAAGATCAATCGAGTGCTGTCAACAGCATTATTACTAAAAAGTGAAGTGATTGTTGCCTTTGCAAAATGGAAATTTAGCAGTTGTGCTAATATTCTGATTTGGACCACGATATAACTGTACTTTGATTGTACAAGGAGATAATCTATGCCTCAAAAAGTCTGTATCATTACTCTTGTTTTCCTTCCCTAATCTTTCTTCTGCCTTACCTTTTATTGAGTACATTTAAGAAATGCCAACTTTAGCAGGATGGTAGAAATTGAGACACAAATTTACAACAGAAGTGTTCATTTCCTCCTTTCACAGGATACATGTAAACACTTGGCCACTCAGCTTGCTAGGAAATGCAGCAGTTAAGTCAGAAGCAGTCATCTGTTCTGGCAGTATACACGACTCCTTCACCTGAAGCCAGCAGCACAAGTAATAGAGAAAGATGGATGGACATAGAGCAAGGAGCAGATGAAAAAGACACGAAGCACACTGCATGCAGCCTCAAAAGTAGAATGCCACCAACTCCCCTTTAAAGTATGCTCATCATGAACAAATGCAGCAGAAAAATAGCCAAAGACAAATTTGGTATAACAGATGATCTAGCTATACAATATTTACTGATTCATTCTACCTTCATAGGTATCTTTCTACACGCATAAACATGAAACTATAGGAAAACACATGCAGGTTGCAGTTAATGAGATGAGGACACTACCGTGGCACTAAATCAAGTCACAATTTGTTCCCCATAGAACAGATGAAGTTTTAGGGCCCCAGCAAGTCAATACCAAAGTTTGAGGGAGGGAGGGAGACCTTTTTACCCAAAGTATTAAGTAAATGAACTGTTAGTCACTATAACTTTTTTCTGCTGAGGTATGGCAGCAGAAACTTTCAAAGCTGCACTGAGAACCACTTGTGTGCATATATGTATTAAGTTGGGAGCTGCTGGTTGCCTTCTCTAGTACTAAACAAGTGATCACATTAACAGCAATTACATCAGGATCCATAGATCTGAAATGCACACATCACAGGGGGTAGCCAAACTGTCACATGAATACAGCAAATTATCCCCGTCTTGCAATTTCCACCTCTGCTCTTACTTCTCCTCCTTGCCAGATAATATACTATGCTGATTTCATGTTCCTTTTTCATGCTCATTAACTTGTGCTATTTAGTTCTTGTTTGACATGAAAATGGGAAGTGTTATCCATGGAACAGATTCCTTCCCTCTAATCAAATTGCTGTCTGAAAATAGAGCATTATTACTGCTTTGTTTCCAGCTCCTGTTCAGTGTTAGCCAGACTGTGCATTCAGGCTCAAAAGCCTCTGGTTCAGTTAACTTCTGGTTTAAGTTGTGCTCTGTTCCATGTATGAAGGAATGCAAAATCAGAAGACTTAAAGAGTAACCTGATTCTCGGGTCAGAAATCAATGAGGATCTATCTAATCCAAACCTTGATGAAGTTGTAAAATGTTTCGGTGAATTTTTGTTTCAAACCTTTATGCATGGAACCTTGTCTGGGGCAGAACAAGTATACTTAGTGAGTTCACGAGGGTCAGAAAGGACATGTAAGGGATCAGCACCAAGTTTGGGGTTGAGATAAACCTGCAGCTCTATGTGTGAGCCCTTGGTGACTCCTTCCAAGCCACTCTGCATTGTAGGAACTACTGCCACTGTACTCAGAAAGAAATAAAGACTTTGGCAACAATACCAGGTCTGCTGCAGCCAAAGAGCAAAACCCTCAAAAGTACTATGTCAGTCACATGAACCACAGTACGTCATCTTTGCATGACAACAAGGCTAGGAACACCTAACAACAGAACTCATTTATACCAAACCAAGCAAGCATACATCCTAAATCCAGATGTTACCTTAGCAGGTGTGTTGCTTTCAATTTGTCTTTTATATCAATATAATTTGGGATGTTTCTGTACTTGCTGTTCAGGTTGTGAGCATGAACAAGACCTATTTCAGACACCACTGGTAACAGCAAACGCAAGCCATTGCAAAGATGAACAAGAACACTCCAGAGATAAGACATACTAGCTCAGTGTTGAACTGATACAACTATATATGCTCCAACAATTTTCTGTATGAGCATACAGACATGTCCTTACATATTTTCCATTTTACCAGAGGACCTAGTTTATATATATATATATAGTAATTAAGAAAGGAATGAAAAGCATTAAACAAATCTGATGTTAGCTTTAACACACAAAACAAGTAAGGATCAGGGAGAGGCAGAGAAACCCACGATGCTCCCTGCATAGTCCCTGTCCTATGAACAGCATTTCTAAAATGAAGATGATCATTTGCATCACATGAATATACAAGAATGTTAATAGGAATAGAATGTGTTTGAAGTCTATTCAAAAACTCATTAAAGCTATGAATTAAGGTAAGTTAACTGAATTTCACTCTATCATGCCTATGCATCACCTGATAGCATGTCCAAAGTCAGGTCTCTATATATTACCCAGCGAGCTTTACTATAAACATGCCCTTTGTCTTATTTAACTCCTCAATATAGAATAAAAGTTCCAGCCTTATGCTGTTTTTCTGCAGAGAGGCAATTTTTTTTTCCCAGATAAATGTATGCCATATAGAGCAAACAGCATACATCTATAATGACTTTAAAGCACTGTGGTTTTCTCTAGATACTGCTACAAGTACCAGATTCCTCTATACTTCTCTTTCACTGTGCTACCGTGCTCTGTTCAATACAGAATAGTCAGTAGATGTGCTTACTTAGGTATTTTGCTTTGTCTCTTGTGGCCTTCACATATTTATAAAAAATGATCAGATCAAGTTCTACCTCACTGGCCTGTTTAACAGACTTGGAGCCAATCCCTATGTTGTAGATTATCTTCTCACTAGCATCAATGGTCAAATAGCTAAGGCACATCTTAGAGCCTTAAAAACATTGGATGCAATTCACAAGTCTCTGCTGGACTGGGGTTTTTTTAGACAACTTAAGGCTAGTCATTTAAGCTGTTTATCAAAGGTATTTAGGCACTTCAACTTTCATTGATTTAGGGTTTAGGCATGTGAATACATTTCAGGATCAGGACTTGTTCTTACTTCAGATGACTTGTTTTTCCTCTGACAGATGTACTACACAGATACATATAACAAAGCATTATATAATTACCTAGACACCCATGGCTTGTGTAGAGGCTTGCTCCTGAGTCACCGTGTTTCATTTCTTTAAGAAAAGTGATCATCTCCTACTTAGATCTTTTCTGAACTGTCACACACTGATTCATCAAGAACTTGAGAACAAAGTGTTTTGATCATTTAAAAAATAAAATACAAGCAAAGTAAAGATACTTGCAATGAAATCTTTGATGTTTTATAGATTAAGAGAGTCTCTCATGAATAACAGTCATTTCTTGTGTCATCTCTTTTCTGGCCTTGAGAGTTTTCATTAACTGAGATTAACATTACCTGGAAAATAATTAAACTAGTTTATAGTCTGGCCTTCCCATCAGCACTAGTAATAATTAATCAGCACCATCAATAGATTTTAATAGCATTGAAATTCTGATTCACTGCATTATTCCTCAGCCCCACACCACCCACTTCTATTCTTAGTTTCACTGTGTGCAGGAAACAGTATTCCTTAAGACAGTATCAAGAGGACAAATACAGAAACTAACATTAACCCTCATTTTCACTGTTCCTGTAAGAAAATGTCATATTTTTCTACACAATTGCCCAGCATCATTCACCACTGACCTGTGAATCTGAACTCATCATTCAGGTTCCCTGTTCAGCTCCACAAGAACAAGCTTCTGTGAGGAAGCCAAAATAAGGAGAAAAAAATTATACAAAAAGAAAGGTTCTCCACCTGGCACAATCCCATCTCTCCTTTTGGTTGTTGTTACTGTTCTATTCACTGGCAACAAGCTCAGCCTAAACTTTGTTAATCACATCAGAAATGGAACAGGGCTTTTCTAATCTTTTATTTTCATGTAACTTGAATGAAACTGAGTCTTACCTCCTGAAAAGAAAAAAGTCGGGGGGGGGGAATCAATAGTCCTGCTGGCACTAATACATATATGACTTACAGAATGGCCAATTTTTCTTCATTCTTTCTGATCACAGAAGATAAGTGATGCAACACCAGTTTTTGTTCAGGTCAAATGCATCATAATTATCTTATACCACTTCATTCCTACTTAAGAGAACAGGCAATTTCTTGTCAGCAGCCAGGACAATGTTACACTCCTCGGTTTACTGAAAAATGAGTGAAAGGTCAAAGTAATCCTAAAGATCTTCTGTTCTTAAACCTTATGTTGAAATACAGGCATATTTTTTATATATATATCAGCGAGAATCCATCATATTTTGAAACAGAGTAAGAGGATTAGTAGCAAGCACAGTTCAAGTTTCTGGGATAGCTGAAGTGGATATTGCATTGTTTACTTGGGTTAGGAACTCTCATTTCCATTTGTAATATCCAAAGGCCTGATTTTCATCATCACTGCATCATTAGTTATCGCTATTGTTCAAGTAGGAGTAATTTCACAGCTGCCCAAAAGAACTGGATTTGTACAGTATGAATGAGAAGCCCTACAATGCTGACAATTTTGGCTATTAAGGATTCTACGTGTTTTCAGCAACATTAGGTATTTTAGACAAGTTCCCTGCTTTTTGCCTTTTCTTGAAGAGAATCTCAATGCACTGCTAAGTTACATTTCTGCCCTTCATACCAGAGCTGCATTTCACTAGCAGAACTACTGGCCATTTAAAAAAAAAAAAAGACAAAACAACACAAACCCAAGAGGTTATTCTGATCATATCTTCATCAGCTTTACTACTTCAAGACTTGTGATGCAATAGACAGCAATGGAGAGGAAAAAGCAACAACCGACAGTTTCTGTGAGTGATTCTTGCAGGAAAGATTTGTGTTTAGATCTGATGCAAACCGATCAATGAGACAGTAGAAGCATATGAATTAATTGAATCCCTTGCAATTGAAGCAAATAGAGTCCCACAGATTTCACTAGGCCCTTACCATAACAACTGTAGGAAATCTAAGCTAACCAAAGCAAAGTTGCCCTAGGGGAAAGGACCCAGTATATCTACATTCCCCCCCTCAGTGAGATTGCCACCATTTTGTTCTCTTGAACATTTTACTTTCATTTTCACTGTTTGGTTCTACTAAATGCTGATGGAGAGAGAAAGACTCCAGCTAAATCACTTACTCTGGGATTTCTCTCTGTCTAGGTACACTACACGCAAAGGAGACACATCTCCCCCTAGGGCAGAGTTAGTGACTTCAGTACTTTATCAGAAGAGGATAGCTTTAATTCTGTATTTCTTTATGTCTATGGGGTTCTTTTAATTAACTTCTGGGTTACTCAGTAAGCTGAATATTATATAGCCTTTGTGAGAGATGGATTAACCATTTCCTTATCACCAGGAACCACATTTTACTAGTACAACATCTGTTCCAAGGAATACATGCACTTGAGACCATGCAGAAGCACCTCAGCACATGATGGAAACCTGCAAGCCCTGTGTAACTGAGTTTTACAACTTGAAGATGCAGGAAAAAATGAAATTCCAGGTACTTCATACGCCTCCAAATGCAATGCTTAATCCAAGTAATCCAAAAGCAATCTTGTTGGCAATCTAATTGTGTTTTCTAAGGAAGAGACTGCAGTAACAGTTTGTTTACATATAATTGGATCCCTTTATATGTTTGTATTGTGCTTATTTCTGAAACCTTTCAAAATTGAAAGGTCTCCTGTAATACTTGACTTGGCTTTTCACTCTAACCTGAGGGATTACACATTATTTTGCACATAATAGCCCAGACAAATATGAATTTTGTATTAGTACTGATCAGAAAGTACAGCTATCCCTTGAGGACCAGCAACCAGGACATGCAAGAAAAACTGAGGAAATTGCACTGATTTTTAAATTGCTTTTTATTTTGATTTGTTTTTCTCAGCAAGCTCTTACTGTCTAGATCAGCTTCTCTGTTGTAAATGCAATTCAGTGGGGAAAACAAGGGAAGAGAGACTTTACATTTGAGACAATTTTTAAAGTTATCACAACTTTTTCACGGAATATTGTTTATTTGCATCTGCACACTAAAGTGCTTGATTAATAGACAGATTTCAGAGTGTGCATCCCTCACTGATACTATTCATAACTCTTAATTGGAAACACTTCATTTGCCTCTTACACTCCATTAAGGATTACTAGAGGACTACAGTGAAATAGAAGACCAGAAGTTTCTTGTGACTGAAGAGAAAGCACACCCTCACCCTCGCATAGAAACGACACAGAGTTCCTTGTGCAGACAACAGCTAATGTCACATTCATTCCAAAAAACTATGTTCACTGACTGTTTTTTTCCTTTAGTCTTGTGGCAGAGTTTCAACTCCAGCTTCCCATACACTATAGTAACCAAATTTGACATGCAAGCATTATTGCCTAGGGGTGAATTGGACTACAAATTTAAGGACATAGGATCTTGCCAAGCTACATCAACTCAACAGCCCATCAAGACATTATGCTGACTCCAGCCATGGCTACTACCTGATGCTTGAGGAGACGCTAGACCTCTATCAAGCTAAAACAATTGTGCAATAATTTGCAGCAGGGGAATTCCTTCTTGACACCACCACCCCTCCCCAAGTGCTCAGTTAGCAGAAGTGTAGGAACTAGAAACAGAAGAAACTTCTAGGTTTGTGTGCTAGATCCCATTACCCAGAACTCTCTCCCTACCAGGATTTGGTTCTTACCTATTTCTTTCTCATGTACCTGGAGAACATGGTGACAAGTCCTGGAACAGGAACCTGACAGGAATAGAGCAGTCAACACTTACTCTCCTGTCATGGTCCCTTGTAAGTATGCATATTTGCTTGCCCAGTCAGATATAAAATAGACAGGAAGTCAAAGAAAAGCATTATCAGGTGACATGCATTTGAGACAGGAAGAACACTATTTGCTTAAAAGCCTGCTGACACAGTTGAATCCCATATTTCTGGATTGCAGTAAAATAGTCTTCCCTAGACTTCACTTTGGAGAAATCCTGATGTATAGGAACAACCCGAAATTTGCAGTACCAGTTCAATCCAGTCATTCTACACAAAAATCTTTTATGCTTGCTCTCTTCAGAAACAAAAGATGCAGTCTTCATCGCTATTTCTGACAATCCCAGCCTGACACTTGTAAAGCTATTCAAACCAAGCACACAAGATTTGTCAGAACAAGGCTGACATTTTAAATGAAGAATAATGATAAAATGTCTAAAAATGTGCTGCAGAAATACTCTCACAGATAGTACTGGCAATTTTAATACAACCTCAAAGTGTTACCATGTAAAAATCAAACCAGAAATTCTTTCATGTAACTAAACATGGAGTTAAATTATGTAAAAGCTGCAAGTACTCTGATGCAGAAGGGGGAATTCACAAGTCCTTGTTTTGTGGCTTAATGTATATGTACATTTTGCATTAAGAATTACGCTTGTTTCACTTTCACCCTTGACAGAAGTATAGCTATTTCATGAACAACAGCCAATGGAAAGTAAAGATTCCTCATAGCCAAAGGAAATGAAGTCTCTTCTGTTCTGTTGAGCTAATTAGTATGAATCCTTCTTAAACATTTTAGATGTGTGCAGTGCTATAACAGCACTAATAATGATGATTTATTTTATATAGCTGAAGATCATGAAAGCTATAATGTGTGGACAAACCAGTTGAGCATATAATACACTGAGTTTTGTTACCCTCCGCATTTGGTAGTTGTCCTGGTTCTGGCTGGGACAGAGTTAACTTTCTTCCCAGTAGCGGGGGGGCGGGGTGCTGTGTTTTGGGTTTGGTATAATAGGAGCGTTGATGGCCCATTGATATTTTGGTTGTTGCTGGGTGGTGCTTGCACCGGGGACTTTTTGGCCTCCCATGCCCTGCCAGGTGCATGGGAAGCTGGAGGGAGAGCATAGCCGGGGCGGTTGACCCAGCTGGCCAATGGGGTATTCCATACCATGTGACATCATGCTCAGTATAAAACATCGGGGGTGGGTGGGGTGGGGGGCTCTGGCATCACAGGACAGGCTCTCACATATCAGCCTGGGCGTCGGTTGGCAGGTGGTGAGCTGTTGCATTTTGCATTACCTGCTTTGTATATTCTATTATTGTTGTTATCACTGTTATTGTTACTGTTCTACTTTGTTGTATTTCAATTACTAAACTGTTTTTATCTCAACCTGCAAGTTTTCCTACTTGCGCCCTCCCGATTCTCTCCCCCATCCTACCGGGGGGGGGGGGGGCATGAGCAAGCGGCTGCGTGGTGTTTAGTTGCCGGCTGGAGTTAAACCACGACAGTAGTGCATTATAGTGGAATCCTGTTGTCTTGTTACAGTGAAGCCTGAATCTTTAACATTCACATTGGTTAATGTCAATGAGAATTTAAGAGATTTTATTCTGCTTCCCTCATCCTCCTTCCCAGTGGAAGCTAAGCATGCCTAATGCTATAACATGCTCAAGTTGAAGACAGACTAAGCTATTTCAAAAGTAAAAATTTATTGGAAAGCTCCAAAGATAGAATCACTTCTCAGGCAAGTAAAGGGGAGTGGGAAAATCTAAGTATGCACACATGCTTTATACTCTGCTGAATTCTCAGAGTAGATATGCCCCTTTTAGGACTGCTTTATTGTATAAGGGCAGATCAAACTGAGCACTCTATCCCTCATTTATCATCTCACTAATCCATAATTAAAAATTAAATAATTAAGTACAAGAAACCATTAAGTTCTTTAAACAATTATAGTAAAGAGTCAGTTAAATATGATGGGCCATTAAGTTATTATTGAATGAAGTTGCTGTGTTTGCATAGTACTAACTTGCTTCCTCAAAAGTATGTAGTGCCTGGTAACTTGCACCCATCTAAGGTCTGTTAAATAGATATAATTCTATCCCACAGTCCAATAAAAGCAGCATGTCAAAATGCATATTTTAACATAGCTATAGAGCTCGCTCTCTCCCCTGTGGTTTGAGGGTAATTTAGCATGGAACATTTCCCTACTAATATCAAGAAAGATGAAACATCAGAGCAGAGGTGGTGTCAGCCAGCAGATGGTACTGTAGGCTGCCATACTGCAGGCTACAGAGGACAGGCTAGGCTGCTGTCAGTTTCTTGCATATCAAGCTGCTAGGGAGTGAGCCCTGGCAGAGGTTGTGCTCTCAGCCTCCTTTCTCCCAGGGTTCTGATGTCAGGAGACAGGCAGCTCATTATACCATGGAGCCAGCTGCAGGAAAGTCAACTTTTCAGGTAGCCAAAGGCATCTTGTCTGTCAACAATCTAGCAAGCAATGTATACCAGAAAGCATTTTCTGTACTCCCACCTTTACCTCACAGTACCACTTCCCTACTGCTGTGCATCTCTGGGTGTGCAGAGAGAGGGCAGTCACATACTTTCTCACGGCTGGGAGCTCTTGTTTCCTCTCCCTCACTAGTTCTATTTTGCTCAAGGACAAGCAGCTGTTTCTCAGACAGTATGGAACCCAGCCCTGTGCACAGTATCAGAATAAATCACTGGTAATCACTTACACCCCTCTCAACTCTATTTTAGTTATTGCAGGCTCTTCTTTTCCCAGTTGCTTTCCCAGGGAACCTAGACCCTGTCTGTAGGGCAAGTTTCACCGGCTCTCCAAGTCACCTTTGGTTACCTAGGATGCAATATCATCTGTATGATTTTTATCCACACAGAACAAGACACCAAAAGTAGCAAATTCTCACTGGCTAAGGTAAGTTGCATCTCCTTGCATTTTCTAGGAGCCAGAGGCAAGTGATGAATCGAGCTCAGGGAAGCAGTATAATTTGCAAAAAACCTTAACTTCATGGTATGTATGATTTGCTTGCTTCATGAGATTGGGGGTTCTTTTAGGATATGCAGATGTCTCTGGAGGTCCACTAAGCTAAGAAAGGCATTTTTTGGCACTTTTTTTTTTAGCACCTCAGTCTATTCCTGGTTTCTGATTTCCTACATGCACCCTCCCCTGCTCCCCCCAACATAAACTGCATTGCTTATGGAACATGAAGATTTTTGTTTAACAAGACAGGTGACGACCCACTTTAGAATTGCATGATTGGCAACTGAACAGAAAAATGTGCTTTAATTACTAGTCTCTCTGGGGAAGATTGTAAATAGTTGAGCTGGTTCTTATATGACAGCACTTAGCAGATTTTATTTTCTTTTCTCATTTTGAAACTCTAAGTTTACAGGTCCACGAGGCACCATTTGGAACCGCTGCTGGAATCTTTACTAGAATAACTGTCCCTCCTGGGGACCCATTCCCCACTCCTTTGGGAATGTACATACCATACCCTAGCTGAGCAACAATTCACTCTTATTTAATGACTAACACTGTTTCCCCTAATTAACTAAGCTAATTGGGAGAGTCAGGTTACTTTGGGTTTAGACCCATCTGCACCACCCATTCTCTGAGAAGTTAAATAAGTCACTTCAGCTAATGTTTTCAGGAGTGGCACTCTGAGGTGTGATCTTACAGATTCTGAGGTGTCATAGCCCCTGTTGGAGTCAGAAGTGAAGGAGCTCTTTGGAAAACTGTGGGGCTGGGCTTGTAGAACTTGAATTCCGTTTCCCCATCCTTCAATTTCATCATCTGTAGATTGCCAATAACTTAGTAGTTCCTCAGACTTTAAGACCCAAGAGAATTTCAATGGATGATGACTGAATAAGAATGGGTCTTATTTTTTCAAGAAGTTCTAACAGAACAATGCCACTTTCACCATATAGTAGTAATGTCTCTTACCTTGGTACTCCATGTTCTCTCATGACACCAAAAAGCTGAGGAACTCAGTCCCAAAGTCCTTCAGCACATGGTCATCTTTAATGTATTGGGAGTTCCTCAGTGAACCAGGATCTCTTCCCGAACTGAGTAAAGATAAACATCACATATGCACTACAGACTAAGCAAGTTACTGTCTCATAATTTAGATGTAACATAATTTAGATGTAGCCACAGATTCCCAAGGGGAAGCTAAGAGCTGCAGGCACGTCTGAAGCCCCAGTTTATCACATTAACCACTGTATCATTCTTCTGTCCTTCTGTCTCGCAGAACTCCCATCAAGTTAACAGCTGTCCTTCAGACTGCTTTGCTAGGTGGCTCACATGCATAAAACTGTGCACAGCATTTAACTAGCTGTTTTTTCTTTGTCTTCCCCTTGTGCATTAAAGACTGAAAAATGAGCATTGAAAAAATTTCCTCAGTCAGCAACCTGCAATCTATTATGGCAATTAATCAAAGATATACTTTGTCAACTTCTCCTTGTTCTCTTATGCTTTATGATCATGTTGTTATTTCATCAACACAATAAAAAGGGATTAATCTTCATTGCTGGGAAAATTGTTTTCGGGACTAGGGGTAGCAGCCTTAGCTACGCTACTGATCTTGTGGTCCAAATCAATCCCTGAGAGCAGAATTAATTATTTTTAACTGGGATGCATTCATTAAGCCCTAGCAAGCGCATTTTCAAGTTTTGCACATTATGATAATACAAATCTGTCATTCAGGACAACGTATTCATACAGTCACTGCAGGTTCAGCAAGCAAAATATGAGGGTTGCATGCAACTGAACAGACTTGTTAGGGTGACTGTGTATATGGTGGTGTAATATGCCTACAAAAAACAAATCAGTATGCTATTGCACTGTTTGTTACTGAAAAGAATAACTGCAATAATTACACTCTTATGATGAATATTCTACAAAGCAGTAACCATAATTTAATCTGTTACAAAGTGTAACATCACAAATTGTTTTTTCTAGTCTGGAGACTAATTACACAGCAGATACTTCACAGTGCAGATTGACATACTCTGGTATTTTGATCCCTGTTATCAATACAAGTTCATACAACTTTGTAATGAAGCTTTCAGAATTTAGGAAAGTCCAGCTAGGAGAAGACATGCAGGATGTCTCTGCAGCCACAGAGACCGCCTTGACCATCCTAACTGTTTCCCCATTCCCCTGCAGTTTCCCCTAGAATATCAGCTCAGCTTAAGTTTATTATCCTTAGATGTTTGATTGATGGTCCCAGCCAGGACTTGCTGTTAAGTGTACTTAAGAACTAACAAAGTGACATCCCATATCTTGCCTGAGCCATCTCAAGTGTAAGCTCCATAAAAACCCAATATCCAGTAACTTAACAGAGCACCATTTTGCAACACTCATAACATCTGCAACATCCCCAGTCACTTTTTAAAATTAGCTGGTGCCACAGCATCTCATTTCAGTGGTCAAAGACTTTTTCTTTTATTGTAGTCACTATGTTCTTACCAATGCATTTCAGCAGGATTGTCCAGAAATTAATGCTGTAAATGTCTGAAATATTTGCAAGTCAATTGCAGCACCCTAAATCTTTACACTGACAGTGGAACTTCAGAGCATCAAGTTCATGTGTTCTTTGCTTTTCTCATTACTCAGTTTGACCTTACCATTCGCTCATTGCCCACAAAATATTGATTAGCTACAGAATCTCCGTGGCCAGCACTGTAAAACCAGCCATAGATTTACATTCTGGAAAGAAGTTCTGACAGGGCCAGTAACAACCTGAACACCTTCTTTTTTATTACCAAGTGGATAGAGGGCTCATTTCACCAAATCAGTAAATAATTGGTTTCAGCTTAATGTTCTTGTAGTTAAAATGATTACTAACAAGACTCAGTCAAGAAAAAAAATACAGCACTAGCCTCAGGTACATGTACTAATACACAAAGATCTTAAGTGTGTAATAATACTCGTAAAACATTTAGCTCATATAAAAACAGATGCATAATGTGAAATTCCTCCCTGTGGACACAGCCAGTACTTTTTAATCTCTTTGAATAAGGGTTGGATGTAGATAGTCCAGATACACATGGCACTTACTACTATAATATTCAGTCATTTCACAGGTCACAGCTAACTTCTGCTCTCTGGTATTTTGGGGATAATTTCAGAGGAACTTCACTAGCAGCACAAACAACTGTGCTCTGGTCTGAAGCAATGGTTAAGTGTTCACACGTCTAGAATCTGTGGTCAGTGGATCAGACACTCACCTGCTCAAAAAGCCATCTAGAGCACTGACCCTCCTGAGCCACAGCTCAATGCCCAATATGTATGAAAGTTTTCTGCAGGGAATGCAACAATGGGAAAACTCTTCTCTGGTTTCAGCTTCTGGAAAACTGGTTTTTGCTTCATAAGTACAAAATTCAGAGATACAGTTTGTTCTTCACTACCCAAGGGAAAAACAGATCATTTTTCAGGTCTTCATGTCAGCTGCATTCCATCCTATGCCATAATACAACAGCAGCCTTACAAAGGCACTCCTGCGCTACAGTCTACCCAGCACCGATTACAGCTCCTAATAAATACCTCCTTCAGTGGCCATTAGAGAAAAATTCCTTTTTCTACCAGTGTGCTTCCTGCTCCTGACACTTCTTTAAAAAGCCTGCTCACAGAATATTCACTGATGATTTATCAGCTTAATACCTGCCCCAGCAGCACACAACTGCTGCTTGCTACAATCTGGAGTTCATGCACTGCTAGAGCTTTGGCTGCTACAGTTTATTTCCCTGATTAGACTGTAGACCTATCAGACACTTTTCCCACTCTTACTGATTGGGGAGGGCGGGTGAAGGGAAAGGAGTTTCTATTTAACAGCTTTGTTACTACAGAAAGAGTATTTTAGAGCATTAGCAAAATCAAGTGAACTGCTAATTTTCCACACATGCCAATATCCAAGCAGCACGTAAGTTAGAGGCATTTCCTTGCAATTCCCAAGGTAGGGGAAGAAAGGGAGAATACCGATTCAAGAAGAATAGTCAGATTTACTACTGATGTTTTATATGAAACTGGTCTGTTATGCCCTTGGGAATCACTCTTAATCTCCCTCAGCCAACTTTTCATCACCTTCTAAACCATAAGTTTATGCAGAAAGGAAAAGACAGTAGAAAGCCATTTTGGAGTTTTACCCCAAAATTCTGGAATCATGAAAATCGTTCATGGCCAAAAGAAAAAAGGAAAGAAGCTATTGATTCAGATCTGGTCTTGTTTTAATTTACCAGAGGTGGAAGTAGGCACACAGATGGCCTGAATAGCATATCTAAACCCTTAGACTTCCTAATGTACCAAGTCCAATGACAAAAGCAGGTCTCCTTTCCCAAAATTGTTCAAGTAAGCAACATGCAAGAAACCCCCCTAGTAATGAAACTAGTCAGGTACCACTAACTTTTTCCCCAAATGTTACCATTTACTGCACTCTGTCCCACACCTCTGAATCCATTATCAACTGCATTGCCACTTTAGTATCTCCAGGCCCTCCCAAACTGACCAGTCCAGGGCATCCTGTTTGACTGAGGTATTAAAAAAATCACTGGTTTAAGAATCAGTCTGTAACTCAATTTTAATTATTCTTGGAGAAATTGCTTCCATCTAATCACTGCCCTGACTCTGGGTCACGTGCTTATCTCTAGCCCCTTGGAACACGTCTTGTGATAATCCAGTAGCACCAGGTCAAAGCCAATTGCTCTGCTTATGTCAGTCTTTTGACAATTGAGCCTTCCTCTTGCACTGCAGGCAAACTAACACAGAGACAATAGTTAATATGGGCATGCAGGGGAGGGAATGAAAAAATAGTACCAGGTCTCACTCTTAGTTAGTAGTGCATAGAAGCAGCATAGTTTATGTTACCAAATTGTCAGCATCCCAAGAGCAGCCAGAAGTGCACTATCATGAGATGGATTTTCATATGGGCAAATCCAATAGCAAAAATGTTTAACCAAAAAAAACGAAGAGAAGTTGGTGACATTAACCAGGAGAATCTAACGGAGGGGTTATTACATTTCTTTTTGTTTGATTGGCTCAAGTATAACATGATAGACCTGGCAGATACTTTAATTAGACGTATATGAAAACTCATACCCTTTGTAACAATAGTAGCAGTTCAGATGAAAACACAGAAACAAGTTTCCTAAATTACTAATTGAAGTCAGTTAAGTTGCAAGGAAAATTCATGGGAGAAGGCTTTGATCAGCTTGTCCCATCAAGCTTGTGAGCAAGCAGAACATTGTGTGCTATCTTGGTCTCTAACAATATCCTACCAAGATAAAACAATGCATGAACATGAGATGCTCCAAGGATATCAGCAGCAAGAGTGACTTCCTTTAATTTTCACTAGTAGTCATCCTATTCAAGTGGAATGAATTTGAACTCTCAAAATAAGTTTAACTCCTGCAGCAGAAGCCCATTTTGCGAAACTGTTGGCCAGCATACAATAATTTCAACAATTTAACTTCCACTGTCTGAATAACAAAAATTAGGCCTCTGAGTTCAAGGTCTTTCCAAAAACCATGTTCCCTCAGGATGCCTCTAGCATAAGAGTACAATAATTGCTGAAGCTTGGTTATGGACAAACAAGGAACTCAAATGACTAGGCTGCTGGCACCACCCTCATTCATCGATTTAAGAACATAGAGACATTAGGAAAAAAAAATTCCCTACAGCTTAATAGCTGTAATCGCCTCTCATGATATCCAGTTTCTCAGCCCTTACAGTTTCTGTAAACTTTTCCAATAGCTCATGAATTAGAAAAACTATGCCTTGAGTTATAACTCCACTGTATTAAAGTGATCATAATAGATTAGTGATAAATACAAAGTAATTGATTTTTTTTTTTTCATTTCTTTCCACCCCCAACAAGCTTAAACTAATAATAATAATTATGTGAAAGTATTTCCATTAGGAAGTTTGTACATTTCTGGCAGTAAAATCAACTGCTCCAAGGACAGATTTTATCACAGGAATTAATCACTGCTATCTTCAATTACTGTATCACACAATTATCAATATTATTCATGATGTAAAGTATGCAGGAGGGCATCTTAATTACAAAATAAGACTGTACAGTAACTACCAAGTCTTATAAAAGCAACCAAATGGGAAAACATTCCTGATGATAGAGCATAGCAATATGTATACTCTGTCATGTCAAGACTTCCTGGGAAGTTGCTGCAAGTATTTCTTGTCCCAACATGGAAATTGCACTCTATAAAATAAGTGTTGTCCTGTGCTGAGTTTGAAGATAACCTGCCCAAAACCTATGATTGTTTGAAAGGTGTTACCAATCCTTCCAAAGTCAGATTTCAGCCTTAACTTCTTAGAATAGTATGGTTTTGATTTGTCAGTATGAATGATTTTTGCTGTGTTAAAGGCAATCGCTGATAATTCTGTTCAAAGTTGGATAGGAGCTCCAAATAGTTCAGCAGGGCTCATGGAAATGCTCAGGACACTGATTCACATACAGAAATAACTGGGAGAAACCAAAGTCTCCTGCAGAAAAGACATGAGGCAAAAACACCTGAGAAGTTGGTTTGCTGCTCTTCCACAGACTTTGTATATAACCTCAGGCAAGTCACTTGGGCTACATGCACATGCTGCTTTGATGGCACTATGGTAAGGACAACCACAACCTAGTTTCATTAGTGCAAAAGCTAGCACAGAGAGCCACAACCAGCATAGAGCTCTCTACAGATTGCAAAAAACACTACACAAAGCCAGATAAATGGCAGCTGACTATGCTGTCACAGCTAGACAAATATTATCTACCTACTGTAAAGCCAATCCACACACTGCCAAGATAGGGTAAGCAATTATCTTGGCCATTTGGATGGCAAGATTTATAATACAGGGAGGGGTGTCACTTGGCTCTGCGCAGGAATACCTTGTTAGAAGCATTCAAGCACCACTGTAATACAGATGGTAATCTACACTGACAGTCTTTTAGGATAACCCCCCCATCCTTAAGGAGTTCAAAGAGCTATAGCTTTTTCAGATAAGCTGTTAAAATCTAAACATGACCCATCTGATCTTTTTGCTTTAATATAGCAACCTTCTGTTAGTCTAAAAAAAATCACATAAGCAGCTAATAGCTTGTAGTCTGAGTGAACTGAACCAGTGAGTGTTAAGGCGAGGCAAGAGCTCAAGTCCAAGAAATGAGTAATCAAGCCAGGGTACCTTTCCTGCTAGAGCAGGTACTCTATTTTACTATGTCTTACTAGTCTTCATTGGTCAATTACAAGTGTTGTCAGCACCCTACAGACACAGTTTGCCTAATTATTAGGCTTTTCATACAAAAAAAAAATAATTGGCCTCACCACTGTCCCCTTAGGTGAGAGAAAATGAATAAATCATTGGATGGCATCAAGGCAGTTTTCTCTGAGGGGCACTCTGTCAGTGCTCCCCGAACAGGTGAGCAGTATCACTTTGCTATCTCACTGGTACATCATTTACACTTAATCTTGAACACCTTACTGCCTAGGTAACTAGTCAAAACAGAACTGTGCCAGTACACACATCAGGCCAAAGCCTCTACTGAGGTTTCCTTTTGTTTATAAAGGGAGATTCATAAATATCTGGTTCAAATTCTTAGCTACTATAAATGCAATTGCTCAGCTGATTTATATCTGCAAAGGATCTAGTCCTTGATCTTGAATTTCTAATTCATTTTCTTACTACTAAGTATAACATGTGTGTTCAGTAAGAATAACAGACAATGACTGTACTGCTGTTATACTGTGCCATGAGATAAATTATATTTATTATGTGGTTCTAACAATGTCACTTTCACAGTGCCCAGTAATTAATCTCGCATAACCCTTATTTCATTCTGAACCTTTGAGCAGATCCCAAGGGATATTATTGTTAGCATATCTGTCAGGCAAGTGTATCCCCCTTCTTTCCAAAGATTGCTCAGCTACTACAACAGGCAGCATTTTGTCTCTACTTTGAAACCTGTAATGAGACTCAACAGTTGTAAGGTAATGACTGCAGTTGGTAAAGTATACAGAAAAGTTGACCACAAGCTTTCACTCCACTGTACTGGGTGCACATATGGTGTTGTCCTAGGCTATTAAGTTTGATTTGTGTCAGTCAAGAACTATAACAAGATAGCTGGTGCTGAAAAAAAGTCTTGTTAAACTTACTGTACGGTCCATGGAAAAAAATCTAGACAAAAAAATCAGAATCTGGCCCAGAGGAACACAATTTTGCTAACAGCCTGGCAAGTAGTGCTATTTGTTCTAAAATTAAAATGAACTGTAAGTTGGTAAGTCAAGCAAGAACTTGAGTCATGCCACAAATTGAGACAGCCTGTTGCAAACCTGCTTTTAAATGCTAGAAGAGACTTTAATGTCTTCAATGGAGTCTATGTCTGACTACCTCTCCTTTAAACACATCTCTAGTCTTGTGCAATCCCTGAACAGAAGAAAAAATTAATCTGGACTTCCTGCTGTTGTAGCTGCTTTTCTATGAGAAGTGCCTCCCTGGTACATGTACAAGCAGAAGGGCTCAAAGAACTTTGCAACTCGTTTTCACTGCAAGTCTACATGAGCCAACAGTAGGATGACAGGAGGCAGCACAGGGCTATGCAGAGCAATTCCCTCTGGAAGGAGAAAAGGACCTTTCTTTGGCTAGTACAGGGGCTTTCCCCTGGTCCTCACAGCACACAGATGTAATTAAGCTAAATTGCAAATTTCCTCTTTTAAGTGATACTAATTTCCTTTTGTGTACACTGCCTTGGTCAGGTCACCATGCCTCATTAGACACAGCATCTCAGGTGCCCAGCTATCAGAGGTTCTGGGCTTGGGAAATCTTTCCCACAGAGTCATTCTTTAATAACTGTTATTTAAATAATGCTTTAGGGACCAAAGAAAATTATGTATTTTAAACATTAAAGTATTATTAGTAGTAAGCAATAGAAATGATTGTTCTGGAATAGAAAAACACTTCCTGAAAGAATCTGTGCCAGCCTTAATTGCACTCCCATTGTATTTCATCTTCATGCTCCCCACACTGAGAGGGAGGGGTGGGTGGAAGATAATTGGAACAAGGTGAAAATGAGTGCTCATTAAATTGCAGACTACACAAGTACTCATTCCATGTGAGAGGGCTGTAAATATGACTTTTAATGAAGTTATGACATGCTTGCCAATAAAAGTCATTTACTTCACAGTATTACAGTTAATTATACACAGCTGGAGCCATTTATTGCCCATCCCTTGTTAACTCTGCCTGGGCTCATTAACCCTTTCCACAACTCTGTGTTATGATACCTCCATGCAAGAGGTATACGTCAAAGAGGCTGCAGGAATTTTAGGAGAAGGAGTGGGAGCGTAGATACTGTGGAGAACCTTTGTAAAAGTGCAAATGCTCCTGCTGGAAACAATTGTGCACTCAGTTCTGGAAAGTACAAATCTGTAAAAATCCACAATAGAAGCATTAAGGTACAAACGGAGAATGAACAAGTGCAGAAGCACCAGAAGGAACAGCAGAAGGAACATGATAGTAGCAGCTGTGGATAGCACATAGGTCGAAGTCATCAGGACTGCAGTACATCTACAAGCAACTATGCAGAAGGTGAACAACAAAAAGTTTTATCTACAGTGCAGTGGATTTCAAACAGTTGGTTCATAAGTCTCTTCTGGCCATAAAACTACAATTTAATATCAAGTCACATCAGCACAAAGATCTGTTTTCCCATAAGAAACCTCCACATTCTCTATATACTAAAAAAATTGAATTTTCCATAAATGAAGGCACAACAGTTCAGTTTACCTATTCACTGTTTCTTACTTGCTGGTATTCAGTCCTTTTGGCAACATACTAGTTTAGCCAATGCTTTGTCAGAAGCACACAGCACCCGCAAGAGAGGGTCAGGCTTTTGCACAGCATGGCAGTGCAGACTTCTAAACATCCCTTTAAATCTCATTTGCTTCCCTATTATTCAGGGGAGAACTTATTGCTTAAGCTATAAGCTTTACACTGTAGTCCCTGCAAGCAGAGTATCTTGTTTTCCAGGAGGAATCCTCATTTGAATACAGGTATCAATTTCAGTTCCTTTAATGCTTCTTTGCAATTTGCAAGTAGAATGAGTTATCCATTGCTTTCCCAATTAAAGAATCAAATCAAAGTCAAAACTTAATTTGATGACAAGATTCAGAGCCTCTTTTGTAATGACAGGTCACTGGTGACTACCTAGACTGGGATGAAGAAAGCGGATTAAGGTTATGGTATGTTTGTCCTTAAGAATTCCTGCTGCAGAAATAGTACTGCAATCTTAACACCCCCAAGTAAGATAGAATTGGTGTTTCATGCTCTTTCTTTTACAAAACCTCAAGCTATAGCTCCATGGGACTGTAAATCAAGTTTAGGATGCCTAGTACTAGATTAAGTTAAGAGACAAAGTGCTGAACTAGGACAAATGACATCTGCTAGTGTAAGTTAGCTGAAAAAATTTTGAAGGGGTAACTATCCCTGCAGATCAGGTGTTGCTTGATCAGGATTATTCCTACCACAGCCAGCATAAAGCTAGTAAGCCAAGGCAAATACCACATTATGCACTCTGGCTGATCTTGCAGAAACATGCTTGTGAGCTTGTCCTACCTGTATCAAATGTGCACTGCCAAGTGATTCAGTAATGCAGAGATTTGGTATTACTGAAAATAGAACCATCATCTGTCATTTATAGACATTCACTGTTGCACAGAAGTAGAATTTCAAGAGTCTGGGGTTAAAAGATACGGAAAATTATCTAGTCAATACAAAGTTAGGCTAAATAGGCTAAAATGACCAAGCTTATTTCTCATAATTTGAAGGGTAGCATCACCAGATTAGATATGAAAGTCAGAGGCGAAGGAAGGTATTCAGAACAGAACTAGTGCCAGTTGTTTCACTGCAGGTAAAAAATTTCAGGCCATTTCTTTTTATTATTTGTTGCAAGTACAAAAGCTTCCCAATTTCCATTGCTTGTACACGTTGCTTTTACATTCTAAGAGCTCCTTATCTTCTACTGTTCCAAACAGTGCAGCTCTTCAGCTTGAGCTAGTATATGTTGACCAAGCACTTTTGCTAGTGAAGCACAACCCTGACCAATCCCTCTCCCAAAAATGAAATACAGGATTTAACAAGTGTTGCTGGGCAGATTTAGAATCCCTGCAGTCAGGAACCCCCACTGCTGACAGCAGCCTGGCTCACAGTTACCCAGGGATTTGTTTTCCTTTGTCAGAAGACTTGCCAGCACACAAACTTTTGTAGTGGCAATAAAAAGCTTTAACTACCCCATAAGCTTCAGAGTCAAACAGCAATCCCTTAGCACTGCTCCTAATTAGCTTCTAACCTGCTGGCTGTTGGGGTTTTTTTGTCTATCCCTTTCTTTTCACCTGCTAATGAAGTCTGGAAAATTGAACTTTTCCTTGATTTTTTCTAGTTTGATACAGTTAATTACAGGTCCTCTGCACAGTTCATAAGGATTCTTCAGCTACTACAGTATATACTACTCTTTTCCTGTAGTCTGAATCTTGTTTGCAAGTTGTGTTAGTGTCCTGGTTCTGGCTGGGACAGACTTAACTTTCTTTCCAGTAGCTGGGGAGGGTGTGCTGTGTTTTGGGTTTGGTATAATAGGAGCGTTGATGGCCCATTGATGCTTTGGGTGTTGCAGGGTGGTGCTTGCACCGGGCACTTTTCGGCCTCCCATGCCCTGCCAGGTGCATGGGAAGCTGGCGGGGGAGCATAGCCGGGGTGGTTGACCCAGCTGGCCAATGGGGTATTCCATACCATGCGACGTCATGTGCTCAGTATAAAAAAAGGGTGTGGGGGGGGGCCTGGGTCCCGGGCTCTCGTTCGGTTTGGCAGGTGGTGAGCAATTGCATTGTGCATCGCCTGCTTTGTATATTGTTGTTGTTGCTGTTGTTACCACTGTTACTATTACTGTTCTACTATGTTTTATTTCAATTATTAAACTGTTTTTATCTCAACCCGCGAGTTTTCCTACTCGTGCCCTCCCGATTCTCTCCCCCATCCCACCGGAGCGGGGGGGTAAGCGAGCGGCTGCGTGGTGTTTAGGTGCTGCCAGGGTTAAACCACGACAGTTAGACAAAGGGCATGCCATGATCTAAGGAGTTAGTCATTTACATAGTTACAGGTGGTTTTAAGCAGAAGATAGACATTGATTTCCTTCCAGTTCCACTGAGACAAGAGAACAGACACTGGACTTAACAAGGGTTTGTTTACATGAAGAGAATAAAAGCTAAAAGCATTGCAATAAAAGATTTTTCTAGGCTGTTCCAAGCACTTCAGGAAGCATGTTCACAAAAGGAGAGTTCTTAATTTAACCATTATTCATATTGGAAATCAGCTTCAGCATATCACATTTCTCACCAGGTGACCAAGTATCTGAAGACACCATAGAGAGCTCAGACTTGGGCACTGTGTAGTTTGTTACGTCCCCAGCTCTGAAATTCTCAGCAACCCTAGGTTAATAGTCTATTTTTCATCCTTTCTCTATTTTGTCTGCAACTGCTTCTATCTGACCATATATCTGTACTCAAAACTGGGTCCTGTCTATGTCCTTAAATAAGTAAAGGTAACTAAAGAGCAAAAAAAAAAAAAATTTATTTCTTTACATAATCAAAGAAAACTTGCACCCAAACTTCAGAGTTGCTTATTTGATGTTTATAACAAGGTACTCACAAGCTACTTTGAATGTTTACTTAAACACTAATCTCAGTTGGGACACTCATGACTTGCATCTATAGATGAAACACTGGTAGAAAAGTTAGTTATTTGTTTTTTGCTGCCCCGGTGCCCTGAAGCTATCTTACAGAATCTGGGCCTGCTTTAGGTAGAACATTAACCCCAAAAAGCAGTTATTGCCTTCAATTGCTGTATCAACAGGACAACCTGTTTCATTAAACCCATTAACTAGCAAAGAGTCTAATCTAAGTAGCTGTCTTACAGCTACCACAGTAGTGAACAATAATAATTTCACTGATGAAATTGAAATTTCATAAGTAAGTTTAAATGAATCCTGTAAAGAATTTTTTCTTCATTAGAGCTGCCTTCTACTTTCCTTATCTGCATCATTTAGTTGGAGGGGAACATGTTCCTGCTGCTGCCATGAGCCAGCAAAGAAAGCAGAATGACAAAACAATACCTAGCAGAAAGGTTCCCTTTTGTCTTGACTTTTATCCTTTGCCACAAAGATTCTCAATTTCTTACTATAGCATACCCAGTTGTACATAAAGCAATGACTAGAACCAATTCCATAAGGTTTATCTCAA
Organism: Phoebastria nigripes; assembly: GCA_035582835.1. Lineage (NCBI taxonomy): Eukaryota > Metazoa > Chordata > Aves > Procellariiformes > Diomedeidae > Phoebastria > Phoebastria nigripes. The sequence continues at coordinate 1,359,785 of JAYKAV010000889.1, forward strand.
GACCATAGATTTGCTAAATGGAATATGCCAAGTGCTTTTGCTTTGTGCTGCCTAGCAACTTCTTAAAAATAAGGGCTATGAACAGGAAAGCTACTACAGAAAAGCAGCCACCATTGCAGAACATGTTTAACTCCCTTTGCAAACAGCATTTTTACAGACTGCAACAAGATTTTCTCTGCTTCTTACCACCTCACCTCTGATAACTGACTAGTATGAGACCACTGAAACTGCTCTGGCACGTGAACCGGAAGAGATGCTAAAAGTCACATTTAAACAGTCCTCATTAAACAGAGGAGTTATTGCTTGTTATTGAATGAGAAAATAACAAGTTGGTTCACTTCACATTAAACCACATCTGGTTACCTTCATCTTGAAAATTATCTCCCTGTTGTAACTATGAAAACAGGTAGCTTCTAGCTCCCTATTGGCCACTGACAGTCCCACAAAAGCATTCAGACATAACAAACAGTTAAACACAAACATTTTGCATAGACTGTTATAAACTAAGTAACCAAGAGTTAGGAAGTCAGAAGCTTATTACCAAGTTCCCTCTTCTAAAATTGTCTAAGTAGTTTCTTGTACCTTACCTCTAATATACTTCATTCTAGTCTTTGTTAGATAGGATATCAGCCAGATAATACCATGATACAAATCAGGTAAATAACAGTCCCCTACTCAGAACACACAGTAGGCTGCACTTCCTTGTGAAACAAGGGCTTGATACTACAGTACCCTAACAACTAGTGCATTATAAATGCATCAAGATGGGTAGATGGACAAGTATGCACAGTAACAGCCAGTCATACAAGTTGCCCATTAAATCCTTCCCCCTCTAAAACCAGAAGTATATCTATTACATAACTGGGCTTTTTTGTCTATCATGGGTCAGAAAAAGGTCAGGGTCTAACCAGTCATGATCATTATCCTTCAAAGCTTCTCTATTCCTAGACAACCTCATAAAATTAAGGCTAGCAAAATAGGAGATGTTTACTCTAGCTGATATAACCATACAAAATGGCAGTAGTAGTGGGAGTAGATTATAAGCCACCTTTCCTTAACCTGCTGGCAGAACATTCAAACTCAAGACTAGTATTATTCTAAACTGGGTAACACCCAAAAAAAAAAAAAAAGGACTCAAACTCTCCATCCAGCATGTTATACAACCTTGGTACTACATCATAATTTGGTCCCATTTGCTAATGAAGACTAATTATCCAAATAATTCAGCATGACTATCTGTTCCTGACCACTGCAAATCATCCTGCTGTTCCTCAAAATCCTGTTTATTCCTTCTCCCTTCTCTTATTTTAAGCCCCTGACTGTTCCGAGTGCCTTTTATTTAAAGAGAAATTGGTTACCTACTGTGCAAATTTCTGCAGGGAGCCCTTTAATGTAGACTGTTGCAATTTTCTCCAGGAATATACTAATAATTACAATGACTAAGGACTTGCACTTTGTTATCTAAGAGGAAGAAACAAAAACATGATGAAGACTTATTTGTTAAAGTCCACACAGAAAACAAAAAATGAGTGTGATGAAGCCATATGGTCTTCTTAAGCAGTAATGGGCTGGAGAAGAACTAAGACCATAAAAAAAAAAATCAGAGGAGAAAGGAGAGCAGAGGCAAACAACTGCTCACGTTAACTGGGGAAGCATCTCTTCCTCTGCTTTCATGGAGCTTCTGCTATAGTGAGCAGGATTAGACACAGCACTGCAGCATTTGGGATTCACTGGTATTATTTCAACAGCTTGGAGAAGAGCGATGTATGTTGACAAGTAGGAGATGAAAAGGGAGGGCACAAAGAACACATAAGGAGGAAGAAACAGAAGTAGCTGAAAAGCATGAGATAAGGATGGCATGTGGCTTACAGGGGTTAGAAAGAAGCACCTTGTATAATCAGTGAGCTGACTAAGCCATGAAGTATTATACATCCCCAATTTTAAAACAGAAAATTTGGTATTTTTAATTCAGACTCAGATTTACAGGTCACATTTTCAAGGTGATTTCTGCTCAGCAATTTAAGATTTTGAATAGAATTAAAAGACCTGTCCAGGCATGAAATCCAGCAGCTAGATTCAAATTCATGCTCCATGTAAAGCCAGCACGAGTTCCCCACCATCAACAATAAAGTCATTGTTGGAGCAGTTGAGTCAAACTGTATGTGGGTAGATGACTGAGTACACCTACATATTAAGAGCTTTTCATCTCAGAATTCAGAGTTGCTCAAAGCATGAACTGGACCACTGCTGCTGCCACATTCTTCAGCCTGCTTGTTTTTGCAGCCCAAGGGCATCACTCTTTCTGTTAAGAGGCCTTTGTCTTCCTTCTCCTTGATGTAGATAAAAGTTAACTTTTAAACTTCATCCTACCGACTGGACTGACTTCAGGCTTTTGGAACATGTTCTTAGACATTGATATTTTCTGTGTTGACAGTTCACACCTAGAGACTACTTGCACATTAGCTTATTGCCCATATCAGACTGCAGCTATATTCAACTATTAGGTAGACCGCTAAAGAAAGGGCCTGCATTCCAATTATTATCTTATTCCAGAAGCAGATACAAGAACCACCATTCTTACCCTTCCTAGTGTATGCTGAAGAGGGCAAAATGGCTGTCATGCAAACAGATGCATAGTTTGTTTAGGAAGCCATGAAAGTACTGCCTTGGTTAAAAGGCAGCTGTATGAAGGCTAGTAGTCCAGCACACATCTATCACACCTCACAGAGCAATCAATTACAGGCATCCTATGTGCCATTTCCTTCTTTACGGAGGAGCTTTTAAATCTACTTTTTCAACTTCATACATTGTTACTATTAAAGCTCTAGTTTAGTGCAGAAGAATATGATTAACAAAGAAAGCAAATAAGGGCATGACTCACTATTCTAGTTACTAGAGAAGTCATGAAGCAGAGACAACTATTTCAGCCCCCTTCTTGCCAAACACTGAGAAGCCAACAGTTAAATATTAATTAGAGAAGGAGCTAAAACTCGCAAAAATAAAAACTTTGGGAATCATGTTCTAATGGCTAGAGTAGTTAAAAAGCAGAATACAATATCTAGGGAGTAATGCTTAATCTGTTGGATCTCTAGCCCATTGGAGATTTTTAAGGAGAGATTAGAAAAACATGTGAGGAGTGTGAAGTCTTGCTGATGCTGCCTTTGAACACATGACCTCAAGAGATTCCTTTCAGTTCTGTTTTTCTGTAATTGCATGTTGTGAAAGGCTCTTAAATTCAGCCTTTATTGAAAGACAAATGTAAAGCTTGACAGAGTGCCTGAATATGAATATACCATTTCACTCCACCCCAGAATCTGGGAAAGTGATTAGAGATCTCATGAGCATAGTCAAGTCTCATACTGGCTTACTACCACAAAACCTCAAGTCTTACTAGTGTTGTAATGACTTATTTTAACCATTTGAGCAGTCTTATTTCGAATTGTAGTAAGGTCTCCACAGACAATGTTATTTTATAAGAATGCTCAAAGACCTGATAGCTAATACATCAGGTGCTATACAGTGCAGGGGAAGCTTCCCTTTTCTCAAGCATTCATAATATTCATAGACTGGACAGATGAGGGGGAGAAGAGACATACAGAGAGAAAATAACCCTCCTGAATTCAAAGAACCTAAATGATAGAGCTGAAAATAGAATCTAAGTATTCAGCATAGGCTGACTCTTATGAAGAAAGAAAGAAAAAAACCAAGTAGATAAGCACTGAAAAACCTAAGGAAAACAAATTCAAGTAATTTAATAATTACATGGAAATTGTACTGAATATACAGCCTGATTCCAATTAGCTAAGCTACAGCTTTCTCTCTTTAGAGAGAGAAGTGATACTAGGTCCAACTTGTAACACAGTTCTCTGCCTCAGATAAACTAGTTTCTGCTATGGCAAGTCTCCAACGTCTTTCAGAATGTCATAGAATAGCAAGAGTAGCACTGATTCACAAGAAAACCAAGCATGGAACTAAGAGTAATTAATCGTAATGCACATAAGAACAAGAACCTCAACAAGGCACAGACCCACAATACCTGAGGAGAGCCAGCATGGCAACAATTCAGCAAATATTCGATCAAGATAACAAGTCAAGCCCAAGATCAGTACTTCAGGCAATAACCCAAGGAGAGGGCTGAAGACCTCTCTACACAACACAGCCCAAGCAAGAAGTGAGACTGCAGGACTGAACTTGCTGCAGGACTGAACTGAAACTGAGCCCCTGAGCCAACAGGGAGTGGGCTTGTGGGCGGAGGTCCCAGTGAAATAAACCAGGGCAGGGGAGGGCCCCTAGTTCATGCAGGAGCCTGAGAGCTGATAGCAGCAGTACTGGGTTAGGCTTGCTGCTTTTTTTTTTCACTTCCTTCTTCTCTCTCTCCCCTTTCTCATTTCATTGCAAAATACCAGACTATGCAAAACAAACCTTTTTACAAGTAAGATATTCACATTAAAATTTTCAATCAACATAAGAGAGGATCAGAAGGAAAGAAACCCTTTTAGTAAGTAGTGATTCTTTCTTGGATAGTAGGCCTATTAATACGATCCTTTATTTTCTAAGTTAATGAAGTAATTACTTTAGCTAAACAATTATTGTAGATTTTAATCCTCCTATGCTGAAGCATATTTGTCTGATAGAAGTAATTGTTTGCAGTAGCTATATTTACAATTCAGCATCTTCCTTTTCTATGCAAGATCTATGCTGAAAAGATATTTCAGTGATAGAGAATGTATGCTCTCAGCTTTTCTGTTCCTGGCCACTTGCAAGTTTTGTGGTGGTTTTTTTTTTTTTTTTTTTTTTTTTTTTTTTTTTTTTTTTTTTTTTTTTTTTTTCATGTATTCTCTAGGGTTGCTGAAGATTGCATGTTAGTGGCAAAGGCCTATCTTATTACCTATGGCAGTTTGGAAATTAGGGTAAGTTAAATGTGTCACACTGCAGTTGAGCAGGGAACAAAAGGAGAAAAAAAAAAAGGAAAAATCTACTTCAGGAAGCTTTTCGTCAGTCTGTGTGGGTGAATGTGGGCAGATAATGTAATGGAAAAGCAAATAGGCTGTTAAAAGAAGATTTAACAAGTTTCTTTTTCAACAAGGGGTGACAGACTCATACCACTAACTCACTGTGAAGAGCAACTCAACAGATACTCCCCCAAAAGATACCTATGGTCCCTCTTTTCTTAAAAAATTTGCTTTCTCACCTATTCTATGAGCTCTCCCCCTTTGAAAAATTTTTTATTATGGTAATAGTTCTCCTATTATTCTCTCACTTTTTGTTCAAGGCTTTTCACTTAATACTTGTTTTTTTAAAAAAAAAAAAAAAAAAAAAGACCAAATCTCCATAGCATTATACATAGAAAGGAATAAAACCAGCAGAGCTGAAAGTTGGCTTCCAAGGTTTCTTCTTTTTCAGTTATTACAATTAGGAATTACAGAATGATATTCACGATGTAATGCTTCAGTTAGTGCCAACATGCATGTTAAATAGATCCTTTCCTGCTTCTGTATACGTAATGGTCTCTTCATAGCACTGCTCCAGGTAGGCTCCCTCAAGCTGCTGCGTTCAGACTGTCTTTAGCCTCAATTTGGAGGGTCACAAGATTAGCCTCCCTCCTCTTCCTCTCTTATCTAATACCTGTGAAGATTTGCTGCCCCCATGTGAGTCTAGAATATATATTCACTGTCCCAAGAAATGTGGTGTCTCTGCTGTCAATTGGATCCCTTGAGATATTCATCCATCACCTTTGTGCTCCTTCCTTTCAGTTTCTCTTATTAAGCCTGTTTATTAACACAGCACCAGAGAATGGTCTTGAGGTGCTTGTGAGGTGCCTATTCTGTGGAGTGGCAAGGAGCAGGGTACCAGCTAGGTTTTTATTCCAAAGAGCTAAAAAGACAATTTCAAATACCAGCATTTAAATGATCTCTGTTCAGATAACTGCTCTTCAAGCAACTCCTCAGACTCCTTCATATTTTTAATGAGGATTACCCACCAAGAAATAAAAACCTAAGTAGGTGTAGCACTCAGAAACTGTAGCAGTAAGTCTAGTTAAATAGGCCAGGCTGGCTCGTCAGCCAGCTGTAGAGGTGTGTGTTTCCAACAAAAAAACCCCATTTATCAGACACTGAGATAAAGGCTTTTTAGAGGCTGCGTAGTTAGATCACTGGTTATCCTTTTATCCTTAAATACCGAAATAAGGGGAGTCACTTCTTATGTGTCAGTCAGTGACTGTATAGCTTCCTGCTTCTTCCATGTCATATAAAGGCAAATGGGTACAGTTTCAGTGATATTATAATTTACACAGGTATCAGAGGAGAGCCAACTTTGGTCAGACAGTTTTGCTGATTTCTATGGGGAGAGTTAAAAAAAACCAGTCCCCCCACACTGCCCTATCTTACTGCTGTGCTGCTGTAGGAAAACAACGTACAGCCTCTCCTTTTAATAATGAACTTTTATTGAAAATACCAACCCTTCCAAAACCCTGTTCTTAAATGGGTATGGGTTTATATCAAAAATATATGTCCCAATGTAAAATGTGAGTGCAGACAAGGCTCTGATAGTTTTCAGCCTTAATATGGCCAGCCAGGACACAAATGAGGTCTATGTGTGTAGGGGAGTAATGCTGAGTATAAATAGCTACATTACAATACAGATGACTTGGGGTAAAGTTGTGCAGGACGGGAAGAGAGAGATCACAGAGCTTGCAATAGTAGCAGTTTCAAAAGCCTTTATTATCTTTTTAAATCGTATGAGCTCAGCTAATAGAATTTGAACAGCCTGGCAAGAAAATAAATTTGGAACTGCCTGGGATCCTATTTTCAGAGTGACTTTTTTCATCCATCAGACACTTCTATGATAGTTGCTACATGTCTACATTATGCAGTTAAGACAAGATATTGATCAACCTTATGTATATGTCACAGAGGGGAGTCAAAAGGATTTAAGAATCACTTGCATGATCTCTTACTATGAGGTGAGATGATTTATTGGGTAGATGAACCCTACTGGGATCCACCATGTGGAAAACAGGCAGGTTGGGAACTGCATTTGAGGAATGTGGAAGAGATGGGATCATCTACTGCTGATGTGGTCCATTAGTGGACTACAGGAGGCAAAAGGGATCTAGGACTCTGGGAGTTAACATCATCCGGATCAGGATGATGAAGGACACACAACACTGTCACAGTTGAGCACAGCTCTACGCCTGTTCCCAAGTCCAGATTTGCCTACATCACTTACATAAATTCACTCTTGACAGACATAATTTATGTCCTTCTGTAATACAGAGGAAAAAAAAAAAAAGAACCATTTTCCTCACCTCTTGGATAAAACCGTATTTTTAAACATTGACACTGTATTACTACAAGAAAGAGTACTTGAGAAAGAAAAATAATAAGATCTGCAATGAGTTATTCTGACCACTACAGAATTCTGTGAGGCCACAGGAAGAAAGAAAGAGAAGTAAGATTTTGAGGTTACAGGCAATTTAATTTATTTGATTCCTAATCCATCTGCAGATTGTGTTATTTTAGATGCTGTGTCTTATCAGGCTTCCTAATCCTTCTTCAGAGGAATTCAGGGAGGGCTTTTCAAATAGGTGTTTTGGAAATAAGAGGGAAATGCAGATTACCAAGAAAGGTTTGATCCAAATCACATCTAAGTGTGGATATCCAGAGGAGCAAAGACCAAAACAGACCCCCATTCATGGTTGTCAAAGTTTAATTTTGAGAATGCTGTGTTTTAATTTGGCACACAGCAGGCCTCTCAGCCATGGAGCAGAAGTCTGTGCAGGGAACTTAGGACTAGCTGGCATCTGCTGTGCCTCAGCTCTGGCTGTTAGAAAATGAAAAGCAGTAAGGAATGAGAAGCACAGTAATGCTGCATTTCCAAATGTGCTTTACGTTCTAGTTTACAGCTAATATTTTTTAAGTCTCTTCCAGTTGAGAGGTTTTCTTTTTTGTTTTAGAGATGTGGACTTCACATTCAAATGCATAGAGATGTTACTTATACTATTTCCAAGAACTTGCAAGTTAAGATGAGGGGATAGCTGTGAATGCATTTTAAAAATCTACAGAAATTTTCTTAGCAATCTTATTTTATCAAGAAAAATAAATTCAGAACATACTTACACCCCAAACCTGCAAGCTGATTTATCCAAAACAGGGGACAGTATACTATGACCCACAAGCGTCTGTGGGACAGTCATAACTTTAGGCACATTGTCTACAGGCTCTGGCTGAAAATTTATTTAGGTGTTCCATCAGTGTTACTGAAATTGAAAAGAGTTGATTTCAGAGACATAAACCTGGCTTTGAGATGCTAAGGTGCTTTGAAGATAATAATAATAATTAACAGTAGAGACGTGCAAACAGTTTTTATTTAATAGTAGAGTTGCCTGCAAGTGCTTCCATTGTTAAGAGTTTGTCAGAGCTTTGTACTTTAATTAAAGGGAACATGATGCTGGTAGAAAGGTGTTGGATTGACACTCCCTAAAAATGAAATCCTCCGCTTATCTGCTAACAAACAATAGCCACAGCTGCCTAAGTGCCACTTTTGGAATAAATTTGGGAGGGCCAAGCTCCAAACTTATCTAGGGATATTGCTTGTACATTTCAAACACTGTTCAAAAAGATGTAAGGAGGTATACATAACTTAATGAACAGGTAAGAGAGTTTTGCATTGCAGACTGGGCTTTGGGAGACCTGGGTTTTAACTCATACTCTGTGACTTGCATGCTAGCTGATCTTGGAAAGTCACCACTGCTTCCTGGGAAAGTTCAGGACACCTAACACTTCTAGGGTGCCCTACTTCAGACCTGAGTAAGTCAATCTCTAAGAAAAGCATGGAAGAGAAATAGTCTTAGTTTCATGATTCACTGTTATGAAGAACTGTAACTTCTTTCTGTCTTACAGTATGTTTCAAGAAACAACTGCTCAGCCTTGTACTAGAGACAGCTCTTTGAATAACACAGCAAGATTTTAGAAACATGGAAACTGAATTTAACATCAAAATCCTGGGAAAGCCCATTGGAATTTTATAACCTGTATGTTCCAGCCAAATTCAGAGGTTGAGCCTTAAAAAGCATATTGGTACGCTTTTAGTTAAAGATGTTTGGTTTTGTTTTTAACTAAAACATTAAATCTATACCCTCCTAGTTATGGGAGACTAAAAGGTAGTTTATACCGGTCTATTTTTATTCCTGCTACAGAGGAATAGCAAAACAGCAAAACCATCTTTATTCTGTTCTATCTTTATCATTTTAGTCATACCAGTAAAGTGGTGTGAACAATGAGATTAATTCTGACTCAAAGGGTCCCAGACTGAACCTGGAAAACGTTACAGCTTTGCTAATTTCCCAGCGAATGATCAACTAATGGTTGTAGCAGCTGTGATAAGAGGATTCTTGTTTACAACAACATTCCAGATAGCCTGCTTTTGTTTTAATAGCACCTTTTTCATCTTCAGTCTAGGAGTCTGTCATAGCAAGGTACTATAAATTACTGCCACAGCATGCTCCTTACCACCTACAGCCTTTCTGTGGCGATATATGACCCATAAATCTTACTGACATTCTTTTCCATGGCTCTTTTAATGCTCTTTCCTTTCTCTCCTCCCTTCCTCTCTCCCTCTTCTCCCCCTCTTTGCTGTGAAGAAGTCCTGCAGTTCCACCAGAAAGAAAGAAAAAAGAAAAAAAAAAAAGCATGAAACAGAATGTAATCAGATTTTGTGGGGAAACCTGAAGGTGAACACAGTAAGAAATTAATCGACTCTGGATACAGAGTCCTACTTCTTTAAGTACTTTGCAACCTAGGAATTGCTAAAGGGTTTGGCAATGACAATAAGCCTTTTTACATAACATATCAGCAATAGATTTGGTCCTAGTAATTCAGCTCATTACAGATTTCCTTCCAGAGATCACTCAGTGTTCTGAGTAGCCACATGTTCTAAAGGAAACACATTAACTTTTTGGAATAACTGTATGTCACTGAAGTAAACTTTGTCGGTGGGCAAGTGATGAATCTGGCCTCTAGAAGTTCATTTTCAGTTTCAAACACAGTAACTCACAGAGAGAGATATATACACACAAAAGACTATAAGAATTAATTTCAGCGCACTTAGATTTAATAGATTCTCCCCAAACTACTAGCATTCTCTTAGCAAAGAAATTTCTTAAATGATTTATATAATAATTTCCCCTCACATCTTCTCATTGGCTCATTGGACAATTTGACAATATCACAGATATATGTTTCTATTATTTCTTGTTTCATTATTTATTTTGCTCTCTGTTCTGTTACGTTTATTCTATTTAGAAAATAACATCTCTGTCAACTGCCGTTTAATTGGTATCTAAGGCCTAGTCTGCATTTATATTTTACTGGAATAATAATGTTGGTAATGGGTATGATTTTTTTATAAAAGAGTTTTGCTGCTATGAACTCCTTGGTGGATGCAATCAGGTTAGTATAAAAGTGATTTATACTGGTTTAGTTCTTCCCCTACTCTATGGTAATAGCTATCTAATTATAAAGTATGTTTATACTGACACAATCGTATCCACAATCCTGGTTTACTTTTTCATTCTTCATTTGTCTTCATGTAAGTTCTGCCAGAGGAAAATGACACATGCACACACATACACCCACAAGCAAGATCATCAAAGTCCTGAAAATCCATTTGGTCGAATTCATCAGAAGATAATTCTGTCCCTGAGGCTTTAATCTCTAAAGAGCGAGATCAGTTTGTGGTGATCGTAACTGCTTGATTTGCATTACAGCAGTAATAAAAGACTCCCCCGGTGCTTAAAAAAAATACCATTTATGGAACTTCCTTGAAGAAAATAGGATCAATAGCACAGTAAGGTGCTAAATTGCTGTTACTTAAAACGTATACCAGATTAATTTAACCCTTAAAGCTCTGCATGCAGCAGATGCAATAAAACTCTTAAATCAAGCTGTCTTGATAAGAGAATCACAGAGTTTCTGCCACACAATTCTGTGATGATCTAAGGAATAAGCAAAGCCCTGAACAGATGGCATACAGGGAACTGATAGTTGTTTTTTTTTTTTTTTTGTAATATGCTCGTCATTAGACACCACCTGGAATACGGTGCTCTATTCTGCACCTCCCAGTACTTAAGACACCGACTACATGGAGGGAGTTACTCCAGGAGTACTTGGATTTCTGAGATTCTGTAAGAGAAAATGGAGCTTAGGAAAAGGGTTAGCCAGTTAGGGTAAGGGTCTGTGGACATTTAAAGGCCACCACTGCTGATGCCAGTTCATAACAAGCCATAGTGATGGTAGCAAGGACTGTGTTGCAATCACAAGCCCCTGTGCTGGGTACAAGCTGAGGAGAGGAGGCCCTCCGGGCTCGTTACCGGCCTCACCTGTGGCAGTGAGGGGCGGGGCCTGCCCGTCTTCCCCCCCACTCCTGGCACCCAGCGAGGCTGCGGGGAGAAGGTTCTGTGACAGAAACCGGGGCTTGTCCTAAGGCATTCGTGGAGGTTTGGGCTTGCTGCAGTGGCCGTGTACAGGAAAAAGCAAGGTGAGACAAGCGGCGTGAAAGGGATGTGAGCAAATACCTAACTTACTTTGCCTTCGCTCTACTGAAGGCAAAAGGTGCTGCTCCTGGGCTCTGCCTGAACTGGTTTTGGGCCACATCGTGTGGTGGGGCTCTTTAGGGAGCCGCGAGCGCTTCACGTGGGGTTGGTGGCCCGAGTTGTGGGTCTGGCCATCTCAGCCACAAAGCTGTGCCTGAGGTGGCAAACCCCCGTGGGGCCTCCTGCGTGGGGGCTCTGGTAAAACCCTGCAAGCCCTCAGGACAGAGGAGCAAGGCTGGTCCCGCAGAGATGGGGCGGGGGAGGAGAAAGAAAAATAAAAAGCAAACAAGCTGACTAGGCACTCTGACCTTAACATGTAGATGGTGAAGCCTTCCCGCTGGGCGGGGGCGCCGGCCGGGCTCCCTGCCGCAGGTGCTGGCGCGCGTGACCGCTGAGGGCCGTTAACGGCCGCTGAGGGCTGGTTGGGAACACCTGCCGCCTCCGCGCGCGGAGGCAGGAAGGTTCTGGAAGGGCCCGGTGGGCGGGGCCTGTGGCGCTGAGGGGGAGCTGCGGCGGGCGGCGGTGCGCGGGGTAAGCAGCGTTTAATTAACTATGTATGTATCTGTGTTTGAAACTGAATTTGTCATCTCTTAGAGTGCAGGGGTGTTTTGTGTTGAGAGGTTTTTTCATCTGTGACTTGTAGGGGTGTGCAAGAGAAGTTTTTGAAGTATTAAATATGCACGTTTACGCCTTTTTTTTTTTTTAATTGGTGGTCCGTTTTCAAATCCAAGCCTGTTGTTGTGAAAGAAAAAGGAAACTTTGCCTTAAGAGTAGTGTAAGTATTTCCAATTATGTAATAGAATGCAAACTTTGGGGGGGGGCACACACCACACCCGTTCGTTGCTCACAGAACTAGTAAAAGCTTGGTTGATTTTTGACCTCTTTCTCGGTGATTTGAAAAGTTAAGTGGATTCCAAGCAGAACAATTAGCTGGGCTAATGTGACCGAGATAAATATAAGAAGTAGTTCGTTGCTGTGAAAAAAAAAGTTGACTGTTGTTAATGTTAAAAGGATAAATAAAATGATCCTTATGGGAAGATGAGTTCAGGGGAATAATACTCGAGTAGATGCCGGAAGAAACAATTGCATTAATTGATGCTTAATTATATGAATAGTTGAAGAGCCATGAATAAGGTGGGAATTGGACAGCAAAAGGGAGAGGGTCAAAATTTTTAGTTCAGAAGTCAGCTGGAACATTGCTGCCTTGTACGCTGCCTTGCTGGGCAAGCTGTTGGATGCAGTATGTACTGATCTGAAACTGTAATGCATGAAGGAGATCCAGGCTGTTGGCAGCCCAAATTTGAGATTCTGTAGTTTTGAAGTGTTGTGTTGTGGTTTTGTGCAGTGAATTAACATGGCAGACATGAGAAGTATAGCTTAAAGAAAACATGAAGGGCAGGTCCAGCTGTAACGACGTCTACAGGCTCCCCATGTATGTGTACTTTACGGAGATCCTTTCACTTATGGTAACCCATCTGGTAAGTCAGCCAAGTTCATTAGCTTGCTGCAGTATCCCACAAATGCAGCCTTATTTCTTGCAGGCTTGAGTTTGCTTGGCTGTTGGTCCTGTAGAAGGTTTCCAGTGTGGTTTATGTTTCTGGTGTCTGTTCCAATAGTTTGTGCTGGATGTGGTCTGTTAGATTGGATCCAACCCTGTGCAGTCAGGTAATCCTGGTTTTGTTTGTTTGTTTGAATCTGATTAAGTTTCTCAGTACCACTCAAGATTAAAAACCATGACCAGACAAATGCTTGAATAAAGATAAAGTGCAAGTAGTGTTTTCTGGGCCTCTGTATAAGAGGGTTTATAATAATGTTCTAATATCCCTGCAGTGTGGTATTAAGATTGAAGAAGGTGAGCTACATAGATGAAGTGCTATGGTAACTTTTCATCTCCCAGAATAAAGATAACGTAAAGGGATTCTAGTAAAAGTTACTTGAATTGCCCTTAAGCCATACAGCATGATCTGGTTCTAAGATCATGAAAGAAAAATCTTCCTTGAGGCATGCCCACATGAGAATTGGGAAATGAGGAATCCTGCTATTCCCTGCTGTTGGGACGTAAGCGGCTGAGGATGGGAGTATAGCTACAGCTGGTCCTCCTGGTCCCCCCTCCTATACCAGTGGATGAGAAGAGAGATGATGGGCAATGGGAAGAACCTTGGCTGTGTCTGCACTGATGTGCTGGCTGGTTCCCTGTGCAGTCCCTGTTCAGTTCCTCTATTTGATGGGGAGGAAAATTTGCTGAGATCTGGCTGAAGCTGAATGGCAAGAACACAAGGAGGGAGCTAAGGCCTTTCCAAGGTGCCAGTAGGACAGCAAATCAATATCCCTCTTGTTCAAAGAGCAGAATGAGCAGAGAGTTTAGAGTGAAACTAATGGGAGGGCCAGGAAAGAAAAGCCTGAGCTGCCGTTGCCATGACAAATAATGACAAAAAATGACTGAAGCATTTTAAAGGTAATGTTGCAATAAAAAATATCCTGTGGGTTGCTTGGTTATAATTGGGCTGGGCCCTGTCAGCACTTGTTAGGGCTGAGAGCAAGTGCTCTGCAGGATACACAAGCAGTGTGTGCACTGGGTGATACACAGAGGGGGAGATAAAGCTGTTGTAAAAAGGCCCTGAATTTAATTCCACTTGGAACTCCTTTTTTTTTTTTACCCCAACTAGAATTTGGGTATCTGTTTCTGTTCCTTCCTTTGTTATTCTCATAGCATATTGTCTTGGGAAGTTACATTGCCTTTCTGTCACCTGGCTTATTCATCTATAAAAATGGAAGTAGTAGGGCTTGGAAATGTGTGTGTGAGGGAGTGAGACTTGGTGGGGGGAAGAAAAGGGGTGGCAAACGGCTGTTGACACTTGGTGTTTCCCCACTGTGTGAGAAGGGTTGAGGGGTGAAGCATTCCTTGACACTTCAATAGTGAGGATTAGTTGTATGAAGAGTTGCACTTGAGCATTACAGAAGTACTGCAACAAGTATAACTAGTTGGACTGCTGAATTGCAGTCCTAATGATAACTTCTGTGGGTATGCGTGCATTTTCTTTTCCTCCCATTCAGCCCCATGAATTTTAGATGTAGTCAATGTGAAGCCTTTCTCTCTTAAGTTCTGATCCTTTTCCAAACTCAAATCTTGGCTTTTTGGCATCCTGAGGATGCAAAGACCTTTGTTTTGTTGTCTCTCTGAGGAGCATTCTGAGATGGATTATTCATGGCTCCTTGAAACAATACTATGTTAAAAAAATAAAAAAGGCAGATAACTACTGTTGTCTGTCATATAATCTTCCCTGTTTTTCTGCTCCCTCCTGCTCTATCTGCAAGAATCAATAGTTGTGAAATAGTTGTTGCAAAATGTTGGTCAGTTTTTGTATGCAACTGTGTGTGTGCGTGCAGGTGTGTACATGTATGTGAGTGATCTCTGAATGTGTACGCTGCAACTTGAGTATTGGGAAGATGCAGAAAGAGCCCTATTGTGGGGTTATTTTTTAATAGTTGTGCCTGATTGCATTCTACTGAAGTGCAATTCAGCTAGATACTATAAAACTGCAATGCTGCAGCATAGTACTCTTCTTCACCCCCCGTCGTGAACATACAAATAGCTGCCAGAACTGGAATCTTGAGGTAGTTTATAATAGATACGAAGGGAAACTAAGGGTGGCCAAGTGTGTATGCAAAACTGCAGGCTTCCAGGATTGGTATGTTGGGGAGCTGCAAACTAAAAAGAAAAAGGTAGGGTAGTGTTTAAAAGAATCCTTGGTTGTTGGCGTTCTTTTACCATATACTGCATCTTGCTTGTATTTTGGGCCCGCACATCTGCTAATCTTTATGACCCTGTGGAGCTGATAGCGGTTGTGAGTACAGCTAAATTTTGCAACCGAGGAAGTGCAAAGATTGTAAACAGAGATTGGACCAAATCAAATCCCTGTGTTGGTGTCCTGGTTTCAGCTGGGATAGAGTTAATTTTTTTCCTAGTAGTTGGTATAGTGCTATGTTTTGGATTTAGTAGGAGAAGAATGTTGATAACACACTGATGTTTTTAGTTGTTGCTAAGTAGTCTACCAGTCAAGGACTTTTCAGCTTCCCATGCTCTGCCAGGTGCACAAGAAGCTGGGAGGGAGCAYAGYCRGGACAGCTARCCCAACTGGCCAAYGGGGTATTCCATASCATGTGAYRTCATGCTCAGTATATAAAGCTGGGGGAAGAAGAAGGAAGGGGGGGACGTTCGGAGTGATGGCGTTTGTCTTCCCAAGTCACCGTTACGTGTGATGGAGCCCTGCTTTCCTGGAGATGGCTGAACACCTGCCTGCCGATGGGAAGCAGTGAATGAATTCCTTGTTTTGCTTTGCTTGCATGCACGGCTTTTGCTTTACCTATTAAACTGTCTTTATCTCAACCCACGAGTTTTCTCACTTCCACCGTTCCGATTCTCTCCCCCATCCCACCGTGCGGGGAGTGAGCAAGAGGCTGTGTGGTGCTTAGTTGCTGGCTGGGGTTAAACCATGACAGTTGGTAAGATTCCAGACAAGATATCAGTCTAGAGTCAGAATTCACTGTCAATGCTTGTTACAATGAAAACCAATTGAGACCTTACCAAAGTTCAAATCCTATATGGAACACTAATTGAGTGTTGAGTAGTTCCCCTATTTGACCAGGCCAAATTTGCACATAAAATTTCCGAGAAGGATTTTAATTTGTTTTTGCATGGCTTTGGAATTAAGTTGCTTTGGCCACTATAGCTTTATTAAATTCTCTTTGCTAGTCACCTTTGTAAACTGCTTCCCATAGGACAGTGTTCCTAGAATAGAAAATGAGCATCTGTCTGTACTGGGATGGGATGGGCTGTTGAAAATTTTAAATGGTCAATACTCTCTTCAGTATGACAAAGGCATGAATGGCAAATTTCTTGCTGTATTCAAATAATCCTATGTATTTTTGGAATTTTTCCCTTCTTCAGTCATTCTAAATAGATTGTAAAAAAAACCTGAAGGTACCTCATATTAACAGGCTTGATTTTAGGCATTGTACAAATACTGATAGCTAGTAGTTTCTTTTGCAGCTTCAAGGACCATGCTTTTTTCTCTGAGAAATATGCTGAATGAGTTAGTACTGATTTCAATGCAAAAAATAATCCAGTAGTGTAGGTAGTACATAATTTTAATACTCATACTGCTCCCATTGGCCTGTAATGACCACAGACTGTCAGAATGTAATAATTCCAATAGGGAGTGACGTTACAGCAGTAACAGTATATGTGAAGGCATCAAACATTCATGACCCTATCTGAGGCTTTCTAGTCCATAAACCTTCTCTGAACTCAAGTAATAGAGTTATCAAAAAGATAGAGCAACTGTTCATCATAAATGCGCAATATTCATAGGCTTCATTGAAACGTTATAGTGTATTGAGTACATTGGTATAATTTGGTCTATTGTATAATATATTAACCAATACCCAACAGACCTAGACTTTTGGCTTTCTCCAATCTTTTTCCCACCTTTTGAGGATAAGCACATTATTTGGTGCAAACTTTTTTCTGATTTGTGATCCTTCTAGAACATATAGGATATGTAGAACTTTGTAGCGTCTTTTCTTTGCTATTTTAATTGAAGACCAAAACATGCACGTTCTTAGGTTTACTTTCATTTCCAGAATCTTTCAGAGGACATTCTTGTGTCTGTGCTAAGATTTAGTCAATCTTAAATGTTCAGTGTGTTAGTTGTCTTTCAAATAATGTTTGGACTGGATCTGTTAGCAGATTTACTTAATATATTACATGTTTTAAATGGAGCATTACATGACCTGAAGTTTTCTACAAAGCAATTTACACAACTCCACACCCCAGTCAATGAAAATTATGTTCTCATAACCCACGTTCTGCTGAATTTTCAGAATGTGGGGTGGAACTTGTGTACTGTAGGCCAGTGGAGAACATCCTGTACAACAGTATGCACTGGGCTTCGCTCTCGCTTGTAAATGGATATTAAAGGGGTCAGGAAATACATACAGACAGCGCTATTTATAAAAATTGATTTATATATGGAATCCTATAAAGTGAGCTTTTTCTTCAAGTTTTGCCAATGAAAAGCCCAATTAAGTCAGTGAAGCACGTGTTGTTACAGACTTTAACAGATTTTCAGATTGTGCCTATAGGAGAGAGAGGACAGACTGCATTACAAATTGTTCTCGTACAACAGGACATTTTAGCAGTACTCTAGACAACCTTGAACGAGCTTCATCAGAAAAAAAAGGTCAAATTATAATGTAGTGTGGAGGTTTGATGCTGTGATGTTTTTTATTGTCTTTTGAAAGAACTTGGGAACCCCTGCTGAAACTGTTGCTTAATTGAGTCTCCTATCTTTGCAGAAAAGGATAAGAGATTGACTTTAAAGGGATTCAAATATTTTCCGTAGGAAAATACATGTCTCTCTCTCTCTTTTTTTTTTTTTTTTTTTTAAATTCAGAGAGGTCTTTGCAAAAAGCATGAATATTTGGTTATCAGTTCTCTACCATTGTTTTTGTATCCTATGTCACTACTGAAATATAATTTAAATTTCAAATTGAGGGCTTGCTTTTAAATTGAATCATGAAAGGTACATGAGGACATACTGTCTAAAGATTCACTGTGTCTCAATGTGTGTTTTTAAGCAAATCCAACTATTGCATTCTAGTCCACAACATTAGTCGTTACATGTCTCCTAAATTATCAGAGTTGATAGCTAGTACATACAGTTGTAATTTGCTTGCTTATGTACTCTTAGGTTGAGTCAGAACAAATGCCTTTCCCTGCTGTTGGAGAGTGGTGCAGAGGTTCACAGTGAGCTACGCTCTAGATGATTTGCTTGGTAGAGCTTAGCTCTCAGCAGAGAAGGCTCTGCTCTCTTGTAATTGCATTATTGCGTGTATGTTCAAGTCAGGTGCCTGTGCACGTTTTTTCCCTAGCATGTTCTGGGGTTGTTAGCAGCTCGACATCTGAAACAGATACGCCCTAAAATTACAGGTGCCAATCCATGAATAGACTTTGTCTACTCAATGACTTACAACTATAGCAAATGTTTAAACTTGTGTTACAAACCATATTGTTTGAGGGGAATCTCACGGGGAAGTTTTTTTTACAGAATGAAAGAATAGAACTGGCATAGAAGTAGCTCTAAAGACCTCTTAAACCCTTGTTGTTTACTGAAGGATACCTGGCAAGAAGCTGAGACTTACAGTTACTGTGCATTAGCTGTCTGGCTTTAATTCTATTTCAATGTTGTTGTGATCTTGCTTGCCATGCTTTCTGTGTCTGATCCACTTTCAGTACTTCCTATGAATTAACTGATGAGCTCTTTGAGATAAGAATTGGCCTTTTTCAATGCATATCTGCAAGGAGCCTGGCATAATTGTGCCTTGACCTTTATTTTACACTTAAGAAGAAAGAAACTAATGTTGATCAAACTACTGTTGTCTCCAACAGTTGCTATTTCTGAGCTCTTAGAGGGTGTGCAAAAAAACCATAAGATGACAGTTACAGAATATGTAACTGTAGGGGAAAGGTTTTCCTTTTTCTTGCTGCTTTAACCTAAAATAATACCTAAATAGATATAACCTGTGTTTAATATCTCCCACAGCAATTACAGAAATGTCTCTGGTTGGCTTGCAGTGCTGAATGTGTCCTGCAAATTCAGGGCTGGGTGCTATAATTTAATCTCCAGATATCAATAGCCATGTAATTTAACAGCAGTGATTCTGAGCCATTTGCAAGGACAGAATAAGAGGTTCTGTTGGTCAGGATGGTTGGCAGGGTCACTATGACCAAGTTAACATTAGCCATGCAGGAAAGTAGTCAGCTTGATAGAGCCACAATTTTAGGTGATCAGGCAGTAATAAGAACATCTTAAACCACTTCAGTCATATGGCATACATTACTCCAAATAAAATAAAATGGGAGTCACAAAATTTCATAATGCAGGATGAGTAGGTTCTTCATGGCCAGGCCTCTAGTTACAAGCGAGGGAGATTCTTGAATTTTACTTGTTCATCTTGTATGTGTTGAACCTCTTCTATTGCATTTTTTTTTTCTTCCAAATTAGATTTTTAACATCCAATTTATTATACTTAAATCAGCATTTAGGCTTATACAATTTTTATGTCTGTCTGCTCTCCTCCCTGCTCCCCCTGCTGTAGGATATCAGCAGCGTCATTCCAGGACCAGTCCCAATGACATGCCAAAAAAGACAGGCAGAATGGCTGGGGTGCTACTTTGGCCTAAGGGCTGTCTCAGGAAGCTGCAGGCAGTTTGGATGCAGCCAACATCCCTACCTGGCGTAGCTTGGTTCAAAGGGTGGAGGTGGCAAATGGCTTTTCGTTGCTCTCTGAGAAATATATGACAAGATATTTCATTCAGGCTCACCTGATCTTCCTATTGAATTGCTGCATGAACAAACACAAATCAAAGCTGACAAGGTTGACTCTTTCTCTTCAAAGCTTTGAAAATAATAATGCATCGTCCCCGTAACAGTACAGCACTCCTTACAGTTGCTCAGTCTTTCATACTTGCAAACCTGTGCACACATGCACAAAGGATTTCTTTGAATCTCCTCGGCGATAGGTCAGTCACCCTCCAAACTTAAAAAAAAAAAAAAAAAAAAAAAGGGGGGGGGGGGGGGGGCACGGAGAATGGACCAAACAAAAAATCTTTACCACTGCGTAGGTTTTCTGGGGGGAAAAAACAAGTGGGAAGGAAGGAAGGATCTTGTGAAAGATATTTCATAAACATCTGAGGTTTGTTATATGCAAAAAATTAACATTGTTTCCTTTTTTAAAATGCTGTTTGTATTTGGATACTTATTTATAAAACATCCAAAGAACTGCTTGTTTGTTTCAGTGGTGCTCCCTGTGGGCTCGATGGGAAACTGGACCTTCTAGCCTGAGTAAGGGGGCAGCATATACTCCCTACCCTTTCTGCCTCAGGGGAAAAAGCAAAGTACTCTAGAGCTCTCACTTGACTTGCTCTGAGCAACTTGGCAAAGATACAAGTCTTGCAGCCGATTTCTTCTCAAAGCTTTCGGTCTTATGTTGTTGCAAGCCTACGGAGAAGCCTACAAGGAGCTGGATGATTTTTTTTTTTTTTTTTTTTTTTTTTAAAAAGCTTCTTGAGGTATCACATGACTCAAATCACTTCAACTCTGTAGTTTTCTGTTTATTGGTCAGTATAATTTTTCAATAATGACTCTTCCTAGCCTCTCTAATGTCGTGGTTTTCATTAACAAGCATGCTAAAGCATTTTTGGATGTGGTGATGTCAGCTCCATACAGAGGGACATGTCTACTATTTAAATGAAGTTTGGTTATTCAAGAAGTAAATGTAAGTCTGTGCTGCACCTACACTTCACACACTGGGACTCCCTGAGTTTGAGAGGCACGAGTGCATATAGCTCTTACTGATATCAGCTGGAATTGTATATCAGCTGGAATTCAGTATATTAGGAAATTAGTCTAATTCAGTCTCAAGGTGGGTACACAAAAATGAAGTCTCTCAAACTGTACAAAACAAACAGCAACCAACTATGCTAAACATGTAAAATTACTTACTTTAACAATGACCGTCTTCCTGCTATGTGATTTCTAGTTTGAGTGTTAGCAGCATGCAAAAGAGATCCTTTGCCCACATTCAGGAAGTCAAATGTGGCTAGCAAGAGGCAGTTCAGAGGAATTTTATATTAGTACGTGTTTCCTAAGAGAAAGTTAGCCATTTCTGTTCAGACACTGTGGAAAGGGCCATAAAAATACAACAAATTGTTCTGAGGTATCTCTTTCATTATGTGGCTTGGAAGCAAGATCACTGATGGTCAGCTTAGCCCTATATACATCTTTAGGAGAGACTTGCCCACAGAGGAAGGTTGCTGTGAATCAGTCTTTCAACTGCTTATGAACGTTTCTCACATATGGACAAAGAAACATGCACACACTCCGTGTGTTGGGTTTGAGCCAGGAATATCACTTGCTTTCCCTTCACTGGTCATTTTTTCTTGTATTCTGAATACATCTTTTATTAGTGTCCTGAGCTCTGCCTTTCCCAGCCTTCCTCATTAAACACAACCTCTTTTTTTTCCTGGGTCCAACTGTGAATATGCCCTTTTTTTCCCCCATCTCTGACAATAGCAAATATTCCAATGTTAACTGGCAGTTCTTGCTCAGACTAAATGACATTAAATTTGCCACAAGTTTCAAAGGGAGGAAGGACTGGCATTTGCAAGCTATGCTTTCCACTGGTCTGTTAAAAAAAAAAAAAAGTGGACAGTGAAGGTAAAACAATGAAAAAGGAGAGTTTTTTCTACTCTTTGACAAGTTTCTTTTTGTTCGTCCTACTGTTAGTAAAGCTGTTTAGCTTCCCAAAATCATGCAGAACATGTACAAAGGGTGCTTCTGCAAACCATTGGTAATATTCTTAGCTGAATATAATTCTAGTGGTGCCTCTCAGAACAATTGCTATTATGGAAAGCCATCTAAATGGAAGAATAAATGAGTAACATTCCGTTTTTGGTTGGTTTGGTGTTTGTTTTGTGGTGGTTTTTTTGGGGG